>JAPSES010000258.1:19995620-20006556 GCA_029822895.1 Maxillicosta whitleyi
CCCCCCCCCCCCCCCCCCCACACACACACACACACACACACCGGCCTCTCTGGGGTCTTATCTTTATTCTGAGATCCATTACAAAGCTCCCTGCTGTCCCCTGTGTGATCGACCCTGTCCCCTCTAATCTGACTGAGCTGCTGCGATTCCATCACTCCTGCCGTGCCACACAGAAAGATTAGTCAGACTCTACATACAACAGATGTGTCCAACACTTGATTTGTGTGTGTTTTATTGACTCTGGCCATCTGTTAATACAGTTGCTGGTTCCTCCTCTTGTGTTTGTTGATACACACAGACAGGGGAGCTGAGTGCCAGAAGAAACATTCAGTGATGGAGAGATGAGAGATAGAGGGGGAAAAAAAGGGAGATGGAGAGAGAACAGAACAGTTGGAGTTTAGAGGGTAATATTTTATAAGAGGCTGCTGGCTTAAGTGTTAACCTGCGACCTGCTGTAATTCTGCATATAGAGCGCACATTTGTCCTTTTTAGTTTAACTGGAGCGTTGTATCAAGATAGCGTTTGAGCACACAAGCAGCATGAGTTGATGAATGAGTCTCAGATGTTCGGTGCTTTCACTGAACAGTAAGAGCTTAAATTCCTTCACTAGGAGGAAAGTGAAAGATTGCTTTAGATATCTGAAATTCCTCATGGTACCATTCTTCAGATTCCCTCTCTACACTGAAGGCACATAAGGAGCAGTTGCTGTCAGCATTCCTTGGATTGTCCATTTGTGTGTATCTGTGCATATATACGTTTGTACATACTTATGCGCATTGCAGGAATTTCTGGCCATGCAAAAGGATAATAATGCGTAACAGTTGCAGTCACTTGTGTTGGGCTGTTGTCTTGTGTTTTCTCGGACATTCCTGCAGGCTCCTTGTTTTTGCTCCATTCTGTGTCACTCCTCCTCGCAGTCTTCACTCCCATGGTGTCTTTTTCCCTCTCCTCCGGTCTCACATAACAGTTGTATGAATGCCTTGGAAGCCACAGAAGTTATGAAAACTTTTGCCTCACATTAATTATCCTCTGTCTTGCTAAAACGCCTAAAAGGTGAGATAGATTACATCTTAAAGCTTAACCTACTCACTCAGAAAGAATTGCATCATTTAGTTACCACAGCTCAGATAATATTTTTACTCTGATCCATTTCATCTGTCCTCTCCTCACTGGCTGCCTCTTTGCCCACATTCCTCCCACCCGTCTCCTGTGAAGCTTTCTGTTTGCTCGCTGAATGGAAAGTTAAGAGCAGTCTGAATTTTTTTCCCCCCTCTTTTTATTTTTTACAACAGCAGCCGATGTAGTTTCGCTTTTTTTCTCGCTCTGCCGTGTCATGATGATGTGATTTCTTGACGCAGGAGTCACTTGGCCAGTTGAAACCCCAGAACTCCACGTGAACCTGCTGAAAGGGAGGTGGCGTTGAGCCTGGGTAAACACGGTGTTAGGGGGGAGCCAGGGACACAGCCTGTTGGTCCTAAATGTGCAGGAAAAGCGTCCAATAACTGGGCCTGTGGGGAGCAAACAGGGCCAAGGCCAACCCTTACATATGCTCACTGGGAGCAGACACAGTGCAGTTAGATCACAGCTGCTCTGAGGGACATATAGGTAACAGACCCAGCCTTTCGTCTTATGTCTTCGGTACAGGAAGTCATTTTCCTAAGGGTGCTATCCCATTTATGGTGCAGCAAAGTTTAATTCGCTTTCAAGTCAATCGACCAACTAGATTTACATGAAAATCAAAGTTGAAAACAGGCGTAAAATTCCAGTGATAAACCACAAAGACACATTTAAGGATATATTTTGCCTACTTATTTTATTAAATGCAGTTTTAAAGTAGACGTTAACCGGCATAAATGGAGAACAAATTGACCTCAATTCTAAAAAGGAACACATTTAAGCTTTATGATCACAGGCATGACTGCACTGCTACTTATGCATTCATCCTCTATACACTCTATATTCTCAAGTGGTATAGATATCACCCTTCATGCTTTTACTTGATCGACTCTGTTTCCCCTTTAACTTTGACCGTTGAAGGTTTAAGCACAGTCCAGGCGAACAGCAGGGGTTCACGGGGGAAAAAAATGCACACAGAGGGAACACTGTATTCAGCAAAGACTGAGAGGTGTTAACAGTAGTTGTGTCTATGTGAGGGGTAACACGCCCACATCTGGGTCAAATACTATGCTGAAATGATTCTTATGGTGTTTTCCAACCTGTATGAAGTGCCAGGTGGTTGGGGTTTACCTAAGCAGAATAACTCATGCGGTATCAAAAGATAAGTGGACTTTCAGAGACTTATTTGTGTTTGCCTGATGTTTTTGGAACCGTCTTGGGAAGCAGACTTCATCTGCCAACCACCTGCATGATAAAATTACACATCCATGTAGACAGATGTTGGGATTGTTGTTCTATCATTTTTTTTAAATGTTTTTTTTTTTTTTTTCTAAGACTGGTTTTATTTACATTTTTCATTTACAAATATTTTTTTTATATACAGCTGTGATCCATTAAATTATAATATTTAATGGTTGAGAAAAAAAAAACTGTATTTATTTCATAAGCTGTTATCTCAAACAATGACAGCATTTTAAATATACTGAAGTCATCCAATCTTTTCAGTGGTGGAAAACGCTGCTCTTTGTCATTGTGTTTGAGGAAATAAAACCCTTTTGAACTTGTTCTGGTGGAGCCCTGTGGCCACTTGCTCCATGTCCCAGCCCGGTGCTACCTCATAACCTCCGGGAAGGAGTTAATGCTTTAATTGGCACTTAATTAGTTAATTGACCCCAGTGTTGTCAGGAAGGGCGGCTGTATGGTGATAGGTGCTCAGGGGCACAGGTGAGGGTGGAGAGGATTAGCCCAAGGTGCTTCCTGTGTCACATCACCAGTGGTGGTACCCATCAACCCCTTTGAAGTGGGACACAAACACTGGAAACACTTTCATCGGCCTGATGTGTCATCACAGCCGGGTCCCATGTATATGTATGGGACTGTCTGAAAATATACAAAGTCCAATTTGCCCTGGACAGGCCGACCTCAGGATAATGAATCACATGTGATGTGTATCTGATATGCAGCCTGAGTCATCACCAGATGTTTCAACAGGATTACTTCCAGTTATGGCGAGCAACACTGAATTTTCAAAGAGAAACCTACAACTGTTCTTCGAGAAAGAAAAGAAATCAACAAACACTCACTGCCACAATAACATAAGAGTTCATAAAAATGGTGCCCTGGAATGCTCTTCAGGCCTCTGGAAGGCAGACCAAAGGGCTTCTTATGCCTGTAATTGGGGATGTGCATGCCAAATGTGAGGAGTTTTGAGGTCAAGTACAGAAGAGGAAGCAACTTGGGCACCAGGCCTTTAGATAAAAGCTTACAGGTGCAACTAAGTACAGTCTTACATATGTAAGCAAGCTGTGGTGCTTGTTTGTTCTGATGTCTGTTTGTATGTAGAAAATGCAGCTCCTAGCGCATAATGTGTTTGCGCAGTTGAAGCATTGCATGTACTCTGGATAACATCCGCTGTCTCTTTCACTTGGCAAAAACACATATGAACCTGTGTGAATTTGTGAAACCATGTGCAATCCTGGACATACTCGCACAGATGCACAAACACTAACCTATCGCTCTTTCTCAGATCGTGCACATAGTTTTTTCCGTGGTTGTTCGTACATTTATACAACAATAAATATTTTCACTACAGTTTCTTTTCACATCTTAGTTCACAACGTCTTCTTCGCTTGCTTGGTCGTAGAGGTTAATGATAGCTTTGGGAAAGGTGGGGGGATTAATCTGTGTGTGGGTTCTTGCCTTTGCCCCTGTGTGTTTGCACCCATGAGTGTGCATCAGAGAGGGACTCGCAGCAGGCATTGTTGTTGTAGTTGAGGGTGAGGAGCCCCCTGATGGGCAGCTGTGGCAGAGAGGCCAGCTTTGATCAAAGGCCCAAGAAGAGGAGGAGGGAGGGAGTGGAGACCAACAGGCTGTTCAGGAGAGGGAAGAAGTGAATCGTGGCTGCAGAATAGGGGACCTGGGCTGATGGAGTCCTTAAACCCATAGTACGACAACCAAGAACACCTGCTTCTCTGTTACTACTTCTCTGTGTTTAATAAAGTGGATTAGGCTACTTTTCTGGAAGAACTGTTATATTTGAAACTTTTTTGAAAGGAAATGTTGAAAATATTGTCAAAATTTTGATAGATTTGCTTTCTTTTTTTTCTTCTTCTCTCTTTTCTTTTGGATCATTTTTGAAAGACTGCACTATTTCTGCATTAGATTTCCTGGTCTCGTGGGGTTTTCGGAGTTTTCCAAATAATTGAATAATGTATTTATTCAATAGGCTCTGGGCAGCATATTGATTGTCGACAGATTGAGTTACCCGGAGAATCTGTGGGAAGTCTCACTAAAGGAGACGACCTAACCAAGGGCATGTGTGCAAGGAGCCGTGTGGCCAGACAAATGTATTCAGACGAAATTCGTGTCGCTGAGGTCATTCCAGCTTCACATTTGCCTTCAGGGAGATGTATTTAATTTAAGCCTTTAGTTCGTCAAGATACGACTCCTTGGCTGCAGAGCCTTGTGCAGTTTGCAACTGCGAACACATTTAATCAACTTTAAAATCAGGCATTAAAGTTAAACAGTATTTGTTTTCATGAATTCTGTTTTCTAGTTTAACAAAAAAATTAAAATAAAAAATACTAAATCGATTATTTCCTATAATATTATTCATTATAGCTAAACATTCACCCAAATCTTTTAATACTTTGGAAATGCAGCCAAGTTCAAAAGCAGAACAATTACACTAAAAATAAAATAAAGTGTCAAAAAAGTTTTCTCATACACAAGGTTGTTTTATGTTGAAACCCGCCAGTTTTTGTGCCTCCCAAACTATAAACTTCCCTCCTTTAAGCCAGACTTCATTGGCCTTGACGTACTCCCGACAGCAAATTAAATTTGACAAAATAAATTAATACCAGAAAGCCACTTTAACGGAGCTCAGCTGCACCACAATGTAGTTGTAAAACATTTGCAAATGTTTTTGCTATAAAGTGTTTTTTTTCCCATGGTAGTTATTGAATTATCAGAATTATTTGACAGGCTGTAAAAGAAAACTACAATAAAAAAAAAAAAATTATTATTATTATTATTATTATTATTATTATTATTATCAATAGTAACAACAACAGTAATAATAATAATAATAATAATAATAGTAATAATAATAATAATAATAATAATAATAATGGTAATTTGTGGTTAAAGGCCCTAGTCCAACTGGATGTGAATTATGTAATGGATAATGTTATGTGGTGGCACAGGTGCTGGTCTATAACAGCAGCGTCACTGACTGTATGGAAATGGAAAACATATGTTTCAGATTTAACTACATGATGCTGCCTCATGTCCATATGCGCTTGTTGGTACAATGATGGAGAATTATTTCCTTAACCCCTTCATTCACCTGCATAATGTCGTATTTATGGTATTACAACAAATGACGTTTAAATAAGGATAAAGACGGATTAGAGCACGAGTAAAAATGAGTGAAACCCCGGCCTCTGCTGGACCCTGAAATGAGTGTTAAATGTAATCAGATCAGCATTTGTTAAAGCAGGAGAAATAGGAGGCTACTGAATGTGAGAGTTATGACAAATGAGGGGGGGGGGGGTCTGAACAGCCTGGCAGCAAGCAGGCAATTACAGGCATCCTGATAGGTGTAATTTAGCTTCAGCAGTTTCACATAAGTCATTAGTGCATCACTGCAGCATTGGCCTGCACAGTCACACACACACACACACACACACACACACACACACACACACACACACACACTAGTCAATGTGATTCACACATTTTATGCCTGACAGTAAACTTTTAAAGTATCTATGTAAAATCAGACTATTTTATTGAACCTCAGGAAAGTACTTTTTTTTTTAAATATATATTATTAAATAATCAACTATATTGGAAACATCATGATCTAACAGTTTTTTTCAGATGCATTTTATGGAATGTCCTTTGCGGTGGACAGTTTTTTTTTTTCTCTTCTGTTTTGTTGTTTGTTTGTTTTTCTAATAAAACTGTAAAACTTTTGTCCACAAACGGGAACAGAAAACCCATAGGTCTTAGGCGATGAAAAAATAAAAGAAAACATTTCCTATACACAAAACAAAATTATGTGAAATTCAAGTCATCATTTCTTCTATTTACCAAATCGCCGTTCCACGCATGCGTGCGTGCCTGAGACGCTTGTTGGGATGCGGGCTGTATTTTCTCTCTTCTTCACTGATGCTAAAACGGACATTGACTTCCGTTATAATTATGGCTGTGTTGATCTTCGTAAAGAAAGAATGACGCTCGTTGGGCCACAAGCCCGAGCCTGCTGCCCTGCATGCAATGGGAAACGCTGGCCCTGCGTGGAACTGTTTAGTGTGGTTTTAGAGGAGTACCGATGCCATATGCGCTGCCTGTCCTGCATGATGCATGTGCGCCTTGTGGGGCACACTAAAAAAGAAAAACAACAATTAGACATGAATGTGTGTGTCCAAACAAACGAATCAAAGGCCCGTTGTGTTTGTGGGAAGATGACTAGTGGGGGAGAGATCTTCCCCTCCGTCTTCTCTTTCTGTCTAACCTGACCCCACGTTTGAGTCCTGCGGCGTGGGGCCGACACACACAGATGGGCTGCAGGCTCTCCTCCTCTGTCACCCGTTCAAGTCTTTCTCTCTGTTCAGGCGGATTCAGTTGAACAGAACTCACTCAATAGACTCAATTCAGCCCAGTCCTCTGTGTTTACCTTAAACAGAGTGGTGAATTATCAATCTGTCCGGAATCAAAACAGAGCAGGACATTAAATAGTCCATAAAAACATTTCCTCCGCCTGCCCTCAAACAACAAACAAACAGCAGTCAGTCAGTCAGTTCATGACTGTCCCAGACAAGCAAAAATACACTGTTGTTATGGTTTTCCCGTAGACACGTGAGGATGTGGTTGCGCTCCATCAAATATAATAACAGGACAAAACAACTGTCATGCTTAGGTCATACTGTCCAAAAACAATATGACGACTGATGATTTACTTAAGATACGCATGTCTGGAAATGAAAGCTGCAACACGGATAAAAATAAATAAACTTAAAAAATAAAATTAAAATAAATAAGTAAGTAAAAAAAAAAAAGAGAGATATTAGGAGGAAAAAAAATCTGTAAAAAAATATTTCAATGCGATTATTTCGTATCATGTCATAAAGGAATGCAGTAGGGTATAAGCTGTACTGAGAGAAAAAAAAGACCTGAACTCCAGCTGCTTTAATTACTACATGATTCATTTTTCAGTCATATTTAATATTTCTAAAAAAAAATCAACTCTACATGTTTGGCTTTGTGGCATTGATGCAGATGTGACGTCATTCCAAAGCCATAAACATGCGTTTTCACAAACTCGCGCTTGTGTCTGAGTGGGAGCGCCTCCTGTGTGGCCCTGCAGCCGTGGAAACCTCATGTCCGTGTGAGCCGTCCCGCTGTCCCGACACTAAATTGTCTCTGCCTCAGCCACAGTTTGTGTCGTCCCTCCCAACCCCAGTAAAGCTCCAGAAGTACCCCCCCAAACTCTGAATAGACCGGGACGCGAAACAAATGCGTGTGGAGCCGTGGGGGCCCCTGCAGCCGCGCGGCGGAGGCTCTGTGTGTGCGAGCCTCCGGCGGTGGAGACCAGGCGGTGCATCATGGGGCTGGAGGGGGGCTCCCACTGCATTAGGCAGTAATAGGTTTGGGATGACCTAAACGATTTGTTGACTGGGACAATAAATCTGTTGTGTGTTTCTTGGCATGCTGAGGGGAGGATTACAAGTTGTCACACAAAGGAATGCAAATTGCAAGCCAAACTCTCCGAGAGGCCTGTGGAGTAGCCAGCTATTTAGAGCATTTGTGCTGATCTATGCTTCTCTCTCTCACTATTTTAGTTTCTCTATTAGTCCTAATAACTGTGAAGGGCCTGAGAGTAGCCACTGTATTCATCTCAAATCAATGGCTTTCCCGCACCAGGCCCTATAGACCTCCACATTTGCATTCTATCGAGTGAGATGACCAGCAGGACAATTGGCGTTAAGTCTCTTTCAGGGGCCAAATGGAAATCTTGAATCCTAAATGGCATTTTCTGTCACCTGGTCCTTTAAATTCCTTTTATATTTTATGCAGTTGCAAAATTCTATAGGCTCCATGTTGGCAGCCCACACATTTTATATTATTATTATAGCATATTCGATATTTTAATCCAATTTCTTTCTTTCTTTCTTTCTTTCTTTCTTTCTTTCTTTCTCTCTCTCTCTCTTTATTAATTGCTGTGAATCTCTGCAGTAGTGGACTCCTCTTTCATACCTCCTCCTAGCGACTGTAAATTAAAGTACACGCAGCTCCACAGCAGCACTGACTTAAATTACAGCTTAGATGGTAAAGTCAGGCAGGTAAGTCCAGCTGTACAATGCGACCGAGTGTTTTTTAAAGTTAAATACTTACAACCATCAACGTCGGGACAAATGCGTACTTGTGGTGCGTCTTGTCCCTTTTTGTTCTGTGCGTAAATCGGACTGCGGTGCGCGCGCCAACTATCTGTCAGGCTGCAGATGCCTGAGGCCGGGTGGACGAAACCGCAGGACACGGATCAACACGGAGATAGCGGATTTATTCCTCTCAAATCTCAGCAGTAGTCGGTCTGACCTACCGCTACTCGAGCTGAGAAAGAATTAAAGAGTGCAGATGCTGCGGGCTCATGTTACTGCAGCCTACTGTATCACCCTGACACTAACTCCCGGAGCCATGAAGTGAACCTTCCTTCAACTTCCATTTGACCTTCTCACTGATACTGAAATATTTGGAAATTTACTCCGACTGTGAATAAGCTGCTCGTATTAAAAAAAAAAAAAAAAAAAAACGTACACTATTTTTATTCAGCTATAGAAAATTGTACCAAAGGGAAAAACTATAATTTAATAATAACAATAAAAGTCCTTATTATGCAGAATGACGTCAAAGTTGTAGCCTGTTAGACTTATTTTGAGATGTTTAAGTGAATGTTATTATAATTTCTGTGAATTTCTCCACTTTGAGATTAATAAAGTATCTTATCTTTTAGAACTGCTTTGTAGTAATAGCCTAGTTGAAATAATAATAATAAAAAACTTTATTTGTCATTTTCAGATCTATAAATTAAAGATAATATAGACGCTTCAGTGCTGAACTTGCCTTACATTTGCACACACTAGAAATTTAGTTAAAAAGGTAAAAAATAAAAAAAATCTATCATGGAATCTTTTTTGGTAAAATGTTTGATACTCTTTGTGTTATTTATAAATGGTGGATTTTGTCTGACTTGTCAAACAGTTTTAACTTAATAGTGCACAGTCTTGTTTCCCAATATTTCCCAATCTGTTATTTCACAATGTGGCGAGGCCTAGGCCTGTTTTTTATGCATGTATAATAAGAACAACCTTCTGTTCCAGGTTTTAATCTTGTAAGCTGAAGCTGCTTCAGAGGCTTAGCGTCTGAAGGAGCTCTGATGGTCGATTCATAACTATGATTGCAAGAGTCAGTTTCATGTTTTGACTGAGAGGAGGGTTGTTTTAATTGGCGATCAGTCTGGAAAGTGTGCACACACACAGACTGACACTCAGACACACACATGCACTGCTGCGGCTAAAAAAAAAAAATACAGTTTATAATTCATTCATAATAGAGTGTGTGCATGTATTTATGTCCCGTCCATTCATTTACCCATATCTCTGTGCCTTCTCGCCTCCTCGGCTGCTTTTCACTGCACACCAGAAGAGATAGTTTAATTAAAGAACAACATTATCTTAGGGCAGATGCACTCCTTGCAGTGAGGAATGCCCTGTTTTCACTGCTGTGTCAGGAGAGAAAGCTTGCCAGCATTGGCTTCTGCTGTTTTACTCTTCTGGCCTATATAGTCCAAGCTCACTCACCAGTTTTTAACAGTGCAATTGTAAAACATCTTGTCACATGAGGGAGTTACAATGATGTTTTACAGCCCTATGCTTTCAAAGATGAGCCATAATATTGCCCCCTGTAACTTTCAGGATGGCCTCAGTGTGTGCAAAGCATTGCATAACACCAAAGATGATTATTTTCAAATGCATATTTAAAGAAATAGTGTGTGTGTTCAGATCTGGAATATAAAATGGGTCCTTAAACACAACGCTGCACCTACACATATACATATACATGTACTTCCTCCATACGCTCAAGACAACTTTCAGAATAGACAAATGTGTAATTTTATGTAAGAGAGGTAACGTCCAGATGGGAGAAATATTCAGTCTATTTCAAAGCAGACAGACACATCAGAGCCAGAGAGGGTGTTAGAGAAGGTCAGTGGGAGTGTTTCTTATCCTGTTATTTACCTGTCATTCATTTGTTCCTCATCACCTGCCTGTTCCTAAGTTATCAGCCTTATGATGTGAGAGGCCAGCCGATAGGGCGGGCCATTTAAATAAGATTTTTTTTTCCTAATCAACATGATTGTAACCCCAGCGGAACAAAAGCGTGAATATCCATTTCCAAGGAAAAGGGTGAGTGCCCTCTCCATGCCCCCCTCACCCTCCTCACCCCACGGTGTACTGTACTCGTTGCCCTGGTAACCCCATGGGTAGAATGCAGATCAGGGGGACCAACGAAGCGGCCCCTTGTCTCCCCTCACAATTCACTCTGATGATGACTAACACTTTTGTTCATGGAGAGGGCAGGTGGGAGTTACAATACGCTTCAAATCATTGGCCACCCGAAATCTCCCCTTTGCTCTCCTTCTCTCACCCACCTTTCCTGTCTTTATTTCTCCCTTTCAAATTTTTTATTCCTTTCCTTCTTTCTTCAGCTTGGTGTCTCTACATGGTTAAATGGCCTGTACAGCTACATTCGTGGG
>JAPSES010000258.1:20086704-20097472 GCA_029822895.1 Maxillicosta whitleyi
GACTGACACTGTGGGAGGACTTGGACTTTTACACTTTAAAGGACATTTTAAAGGAACTACTGAGTACTTTTACTTAAGTAAGATTATTGATGTAGTACTTCTACTTCTACTTGAGTAAATATTTTGCAGGTTATTGGTACTTTTACTTCAGTACTAAACTATCCCTGGTACTCACTCATGAGATTTCAATCATCTGCATCTTCAGCAGAATATTAGAGCATGACTCACCTTTACGGTTCTTTTAGAAGACCTGTAATGCAGTGACTCAACTTCTCATGTAGCATCGATCATCACAAGTTCATATGATTTGATTCATCAGTTAATTGACTTGAACACTGACTCCACTTTTTTTTTTCCACAGAAACTTAGGACTTGATTGAGACCTAAATATTAATATTCTAGACCTGCTCGTTGCTCCCACATGTTCCACTCCCAAATAAATCGCAGATGAAGCTGACGAGTAAAAACGCTGCTGATGAACACAGAGGAAGCTGAGTAAACAATCAGATCTGAATCATAACAGTAAAGGTCTCAGTATTTGTCAAACACAGGGGCCTCTTTTTTAACCCATAAAGACCCCGTTCTACTTTTATGGCAGTTCCCAAATTAATTTTTCCCTCGATGTAACCTTTCTCAACCCTTGTGTATTCCTTGGGGTCAGTTTGACCCCATTCCACTGCCTTCGACTATGGGATGTGGATGTGAAAGGCTCCTTCCATGGCTTTGATTTTTCACCATTTATCATAATATTTTGCTCTTTTCAGTCAAAATTTTGTATTTTCCGATATTTTATTTATTGATCATGGATTTTAATCATCATGCTGACATTACATTTAAGGGTAATTATACCAAAAACAGAGAAAACTGAAGAAAAACAGACTTTTTCAGTGAAATATATCATTAACTGAACATAAACCATGTATCTCCATTCACTGTCATTGATCCAACTCCATAGGTTTTACTGGTGAATCAATGTTGTAGAAGATGACGTTGTATCTATGTTCACTACAGAGCCTCTGAATATCCAAATGGGTCATATGTGATGACCATGAAAAGACGACAAGTTGTATTTTACCTCAGTTATTTACATGTAGTGGTAGGTTTATTGGATCAGAATTTATTAAACATTAGATTAGATTAGATTAGATTAGATTAGATTAGATTAGATGACTCTGCTCATACAAAACACCCAAACATTTGGACACAACAACATAACATACAAGTATTTCACACTGAATATAAAACAATACCAAAAGTAGTGCATTCTATTTAAGAGACATGGTATCACATAGTTAAATTACACTAAAATATGCCATCATAGTCTATGTTTAGAAGCTATGTTGTTAATTTCTCTAATAGTGGAGGGGACAAATATTAAATCAGTAGATGCTTTTCGTCACTGGTGGATATTTAGCTGTTTATAGATTAAAAATGTCTTATAACTAAAATAGTTTTGCAAACCATTACAAGCCATTTACAAGTCCCTTACCATTCTACCCTATCCTTTACTATAAATTAATTATGAAGTGGTACCCAAAAAAACTACACTAATAATTAAATGTAATGACATAATGTCATTCAAGAAATATGCTGGACGGAAAAACAACAAAAAAATACATATAAAAAATAAACACCTGCAACAAATAAAACAGTTTTCCTAACAGTGACGTATGGATTTTACAAAATGTGTGTGTGAGCAAAATATGGTTTGCCCTCCACGCTGGGTAGTATATTATGCTGTTACTACCCAAGGCAGGTGGTCTGGCAAAGACTTGACAGGGGCATCAGAAACCAATAACGGTGTCTGCTTACATACCCACTTTCTCCAGCCAAGTTAAACTCACGTATCTGAATAGGCTCGCACAGTACGTTCGTGAGATTCCTTTTTTCTTCTCATGCTCTCCAACACTTTCTGATTCTCCGTCTCCTCAGCTCGCTTCAGGAATGTCAACTTGAACAGCATCTGCATTGGGGCGTACTGCAACTGACAAAAGGACTGTATTTGATCTTAATGACATATGTTAACTTTCTCTCTGTCTTTTTTATACATTACTTTTTTCTTCTTTTTCTTTGCAGCAAAGATATGTATGACTATTGTCTACCATAATATTAAAATAGAATATTCTTGAGAGAAAAAAAAATGTAAAAGTTGCTAAATATCTACAAATGCCTCCTGGGTATCATAAAAAACCATAAAACTCAGTTAATGCTCAAATAAGCAACGGAAGACTGAAGAACAAAAAGAGGTTTAGAGGTTTTAGTAACACCAGGTCCATTACACAACTAGCTTGTATTTAGTGCTTGCAGTGTATTATGTGCAGCTTTACAGAAGAGACCAGCATGTGTAATCCTTAAATGTCTTTAAACCACACTGAATCTCTGGAAAATATGAGTGGAGCCGTGCAAATATAATTGAATTTACCGAACACCATTGGAGCACTGAAAATCTGTGTATGAATTCATATGTCTGTATCTAATATCCGTGTAAATTTGCATAAAGACATGACTTCTAGACGGTCCCTGTGCGCTGGCGACAGCAAATTTGTCTGCGACAAAGTCAACTGCCCCACCTGTTCACCATTAATATGGGTTTTACTCCATCAAACCATTTCCCACACAATCCCACATCTGTGATTCACACAACACACACATTCACCTCCACAGCCCCTCAGGCTGACATGTTTCCCCGCTAATCTGTTTGCACAACTCTGGTGTGACCACAGGCCAATTACACATCGTCACATGATGCACGCCCATACGAGAAAACGAGACAGAGAGACAGGCGAAGAAAAATGAGAAAAGAGCCACCCACTGAGCGCCCCTGTTTCTCAACTTCTCCCCTTCTCACCCTTTTTCTCTCCACACTAGAGCTTCTCCCACACTGTGCCTGTTCTCCTGGTTCTGTCATTCATCCGCTCGCCTCCTTCTCCTGCCCCCCCCCTTCAGTTTGTGGCTGTAATCAGCTGCCCATCATTTAGACTCTCCCTAAACAACACCACCCCTCAGAGACCACCGTCCCGCTACGACTCTCTAAGTAAATTTGATTTCTCATCTCATTTGCGTTCTATAAACTCTGCCATATGTTTGATATTATATTTAAGCTGCTCCAGTGGACGCCAAGAGAGTGTATGCCTTGGGAAAGGTAGAAGGACTGTGTTGGAAAAACTGTACTGGTGAATGACAGGTGAAATTGACCATGATGTGAGAGAAGGAGGGAAAAGGAACCCCGACACCAAAAAAAAAGAGCAGGGAGAGAAACTTCACAGCATCATCCTATGCGTTTTTTCATTGTTGTCTTTTTTATTTTGGCACAAAGGGAACTGTTGAGTGGAGAAAGTGAAAGGTTTCCTGTGTTATTGTTGTTTTTGCTCTTTCCAGTACCACCAAATTGAACAATGTTATTTTCCTTTCCTCTCTTCCCCATTTGCCTGAGCAGTACTCAGACTGTTCAGCTTCTTTCTGCTCCCTATTTGTCCTTTAACTCCGCGTCTTTTTCTCATAATCCCTTTGTTTCTTTTTTTTTTCTTCTTCTGTTTCTCTCGTGCTAAGGATTGACCAGGTCACACGTCAACAGCAGGGCAGCCAATTTTAACTTTTTTCCTTATTTAAGCCCTTTTTATGAATCTGTTTTACATGCCACATTGATGGGCATTTTCACAAAATCATATACCCTCTAGAAGTACAATATTTTAACCTAATTTCAAGACAATTGATCTAAAACTAGTGTCATGATATGATGAAGTCATTTTTGATGCAGTAACAATCTTTAAATAATCTTCAATGGTTCGTCTATTCTCTAATCTTCTTATCCTGTTAAAATTAATTTACAAAGATCAGTCTGCTTAAGCCTGCATCATTACATGAACTGAAAAGTCATGTTCACCAACATACCAGGGGAAGAGGAGGGAGGACTACTGGGGTTTTAGCCAACACGACGGGGTCATCCAGAGGGCAAGGACGAAAGCAACCTGCTCCCTCAGTCAATCCGACTCAGAAAAAGTTCTGGGAACTGTAATTTGGAAGGTGAAATAGAGGCCTGAAAACACAAATGGCTCAAATCCCCAGAGTTACCATGGGCACACTGAGGTAAAACAAATTTATTGGCCACAGACTTCGATGGAGGCTGCAGTAACATGAGTTGGTCAAGTGATTTGGAAGCAGATCCAGCTGTCGGAGCGATGCTAAACCTGGTATGGTCTCGGAAAAAAAAACACCCAAATATACATGTGAGGGAGTTGA
Organism: Maxillicosta whitleyi; assembly: GCA_029822895.1. NCBI lineage: Eukaryota > Metazoa > Chordata > Actinopteri > Perciformes > Neosebastidae > Maxillicosta > Maxillicosta whitleyi. The sequence continues at coordinate 20,090,944 of JAPSES010000258.1, forward strand.
CTGAGGACAGGCTTGTTGTAAAGACAGGATGAAGGTTCAGGCAGAAGGTAACATCGGTCAAACCGTGTGTTTGTGCTCTCACTCATCACTGAAGTAAACTATATCTGTAACACTATGTTAGTAATAAAGCATCTGCAAAGTAAAGAAATGGTAACAACACAAGCCTGTCTCCTGATTCCGTGCCTCACTAGTTGGGTTTCTATTCAAATGCATCACATTTTACATGAATATGAAGACGTGGTACGAGGCAGTTGCAAAGTAGTAAGAGTTCGTAGTAATAGTGGCCCCACAGGGGGAATGGTAATCAGGTCTGTTAGTCTGTGACTGTAACTCACACTCCGCAGTAAATTTCCACTTGTTTACATAGTATGTAAGTTCTCCTTGTAAATGGTCTGGATCAGGATCTGGATTCTGGGTTTTTTTTTTTTTTTTTTTAGATTGGGCCCTTTTTGTCTTTTATGTCAAATACATATAAAATGTCCCAATTTGTCTGAAGTGAAGGTAACTACTGCCCTGAAAAAAAAAATCCCTCATGTGCTGCACAACAGTATCAGCATTTAAGTAATTTATATATGTTGTACAGTGATTTTGTAGTTATTGCAATTTTTTAATAAAAGCACAGGTTGGTGTTTACACCTACTTACCTACACCTGAATACAAAAAACAGGATTCAACTCCTGGGAGTATGTGTATAGGACCAGGGAATGGATTTATATCTGTTTTATTATTATTATTATTATTATTCTACTACATTTATGATATATACAGCAGTGACCCCATTTTAACATCACAAATTAGTGTTTTTTTTTTGTTTGTTTTTTTAGCAAAAAATCGTTGATGATTTTTTGCTAAAAGTTTTGCTAATTAATTTGTTTTTCATGGTTTACACTGACTTCGGTGTGGAAGATGACCAGTTCAATTCTCAGGTGGGCCCTTGGGTAAGGCCCTTTACACTATACATCCTTATACCTGTAGCCACAAGGGGGCAGTGTTTCCTTGTGCCGGTCCCAAGCCCAGATAAATACAGAGGGTTGTGTCAGGAAGGGCATCCGATGTAAAAACCTGTGACAAATCAACATGCGGATGTGATTCCTGAAGGGAAAAGCAGAGAGAAACTTACTAATTTATTTTTGATCATGTAATAGTTTACTATATTATGTCACAAATAAACTTTCATTTTAGACACATTTAGTCTATATAATGTATATTATTATGAACAGAGGCAGAAAAGCCAGGTTCAGATTACTGCACAAACTGAGAATTTGATTTTCCTTGGTCAGTATATGAACAGTCAGTTCAGTTTGGATTTACAATGATGAAAATTTATAAACAATAAATAAACTATGAATTATTAAAGAGTTGCAGCACAGTGAACATTTGACACATAAACAGTACCACAGTACCCTCTGCTTCTGTGCTTCTGCTTCTGCCACTGCTTTGCTTTCCTGCTTCAGCCAAGAGGTACTTTTAGATGAAGAGGTGTGTTATAGGTGTCACTTCACATGAATCGTGCAGCGTGAGATAGGACGAATGACAGGATTTATGTGCTCCCTAATAAAGTTTACGAGTGGAGCCTTGTTTCAAGAGCTCTAACTGGTATTCATATCCGTCTAGGACCAGTTGGCTGACGCATGCACGCTCAACGGCACCAAAAAAGAAAAAAAAAAAGAGAAAAATAGAGGTTATTTCTGATCAAGCCTGAAGTAATTGGCTTACAAGATAAATTATCAGCTGGCTCCTGGCAATGAAGTATGTGAAAGTAGTTAATTTGCTTTACACCTCATTTTAACTGAAGGAAATGGAGCTACTTTGTTTTGATCTGCAGCTTTTTTTCAGATGTTTTATTTAACTAAGCCAATGGTCCAAGCTTTTGTGAAACTTGAAAAAACCTGTCACCTCTTCTGTATGTTACTACAATGTTCCACTTCTAAGCTGCCCCCTTTTGATAAGTGCCAGTTGAAAAAAATAAAATAAAAAAAAATCTTAATTCTCACAAGTACCTCTACTCAGTGGCAGATCATAAAAAGCCCGTCTCTGAACTAAATTGCCACTTTTCATGACACCAGTAGTATTATGGAAGTGTTTCTACAGTAAACTGGGCAGCTCCAAGTGTGAATAAACATGAATGTGTGACACATATAATGTATGACGTGATATGTTCCCCCAAGTTTGGCTGGATACATAAATACAAAAACTACAAGTAAAACATTAGAATTTGGCTTGCAGGGCAACGCAAATAAATAGTGAGGGAGTGAAAATGATGGTGTATGTATGGGGATTTGGAAAAGGGGGTGTGTCAAAAAAGCAGAGCTGAGTGCTCCTCTGGGTTGTGTATAATGTGTGTGTGTGTGTGTGTGGGGGGGGGGGGTGTCAGGGCAGAGGGGGGCAGATAGGACGCATGGGTCATATTAAGACCGGGTTCAGTAAGAGGACTTTGCTAATACTAGCTTAATCCCCGACAAGCCTAGTTCACACAACACACACACATACACACACATCCATAGCTGTTCTCTCGGGGGCACCTATTTATGACTGTTGGCCAGTTGTGTGTCTGCGAGGTGTTGTGTAGTACGTGTGGCTGATGTCACACACAGGCCACAGTTCTGAGTTCATCTCAGACCACCAAGTGTTCGACACGGAAAGTTGCATGCCAGGGTGTTCTATGTTTCCATGTTCAGTCACACTCTGCAGTATTGATCTGTCTGTTGTTCAGCTACTTGTGCAGGACACACACTCCATGCTCACTTGGGTCAATTAAAGCTTCGATGCATAATAGTTTATATTTTCTATCATTGAATAAAAAATGCATTAAACCTCTTAAGTGTATATATGCAGTTATGTATTGAGGGGAAACAGGACTTCTCTGCCTCCTCCCAGGTAGAAAATCTACTCTGTAACACGTGTAAAGACACAACCTTGTAGCTCCCTCAACAGTGATATTTTGGCTTCACTTTTTAATTCTTGTTCCATCCTCATATTTAATCTGTTCATTCAGACCCAGAGGAGAGAGTTGAAGTTATGGTGGACGGTGTGCAATTCCAAATTCTGGTGTTTTCCAACTCCAGCAGCTCTAACACTTTAGTATGGAATAGGTTTTTAGTGTCACTGTGCAAAAAAATAAATAAATAAAAAATCCATAATTAAGTTTGAGCATGCTGCATTAAGAGGTTTCGGAGGAAATGAGGCTACAGGCCTTACTGGCTGTAGAATTTATATCCCAAAATGCAAGACTTTGATCACTGATGGAGGTTTTCAGGCTGATAGAAGGGGTAAAGACATGCCAATATAATACTAAACATTTCTCTGTAGCAGCATGAAATCATACGTAATCTATCGTTATACACTCACTGGCCACTTTATTAGGTACACCTGGTACTGGGATGCTACATCTAATAAAGTGGCCAATGAGTGTATTTATTCTTTTGATTTGGACTGAGAGGTGAGAGCTGGCCACTTTCCCACCTTATTTTAACTTCTGCACCTTTAAATACTGACTAGACTTTTTTTTTTAATGGTTCAAGGGTTACGTTTACTGATTTTAGACAGATAGCCATGATATGATCCTATCGACACTGTTTATTTATCCAATTTAGCCCCAATTGTCTGTCTCTGTTTATGTTTAAGATTTTTGCTTCTGCCTCTTGAGAAAAGAAGAAAAAAGTACCACACACACAAGTTTTCTTGAATCTGCACAGAATATCTGAATATCTACTAATATAACAACCACTAATAATTGCTAAGAGGATACGTCACAAAATATCAACCTGTCAAATTATTGGTATCAGCAGAACCTGGGTCTGATAGTGTCCAGGCTTCTCAACTGGATTGCTGACATTAAAACAATTGCTCAACATTTTTTTTTTTTTTACTGTTAGTTTAATTTTCAGTTCCAGACACATTGGTTTATTACTTGCATGATGCATGATGTTGACTGACTCAGATTTATTCATTGAGGCACTTTTCACTTTGTTCAGCTCAACAGCTATCTAGTTTCTAATAAAAGTCAAAGATGATTAAATTCCAGTGATTTCCTCCTCCAAGATATCACAATTATGCCTTTAAAAGTCCAGTATCCGTCAACTCTTGCCATTGACTACCAACGCACAGCTCATAAAGCCCGTCTTCAGCTCTTGTGTACTCCAGGGCTCTGCTGTATCTTTTCCACAAACATAAACAACACAAAGGTAGGCATATCACATGGCAGATACAATGACCCTTAGCTTGAGCAAGGCTAACCTGGTCAAACAAAGGTCATAAAACAACAATGTCCCAAAAGACAACAACATTCCACAGGGGCCGAGTGGGTCTCTGAGGAAATCAGTCAGTCACATTCCTGTCTGTGATCAATCAGCCTCCGGCCCAGACAACCTAAGATTAACCTCAGCCTGGCTGGAAACTACCTGGCCTTTCTAACTGAAAACAACCTCCAGCCCTGCAGAATTTACAGCAGTATCCTTTGTTGTGATGAGCAAATATGTATTATAGAAATGTAATGTGTGCCTGGAGGAAAGTGCACTCAATCACCATTCATTTTACTGCACTTTCCACTGGTAGCATGACAAAATAATTATAGAGAAACTGTGTAACAAGTGTTTTTTTTTTTTTCGTTTTTTTTTCTCTCAGCTCTATTGGTTCTTGTTTAAAGTAAAATAACAGTTTGAGGATGGTACTCTCTATGTGACAGACTGTTTTAGCAGAAAGGAACGCTCATTTTCCTCCACCAAAGGGAGAATGTGGGCGAAGGAACGAGGGAAGGATTTGGCACATTGAATGCTAAAGTATGGAAGAGCACTCCCGACCTGCCACGCTTAACTCACTATTACCTCAGAAACTCTCAGCTCAATGACAATGTGGTGGAGTCATTACCTCAGGCCTCTCAGGTACTCATGCAGAGCAGAGGGATGTGGATTCACTAAGTGGAAGGGGGGGGAAAAAAAAACGTCAAATTTATAGAGGAACACTGAGGCTGCAGGTTTCTTGGAAATTAATAGCTTGCTGTTAATTTTGTTTCATTGAGTGCGTAAGGAGAAGTATCATGAAAGTGAACTTGACTGGAGATTTTCCAGTGTTTTAAAAAAACACTCAAATTGTGGCAATTACTTTAAATGGAACATTTCTTGTAGTGCTCGGCTCCAGTCAGCTCTTTTCTACTGCCTCCTATCTGTCTGGTGCAGCTTTTCTTTTCTTTTTTTTTTTTTTTTTTCATTTATAAAATCTCAATCAAGTAAAAGAAATTGTGATTTATCCAGTTGTCAAGTATACAGCGCCCCTGTTTTCTCAGTGTCCATATCCAGCCTTTCAGCCTCCCTCCATCTCACCATCAGCTTGCTCGCAGTGTTCTGGCCAGCACATAATTGTCTAAGTGCTTCTGGATGGCAGTAGGCTATTTGGTCATTAAGGGGCCTATTAAGTCATTAGAGCAACAGTGGGACTGCCGTCTGCCTGCCGACAGGACCAGATGATCGACCTGATACATGTTGCCTCGCAGTTTTCCACATATTTTTGCAGGTAATTATAGCTCAGATGTGAAACACCCTCAGATGTCACGCTTAAAGAGGGGATACACGTCGCCAGCACACTTTAAAGGTAATCTCCTCCTCCCACTCTCCTCCACCTCTTTTTCCATGCTATGTGTGTGTGTGTGTGTGTGTGTGTGTGTGTGTGTGTGTGTGTGTCCATGGATGCATTATGAGAGCCGGATACAGCACCGTCATTCAAACAACTTGCCAATTCCTCTAGTGGACACTCACAGTACTGCAGCGATTTGTGTCTGTTTATAAAGTATTTAAAATGTAGGTATGGTTTATTAATGAGATACAAAACTATGATTGTCTTTAAACTCCACTTAACTGCAATAATTTGGTTTTAAAGTATTTAACATAAGCAATGCAAGTCAGTTTTATTTGTGTAGCAAAAATCATACATTGGGCAATTCACATTGGTTTAAAATAAATTAAAAAGAGATAAGTTAAAAACCCACGATAAAATTAAAACATAATGAAAAACATAAATAATAACAAATTAAAATAGAGTAAAAGAGAAGAGTGCAGATAGAACACTCAGCTTTTTCAACTGTTTTCAGCCTGGACTTAAACATTATCGCAGTAGGAGTCTGTCTCACATAATAAGAATTTCGAATAAGTTGTATTTTATCAAAAAGAAATATGTTTGCAGGGTTTTATCAGGTCAAGATAATATCTTATGAGCCTCATATTATAAATTGCCCATAACTGTATACATGAACTGTTTATATTTTACACACAAAATGCTCTTCTCATGATTTACAAATAAGATTAATTGTGAATTGGGTCACAGTTGTTTGTTAGTTCTAAACCGTAGTTCTTCAGGTGGAACTGTCAATCAGAGAACTGACATCTTAGAATGAGTTCAAAATGCATCTAAAAAAAATGGTAGATTAATAATTGGAGCTGCCAACATTAGAAATGCTTTAGTTCTGTCTCTGATATATATATATATATATATATTTTTTTTTTTTTTTTTTTTTTTCATATGTCTAAGCACTAAGTGT
>JAPSES010000258.1:20109166-20121754 GCA_029822895.1 Maxillicosta whitleyi
ATTATTGTGCTGGTTGTAATGAAAAGGGGTTCATGACTCATTGTTGGTCCAGACCCTAAGTTTAGGAAACACTAGAACAGTGGATAAAAAAAAAAAAAAAATGTGAGGAGACCTTGCTAATGTCTGTGGCCCTGCAGCTCAGAGGATCCTGTGTCTGCTTGTCCTTGTGGCTCCCCAGCTGCCTGTCTATTTGATGTTGTGCAGAAGTCCTGCCACAAAACCTCAACATTAACTCGGTGCCTCTGCTTCAGCAGCATTTACGTGTCCATCGATATGTAATGAAAGAGGTACTACTACCATTACATCTACTGCTGCTACTGCTGCGCCACATGAAAAGGAAATATCCATATGCATCCACTGACAGGGAGGCTGTGTGAGGCTTTGACTGTGCTCATCATTTTGTTTATTATGCACACAGGGACCCCTAGTGGCATAAAAGGGAACAATGCACAGTGTGGACAAAGACAGGATGAGGAGGGAGATGGTTGACCCCGGGGCAGAGATAGTGCTTCAAAGAAAATTGAGTATGATGGATATGAAGGAGTGGCTCATGGCTTTAGGCAGCCATACTTCAGAGAAAAGATCATAACTGTCTGTCAGACGCACTGAAAAGGCCACAGTGAACAGTTTCTGTCTCTGCTCTCAGCTGGACTACACACACATTCCCTGTCTATCTCCGCCCGCCTCTTGCTCGGGCTCCAATATCCTCTGTCCTTCTTTGAAGATGTCGAGGAATAATATTGACCAAGTCTCTGGTGAAATGTTATTGTGGTTTCCCTTTCCGGACATCTTGGGAGAACAGGGGTAAAAAGGAAGAGATGGTGTGTGTGTGTGTGTGTGTGTGTGTGTGGGGGGGGGGGTATTAGAGGGTGGAAGGTTGTTAAAAGAAGGTCTGAAATGAATCTGTCAAACGCAGCCGGTCAACACAGGTAGAAACAGAAGTGTCAGTCTGATCCACCTATCACCTCTCCAGTTACACTTTACCTCTTTAAGTGTTTTTGTTGTTTTCGGAGAATTTCAGCCAGTTTTTGGTTCCATGCAGACACTGATGTAGACGGTGTTTAGTGACAACAGATCGGTTTTCAGTTGTTTACACCAGAGTATGTGCAGTGAGTCCCCTGTGGCATGTCTACACATGTAGTGGATGGTTATCTGTCGATCTTCATCATTCAGAGTTTAGAATGACAAAAAGCAGAAGGAGAAAGATGCAAGGAAGAGATAAAGCCAGGGTTGTTTTTCTGGAAGCCTGTTATTTTTGTTCCCCCCCTTTTTTTTGTCCTTGTTATGTGGTGAGGAAAGGAAAGAACAACTAGACTATATTATTCTCTGTTTCCAATAAATGTCAGTTGAGAATAATATTCTTCTTACTAGTAAGAAAGCCAGGATACTTCTCTGAAACTGTGGGAATAAGAAGTCGAGACCTGATTTAGTTTATTTATTGTTTTTTGTCATATACAGTAACAGAAAATAATCTATGACGGCCTTTGTTTTCTTCAGTTTCTTGTTCATTTTAACGCCTGGTACAACTAAAGCTACATTTTTTTTGGACAAATATAATGAAAACAACAAAAATATCTCATAATAGTTTAATTTCAGAGCTGATATCTATCCATTTAACATGTTTTCTTGATAAAAACCAAAATCACTTCAGTTCTTACATCAATATCTACGTCATTGTACTGATAAAAAACAGTGCTTTTATTCATTCCATGTTTTTTTTTTTTCTTCTGTCTGTTTTAGTCACGTGACACACACAGGAGTTAGGACTTGATTGCATAACCATTGTTTTTGATAGTTTAATCATTTTTATGTGACTATCCCTAGGATCTCTGAGCCCTTCGTCAGTTGCAGCGTCTCGTCTTGAAGCAGCGCTATCTGAGATATCGGACCTCAGCTCCTCCCGCCGCCAAGGACCCACGTACATCTGGAGCACACTGGAACGCATTTGGTTGCAGGCTGGTACGGAGAAAACCCAACTAAAACACAATTTAGAAGCAGTAAAACCAGTTTCATGTTTGCTACTGGACTGTCCTTTATACTTATTTTCAGGTTTACAGGTCAGCAGTTTCACTTTTATTCATGGAGATGACTTTATAGCGATGTGGCATGATTTTGTCGTACATTATAGGTTGTGTTAGCTAGCATAGACAAGTCAAATAGACAACATGAATGACACAAAAAAAGGTGTACAGATTGTTCCTTTTCACCTTCGCTTTTTGTATGAACTGTATCTGTTTGGCCAAATTGGGAAATTTTGCTTTTTGGAACTAATGGCGTACCCCAAGGGTCTATTCTTGGACCACATATACATATGTTTAAACACAGTGACCACAGTTATCATCATTGTCTGATTTTTAATTCAACTGCAAACAAACTGCACTAATGTCTCTTGACATATTTTAAACAAAGACTAGGATATCCAGATGCAGTCTGTCTTTTATGGTACACTGAATTTTGCGGAGTTATTTGTGTGCTTTATGCTTAATTTTCTGCCTCAGCCTTTCCATGTGATCCATCAGTCCATCCAACATAAAATCTCAGAATCACTATGAAAGATTTATCTTGTTTTGGCCCAAACATCTGAGGGAGCTGCCAGATTTTCATCTTTAAAAGGCACAATCATCTAATAAGACATGTTTTTTTGGCTACAACTCACAAATGAGCGCACTAATTATGAGAACAGTTTCACACAAATATGTAAAAAGATTAAAAGATAATATTTTATTTCCAAAAGGTTAAAGATCAGCACCACTGTGACCTCATAATGATCTGAAGAAATACTTTTCTGGCTCTTCTTCAAAACCGTAAACCGGTATAAATGATATTTACTGTATGTCTTTAAAAATAATCTCTTAGGTGAAGACTTCGCATCAACTCCTTCCTCAAAATAATTTTTAAACGAATCATAAAAATAAGGTTTCAGTTTTGACAGCTTTATTTTATTTATGCGTAAGACGGAAAATTGCGGCTTAGTGCTTTGGTCTTTAGTGTGGATTTCTACAGCTATTCACTCTTACAACTGCCTTCACAAATAACGGTAAACATGGAAGATTTTTAACAATTTAGTGGTTAGACCCATTTCAGTCCCATTGAATACTGCATACCTTAGGTAGGAGTGCACACTTTACCTGCATACATGTGGCTACTGCTCTATTAAGGGCAGAATGGCAGTGATGCATACCACTATTACTTCCACCCCTTCAGCTTCAGTCTGCTAGTGGAAGTTCACAGGAGAGCAGAGCATTAGCAGAAAATGAAAGGAGTGGAGTACAGAGATGCTCGGCAGCAAACAACACTCCATCCATCCTCTCAGCTGGAGTGGGTGAGGCATGGGAATGGGAATCCATACAATGAAAATACTGAGAGAGATTCAGAGAGCAGTGATGCAACCAGCATACCAGTGTGTTGTATGACGTTAGCTAGCTGCTGGGGGGGAGGACTGTTAAGGGGTGGCGGGGTCGTGTCCCCCGTGGCCGACTGTAATTTGAAGGGGTTTTTTTTTCTACATCTAACCTTTGAACCCTCTGTAAAAGACAAAATAGAACATCCCTGCTCCTGGGTTCGTGTACATGGTTGGTGTGTGTGTGTGTGTTTTAGGCCATGGGTGTGTCTTCTAACTAAAGCCTGAGCCATTTCTAGCCCCCACTTCTGCCCCCTAATTCCCAACATTCCTCCTCTCAATGGTCACTTCCGCTCCCAATCTCACATCCTGATCGTGCTCATAGGAAAAAACACACAGAGGGCACGTAAAAAGGGATGCACTTTGTTGTATGTAACCGCACAAACACAAACATGTGCAGACTGGTGACAAATTAAAGGAAAAACCTGATGGGACTGGTCTCTTATAGGGTGAACATGCCTCCCTCCATAACTTACTAAGTGGTTTGAGGGTGCACGTGATGCTTAAAACTTAAATGTTATCAGAGTTTGTATAAGTTGTACTTCAAATTTAGCAATAGTTGTGTTTTTAAGGTCTCTATTATTCCCAATAAATTAGAAAATTAACTTAGCATGAACTGTTTATATCTGTAGAGGAAACAGGTTGTTTTATTTGTATTCAAAACTGTAAACTGAGATAAATGTGATTTACTGTGTGTCTTTGAAAATAATCTCTTAGGTGGAGACTTTGCATTCAGACAGCACCGGAGGAAAACAAACTTGTCAATTATTTTTAAATGAATTATAAAAATGAGGTGACATACCCCAACGTTTAACAAGATTTGTTTTTATGGAAAATAATGTGTTGATCGTACTGTAAAAAAAAAAAAAAAAAAAAAAAAGCACAAAATAAAACTAATACGTAACCAATAAGCACTAATGCGAACGGTACAGACATTTGTTGAGTTGTTCTGTGTAGCTTTTAATTAACTTTTCTCTATTTTTAACCTTTCTTAACTGATTTATTACCAATTTTTTAAAATGTTATCCTCTGTATTTTGCTTTTTTGTGTGTAAATGATCTTTTTTCCCCTACATTTAATTCACAGATCATGTAGATGTTCATAAAAACTCAGAGTAAATTCAAAGTTCATCATCAAAACAGAAAAAATTAATGAAAAGTGACTTTTTCAGCAAAGATATTGCTAAGTGTCTCCATCCACTGTCATTACTGGCCAACCAATATTGCATAAAAAAGATTGCGTTTCCATGGTAACTACGGAGCGTTTGAATGTCCAAATGGGTCATATCTGATGACCATGAAAAGATGAAAAACTGCATTTTACAACAGTTCTTTGCATGTATTGATCGGATTATTAGATCAATGGGTATTAAACTGTTTAGATCTGTAGATGGTTTGTGTTAACGGTGGCTGTTTCAGTCTTTATGGGTTATTATAGGTATATGCGTGTTCAACACAATCTTACTTGAGAAAAGAACATTGAGTGCTTGGAAGAAAAGCAATTTATAGAGCCTTGTGTATGGAGTTGCATTCATAGTTTACTTAAAAAGCTGTTAAAATAACTCAAATTTAAGTAAAAACTGGAGAAATTCTGCAACAAAACACCAATTAAAGGAGTCTTTTCTGAAAAACCGTGCTCCACATTTGTACAGTCCGTATACCAGAGCGCACTGTTGTTGTATTTTCCTTTAATTTGTCACCTGTTCATACCTGCAAAGACATAAACGGTCCGTATATTTGCCTACAATGATCTAAAAGTTGTTTCTCAGAGCTCAGGTGAGGTGTAGAAAAAGCTTTTACATAACCAGAGAGCGTTCAGCGAATCCTATTTCTCTGAACTGAGGACATGAAAATGAAGCCTGAAGCTGGGAAATGGTTCTTTTTCATCTCACAGAGGTAGCATTCATGTAAGTATTTCCCATCTGTGCCTCCGTGAGACACAGGTAAACAAATAAAACATCCGCTACCAAACACACACATGGGTTCGCGCGATGCCCAGAAGCAGGCGGCGTGTACAATATATTTGCACAGAACAATTCATGATCTTGGCGCAACACACACACACACACACACAATGTTTTCAGTGAGAGTACTTAGACCTGGAGGGGTTCTTTCTCAGGGTTTCTCTGGATGTTGACCCCGTCACCCCATGAGAATGACTGACAGTTCCCCCGCGCCACAGTCCTTTCCAGACATTGGTCGAAAACAGCTTCTAGGGGAGTGTCCTCGGGTCAGCGTTGAGGTCTTATTGGACAGTTTAGTGTGTGTGTGTGTGTGTGTGTGTGTGTGGATTGTCCTCTTCCCAGCAGCAGCAAGGAAAGGAGGCAGGGAGCTTTAGTAAGCGATGGCCATATTTAGGCAAGAGTTTCATGACTTCCCAGGCACTACATCGCTCCCACTCTCTCTTTCACACTGTCTTTAAGTGTGTGTGTGTGTGTGTGTGTGTGTGTGTGTGTGTGTGTGTGTACATCTGACTGTAGTGCTTTGTGTTTGAGTGCTGGACAGTTTACATTTTATCCTGATGCTGCTGAACCCACAGCTATGTCATCTCTGTCCTTTTCGCAAATAACTAGTGGGTTTAACCCATTAATACCCAAACATCCACTGGTGTAAAACATTTAATAACTTCTGATTAAATAATCCAGTCAATACATGTAAATAATTGGTGTAAAATGCAGTTTGTCAACTTTCCGCGGGCGTCAGATATGGCCCATGTGGACGTTCTGAGGCTCTGTAGTGAACATATATGCATCCTTTAGAACATTGATAAAACCGATGGAGTTTGATCCAATCCAATTTTATTTGTAAAGCACTTTAAAACAACCACAGTGGACCAAAGTGCAGAAAAATAAATTAAAAAAAAAACAGCAAATGACAAAAATAAGAACAATAAACCAATACCAAATAAAACAACTGAATAAGAATAATATATTCAGACATTTCACATGGTTTCAAAAGCCAAGGTTTTAATGGGTTTGATCAATAACAGCAGATAGAGACTGCAGTTATTTATATCTTTACTGAAAAAGGATTGATCATGTCTTAGTGTAACTTTTGCTTTTCACAAATTCATCCCAAGGGCCGAACTGGACCCTTTGGTGGGCCAGATTTGGCCCCCGGGCTGCATGTTTGACACCTGTGATTTACATGATATTGGAAAATACCTGATTTTTATTGAAAAAAAACCCAAAAAATGTAAAGTAAAGAAGATAATATTACAATAAATAGTGATAAATGACTGAAGAAAAGTTATAAATATACAGAAATAATCATTTAGGAACTGTTGTCCAAGTAGCAGTGGGTCTGTATGGGTTAATATGTAACTGCTCCCACTTTCTCATTTGTAGTTTTCCCATCTTTCCTTTACGCCTATAATTCCCTCTCCTTATTTAACCTTCCCTTTTTCCTTCTATTATTTAGTTTCTCACCCCCCTCCTTTTTTCTTCTCCATTCTCTCTCTTCCTCCCAAAGGTGAGCTGTTCATGGCGGACGGACGGCTAAAGGAGGCACAGTTCTGCATCGCTGAAGCCAACGCCATCTTCCCCAATTCACACTCGGTGCTGCTGCAGCGAGGCCGTCTGGCTGAGCTCCGAGGCCAACTGGACGAAGCCAAAGGCCTTTACGACGAAGCCCTGGCCATCCACCCCACAGGAGAGCGCATTCTGGTTCACACGGTGAGAAACGGCCAAAGCTTTAGACGCCGTTTAATTAAATTAGACTCAGTCTGACATTATGATTTATTACTGCAGACACATGAACAACATGCCTGGAAACTCAAACACATTTTAAGTGCTTTATTAGGTTAACGTTTACGTATGTGGAGGCTTTCATCTCCGCACCGGACTGCACAGACGCATTTTAAACCATTTACTCGAATTCGTTACATTCGTTTACGTTGTATTTTACAGCAGAATTCCACAATGACAGAAACACAAACACAAAACACACACATACACACACACACACACGCACATACACGTTTTAAATGTCTTATGAAGTGGACTGAATTAGATTAAATTACCCCGGAGTTAAGTTTAAAGTTTGTGTAGTAGGTTTCACATTAGAGGCCGCATGACTGTAAACTTAGACAAACGGCGCTCATTACACAAACCCACACGGTCGTGTTTCTCTATCTTTGTGAGGACGCTTAATGTCCCTAAAACCCAATCACAACCCACAGAAAACATAAGATTTCTACTTTGTTGCTTCTTAACAGACAGTTAAGACTTCATTTCCTTTCAACAAATGCATGACGGCAGCAAGAGAGTGAGAAACAATCTGTGAATTAGACAAATGCAGTTAGTTTGTGGCTGTTTCATGGTAGTTATGATCTAAAGCAGGGGTGTCCAACACATCTGCCTGTAGATCACAAAGGTACTGCAGGTGGATCACATGCCGTCTGTTATCTAATCTCCTAATGGCGTTCGACACTTGATTGTCCAATCTGAGATATCTTCTAACACAGGGGTCAGAGGTCAAAGGTGTGAGCTACTGAAGAAACTCCAGCGAGCTCAGTGAACTGATTAACCTTCTGATTTCTCTCCACTAATGTGTGCGAGCTAAAGTTAGAGAAATGCACCAAAACAAAACAAACACTCACCACGTCTTTTTTTTATTTATTTATTTATTTTATTTTTATTTTTTTTATTCTTCTACTTTTCTATTTATTTTCTATCATTTTCAAAGAGCGTTTGTCTGATCTTTCAGTCTATCAATGCTTTTCCAATGAAGATAAATATGTTGACGCACTTCGGAACAGTTCGTGAAAACTTCGACACTGACCTCCACCTGAAAAGCTGAGAAAGACAAAGGCGAGGGAACTAAAAACAGTCATCAGATTATCAAATCCAAACTGTATTCCACCACGACTGATGAGGATGTTCATGTTCTATTACGGGTAGTCCTCGGGTTACGAATGAGTTCCGTTCCTACGCTGTCGACGTCACCCGAATTTCCGCTTAAGTCGGAATTACCCCTTTAGATACCCCATAAATCTCTAAATAACTATCCAAATACACGTATTATACTTCATATTAATAAAATAAAGTAAAAAAAATAAGATACTGTACTTACTGTACAGTATCTTATTGTATGTACAGTAATAGCGGCCAAGACTCCGGCGTCGTAAAGTCGAAATAACGTAAGTCGGGTACGTAGTTTGTAACTAACATCATAACATTATTTTTGTGTGATTCCAACAAATGAACTAACATCTGCCTCTCAGACAGTAAAAAGTGCTGTTAGGAACGCTTCGAATAACCATTAATTAATAAAACTGTGTTAAATAATAATAATAAAGAAAATATAAACAATAAAGAAAAACAAAAATGAACCGCCGCCATATCTACATTTCAATAAATACCTTAAAATATCAATGCACTAATTTTTAATATTGATACAGTATCACAATATATTTCAGAACCGATATTTTCTTACATCCCTACGTGTGACTTTTTAATACTTTATACAACAATGAATGAATGTTTGGTGGTGGTCGTGGAGGCAGCCATGTTTCCGTCAGTCTGCCCCAGGGTAGCCATGGATACAGATGTGGTTTACTACCACCAGTATGTGACTGGTGTGAATGAATAATGGATCCAGTGTAAAGCGCTGTATAAATGCTATATATTATTTAGCATTTTCTTAGTGTAGGTAGATCTTACTGACATGGTCATTTTAAAAGTAACTTGCAAACCTAAGAAATGTGTGTAGCCCCGATCTAAAGCACAAATAAACACGCCCACAGCTTCATACAAGGCATGTTCGGGGTAAATACTGTAAATGTCTACTTGTGAATGTCGCTTTTCCGTAAAAAATTATCGATATTTACTAAATGTCGGTTTTTCCATTAAATCACAAATGCGCTGATTTGTTTATTTATTATTGCGAGATGACACGAACATAAACATTCCATAAACATGGCGGCGAAGGTAAATGTGGTGTTTATTTACAAATATATTCATTACTATTATTATTATATGTTTCCCTCTATTCCGTATTAAATTATAAAATTATTCAGTTTCGCTTGTTGTAACATCCGTTCACATCCATATTTTTTTATTCACTTGCAAAAAAAGTTTTACATCATATACCAATTTCGCAACGCCCAAAATCCACCTCAAAAATTTTCAAGTTTTGGTGAAATTGTCGTTTTTTCCATTGGGTAATTTTTATGCGAAACTTATTTTTGCGATATTTGAGGGTTATTTGGAAAAAGCGACTTATGACTGACCAGCGTGTTACACAGACCCAGAGGTTTTTGTAACCCTCATGTGCTTTGCCCTGGGATTTGCCTCTCAGACAGACCTGCAAACACTATGTGAAGAGCAGAACATGAGCAGAGCAAATACAGAAAATAAACTATGTAACGCATGAGGAGAAAATCTTCATATAGAAAAAGACAAATCTGATCTAACTGACAGCATTGTTGGACTGCTGCAGCATTAGCATTTTCCATGAAAACAACATCAACTGCACTTAAAGCCTTAATTTAAGACAGGATTTAGAGAGTTTAATTTACCAGCTGGCTCAACCTCCCATGTGTCAGTAGGTCTATCCAATTGTATCCAGAGGCATTTGTTGTGCCCAATGATAACCATCCGTTTAGCTGAAACAGGCAGTAATAATGTAAGTCAAAGGTGATACTTAGAAGGATTATAAGTCTAAGCATGTTTCTTTTTTATTTTACATATATTACCTTTACCGTCAGAGTTTAATACCATAACTTAATCTGCAAGAAGGTTTTTAAAGTTGTGAAAAACAGGTAAAAAATATCCTCATATTTATAGATAAATGCTAAAAATCTGTCTAAATAACTCCGTATATTAAACACATATTTCGTTTCTATGTGTTTCGAGTGCGTAACATTGAGTTGCAGGGTGTGGAATATATGTGGCTGTTCATTGCAGCTCTAATGTTTCTTGGCATATTTAATCAATAATTAATCGATACCTCGTTAAGCTGAATCAGGTATGTGCAGTGACCGATGCAAATGAACTCGTGCCTTAAGGTTTTAATGGTATTTCAGCTGCACATTCTCAACTTTACACGTGTGTTAGTGTGTGTCTATGAAAAAAAGGTGCAGTATTAGATGATTTGTGCTTTTTTTGCGTAATTAAACAACAGCATAGACACAATTTTTTGTAGAATTATCCTTATTGTTGGGGCCAACTCACTCTTAATGAATGCATTACATCTCAATCTACATCTAACAGGTTAGTTTATTGTAGTAAGTAGACATTTCACACTACAAAAAAGGCCTGTTATTGGGTTTTATTTCAAGTAAATTATCTGCCAGTGAAGTAAGAAATTTGCACTTATCAAGTTTTCTTGAAATAAGAAAATATTGTCTATTATAGAATGCTAATATCCTTATTTTAAGTTGAATATACTTGTTTTAACTCTTCTTATGTAATGACTCTATAGATATATATTTATAGGCAAAACTGCATAAAACAACTAAAAATGTCTTAAGGGCAAACAGTTACTGTGTCCTTTACACTCATCCCCCTTTAATGTAGTTTGATTTGTTATAAATATTTCTTAAAAATTGTTGTAATATTTAATCAGGGTTTTTAAGATTAACCCATAAAGACCCAGTGTTACTTTTGTGGTAATTTTCCTCTCTATTTAACCTTTCTTAAATGGTTTATCACCATTTATTATACTATTATTGTCCTTATTTTGCATTTTTTCAGTGTAAACCATGTATTTTCCTGTATTTGATTCAGTGATCATGTAGATGTTCATAAAAACTCAGATTAAAGAAAAAAAGAAAGAAGGAAAACTGAAGAAAATGTGACTTTTCTGGTAAAATCTATCATTAACTGAACATAAACCCAGTGTCTCCACCCACTGTCATTGATCCAACTCCATGGGTTTTACTGGTGAATCAATGTTGCAGAAGATGATGGTGTTTCCATGGTAACTACGGAGCCTCTGAACGTCCAAATGGGTCATATCTGATGACCATGAAAAGATGAAAAACTGTATTTTACACCAATTATTTACATGTATTGATAGGATTAATGTATCAACAGGTATTAAATAGTTTAGATCAGTGGATGGTTTTGGTCGACAGTGGATGTTTGGGTCTTAAAAAGTAAATAAATCTAAAAAAATAATAATAATAATCTTTCAAGGTGAATCTTCCACATTTGAGTCAGTTTCGCTAAGTCAATTATTCCTTTTTTTTGCAGTGCAGATGATGAAACTTTTGGTTTATAACAATTGACAGCCACTGCTCAAAGACTCGCCTCTTCTCTCCTGATCACTCCCCCACGTTTCTTTCATCCGAGAAGATCCACTCGCCCTCACTTCCACACTGTAAAGATTCTCCCTCGCCCACTCCCAACCCACATTCCCGCTCAGTCACTGTACCAGCCCGTCTTTCAGATGATCCACTGGATTAACCGGAGCTGCTCTGACCTTTGAACCTCCTGTGTTGTCATGGTGAACGGACCAGAGTGGGATATCCTTCAAATCCCAGAATTGCATTGCCCGACACGTACTCGCTCGTGCACGTCATGCCTGTGGTCGCCATAGTGACCGCAAGACGTGCCGGTCAATATCCATTCGACTCAAGTCCTGGCCACCTTGTGACCACATAAGGCTAATGCATTTGCTCCTACTGTGCACTTTAGTGTGTGTCTGTGTGCGCATAATCCCTCTGGGGTTGACAGAGGTACGCGTCTCTTCCATATATGGCCTGTGGGAGAACCAATCCCGGGGGGGTGAAAAGTTGAGGCAAAGCCAGCTGGCATTTTCCTACTCTGGGTCTCTTACAGGGCAGATGTGTTCTGTGGTCTGTGTGTGTCCGTGAGTGTGTTCCGTGTGCATGTGTGTTTAGGCGTGATTGTGTTTGTGTTTGACTTCCTCCGTGGATTTGGCGCACATGTGGACCTCCGAGTCTAGTCGCAGTATTTGGGTAAGGCATATGTTTGCTTACCCTGATGTTCTAGTGCACACTAATTAACCAAAAAAAAAAAGAAAAACATGGCGACCGAGGCCGACACACAACATTATCAAACCATAAACAATCAACAAATTATAGCTAGTTTTGTTTTCCTTCTTTTAATTGACCGTTACTAGATGGGCGTTTCTATGAAATTAGGTTCATTTTAGTACTTTAAATCCAAAAATAAAAGACAAATTTAGTCATATTTCCCCCGCAGGATGTACCTAAGGATG
>JAPSES010000258.1:20121854-20133801 GCA_029822895.1 Maxillicosta whitleyi
ATAAGACCCCCCCCCCCGACCTAACCTCAACCCCAAGAGAATATACATTAATTTATGATGTAAAAGACAACTGAAGAAATAGAATATAAAATGAACCAGAAGAAGACGAGAACAACAGCTTTGATCAATAATAACAGCAGAGAGGTAGTGTTTGTCCTGAATTAGCAGTAGATGCTGTTTTCAAGTCCCTTCTCTTAAATTCTGATAACTGACAACACGTCCTGCTGTGTTTTGACTTTAACTTGAGGTAAAAGCGAGGCTGCAGGTGTGCTTTGTCATTTGTGGGATTTTTTTTTTTTTGTAACCTGCTGCTGTTTCTTCTTAATGCAAGGATAATGTGATGTTGTGAGGAAGCAACAACTGACAGGAGATATTTTCTGTTGCTTTGAGTCAAACACAGTCAGGATAAAAGCCCGTTTTTGAGTCGTTCACCTGCTGATGCTGCATCAGGAGGTGGTTCAGAAAGATGAATGATTTGCTGACATGTTTTTCTCTCCAAGTTTTCTGTTCATTAATGTTTCCCTTGGAACTTTGAACAGGCTTTAAGTGGAATACCTTGTTGTTGTGTCCAAATCCTTCAGGAGGACGAGCCATAAAAACAAAAGCCAGCAATTAGGTCAGGACAGTGTAGCAAAAGATGTTCAAATCTGTTGATATAGGTTGAAGGAACCAGGTGGTTATGTCTGGTCTTAACTTATTTTTGTTAAAGACATAATAAGATAAAATGACGCAATAAGATAGAAATGATGTAACAAAAACAAAAAGGCATGAAAAACAAACCAAAAACCCGTCAAAATCAAAAAGTGTTTGTTAGTGAAAACAAGATCTTTACATGATCTGATCCTATTTATTCCTTGTCAGATTTGCTCAGATCCCTACTCCTGAAGAATTTTCCAACATTAACTTTGTAGGCTAAGTGTTCGCTTATATAATAATATATCCACCCACTGACAGGTCCCATTGGAATGAGATAATTAACATTAATACCACTTTGCCTGTCAGGAGTCAGAACGTTATGGCTGATTGGTGTACATGAGTAAAATGAAATTAAAATTAAACACTGGAACACTGATCTAATCTGGTAACCAAACTAAAAAATAGTATAATTAAATATGGGTGTAAAGTACAGTTTGTCATCATTTCATGGTTATCACATTTGGCCCATTTGGATGTTCAGAGGCTTCGTAGTCACCATGGAAACACCATCATCTTCTACAACAATGATTCATGAGTAAAACCCATGGAGTTGGATCAAAGACAGTGAATGTACACACTTGTTTTTATGTTCAGTTATTGATATCTTATCAGAAAACATCACTTTTTCTTGAGTTTTCTTTGTTTTTGATATAATAAACCTCAACTTTACTCTGAGCTTTAATGAATATCTACAAGATCAGTGAATTAAATAAAGGAAAATATGTGATTTACACTGAAAAAAACAAAAAAATAAGGAGGATAATACTACAATCAATGGTGATAAATTGCTTAAGAAATGTTAAATATATAGAGAAATTCATTTGGGAACTGACACAAAAGTAGTGCTAGGTCTTTATGGGGTAATTGTGAAATATTAGGAGGCGTAGAAACACAAACACTGATTTATTGGTCACATAGTAACAATGTCTTTGTTTTCTGCTTTTGTGTTTAGTTATACTTTATAAGCATGGAGGTTAAAAGATGCTTCTTTGATCAGTTTCTTTACACAGTTTATTAATTATTCATTTTCCTTCTTCTTTAGGTCAAGATTAAACTGTATCCAAATATATGAATTTTAATGCATGTAGTTTTTTTTTTTTTTAATCAAAAGCCAAAGCCTGTTCATTTTCTTTTATCTGCTCTGTAATATTTTATTTTTCAGGACCATGTTGGGAATATCTGGCCCTTAAACGACTGTCAGAAGAAGGCAGCTTCATTAAAATTTAATTCGACGGAGGTTAGTAAATGCTAATGAGAGCTATCAGCTGTAATGAGGTTTGTTAGCTTTCGTAAAAGTCAACAAGAGGGAAGAAGATGAGGACGGAGAAGAGGCAAACCCTGACCCCAAAAAGATGTGGTGTGAAATAAAAGGATACAAGGAGGCAGAGGATGCATTTACATCAAATGGAAGATGAAGCAGCAGGATTATTCCAGGCTTCAGGATATGAGGCTTCGTTAACAGAACACAGGCTTTCTGCTCTTTCAGGCTGTAATTAGCTGCCAGCTGGAGGATCCTCCGAGGACTGGTTCCAGTCTGACCTTTTGTCTCGGTCCTGGAAACCAATAGCTCCCAGTTAGAGAACAAAGACGGAGCTCAAACTCTGTCACTTTAAGAAAACACAAGAAAGGCTTCATTTAGGGGCTTTTTCCTCTGAATTAGCTCGGGGTTTTCAACCGTTATGATCTCGGAGCCTTTGTGCCTTCGGGCATTTCCACCAGTTATTAGACGAGCTATTTTAATCTATGATGTGGCGATATCCCATTATGTGTTATTATGAAATATTACCACTTTTTGCCAGCTCTTTTTTTGAGTTCCATGAATCCTTTAGGGTTGTTTTCACTATGAAGGGTTTTCAGAATGAGACCGTTTCCGGTATCATTTACACCAGATAAATGTTGAATCAACTAAATGACTTTTCCTGGAAGTTTACTTAAAGCTTTCAGCTCAGTTTTTGTGTCTGCTCTAGCTTTTTCACATTTGTGCCAACATATCCAGTGATAATGATCAAAAATGAAGTCAAGTGATACGTTTTTACTGACTTTTTGACTGAATTTTTTAATATGCCAAGAAATTTGAACCCAGATCCAGTTGAAACACAAACCTTGTTATTTATTCCAAACCAGCTTTGGCTTTTTGGATTATTTTAGCTCAGAGTTCAGTATTTTCATGCTTCTTTCTCAGTACCACCAGAAACCTATTAGATGACTATGACTTTTGCACCAATCTGTTTTTATGATTCACCCCCCCCCCCCCCATTTTGAACCTGAAAGGGAGGCAGGTATTGTTTTCTGGTTCTATTTTTTCAATTCATACCAAATTAGGTTTATAGATTACCAGTAAACTGCAACAGATCTGATTACATTTTGGGAGCATTTAGGTCAAAGTTCAAATTTTGTATGAATTTTAAATTTTTATTTATTTATTTTTTTACTTACGATGGGCAAAAGTTCAAACATTTGTTGCAGCAAAACTGTTGGTTGAATTCATACCAAATTGGGTTTATAATGTGCCAAATATCCAGAACAGACATCATTATATTTTGGGAAAAATAGGTCAAAGTTTCAAATTTATATACATTTTTAAAATATTTTTTTCTACAAAATTTCACGTCTATAAAAACATCCACTTTATTTCTATTTACTTCAAACTTGGCACATATATAGAAGCAATTGATATGCTGATATCATCACATGCATAGACATGATGTAATGATCATGGTCAGGTCCACAGCATCATCATGTTTAAGTTGCATTATAATTTAGTTATACATTAATTAATTAATATACACTGAAGTAAAATTGTCATCGTATCAACATCTGCACTGTGTGAATATAATTCAAAGCCACTTCAACAATATTTATTTTAGTGCATCTCTGGACAGCACACACATAGACGTGATGACATCAGTTGGATCTATGCTAAAATAGGCTACAATATGTGAAAGGGGCGGAGTTTGTTGTGCCTGGCACCACTTGATTATTTATTTGTTTTGTATTTTAAAGTAAAAAATAAAGTTCCTGTAGGGAGCTCACCCACCAGGAGGTGTGGGCTGCCCCTGAAGGCAAGCAGAGGACAACATCTATCCATCAAACATCAATCTATGCCAGTACCTTCATCAAGGATGCTGATGGGAGAATTCACCTAGCATACATGTGTTGATGGCAGCGGAAATCCCCATGATTGAATATATCCTGGACCTGGACACTAGTAAATGATTACAAGACACATTAGTTATCTGTAGTTGATGTTATTCAAGTACTAATTAATACGTCTGGTGTTATCATTAATATTAACATCTCATTATTAGCATTACTTCACTAGTGCAGCTTCACCTGCAGCTTCTTTAACTCAACACCATGTTCTGTTTTAAAACATGAGGTTTTGATTTAACTTGTGACTTTTTCTCTGAATCACAATTAAACTTTGCAGCTTTTCCTCTGCTGTTGTCGATCCCCGTAGGGAATTCAGCGACAGCTTTTCATGTGAAGTTCATCCTGTGGTTCGGTCTGTGGGGAGGCGGACCTTTGTCACGGCTCACAGACCAGAACCAGCTCTGTCACAAGGTTGGGGGTTTCATTCCCACCGGACCACGAAAAGTTCAACTTAACGACAGATGTTTCCACTGCTCGCAGCAGGAATTACATCGAGCAGCCAAAACACATCAGAGTTAAAGCTTCAAAGAGACACATCATCTGCAAACACCAGGCAGACGACCTGTAAACAATGATTTAGGCATTAACTCTTTATAAGGCACTCATTGAAATACTCTGAAATTCTAAGTTTCAACCTTAGTGTGCTATAGGACATTGTCATCTACCTCCTCGTTGGTTGCCATGACAACAATCTCCCTCCTCTCGCCATAAAACATCTGAGCAATACCTACTAAAAAGAAAACACATGCTATTAAACAACAGCTATAAGTTCACAAACTGACAAAAATCACTTATATTCATGATTAGCAGCTTCAAAATGTCTATGAAATCTCTCAGAATCACTGCATAGTTAAAAACAAAAAACACCAACATGCTTCTGGACCTTACCGAGGCACGGGATCGGCCCCATATTTAGTTTGTAGAAATAACAAACATACACATTTAATTGATAGCGTCTGGGTAGCTCAGTGGTTAACGCCACTGACTTGGGTACGGAAAGTAGCTGTTTCGAGACCCAGGTGATCCCTCTTTACACTGTACATCTCAATTCCAATCCCGGTTGTGGTTGGAAGGGCATCCGACATAAAAACCTCTGCCAAATCAACATGCGAAGATGATTCACTGTGGCGAACCCGAAAGGGAAAAAGCTGAAAGAAATCATCATAATAGTAATGAAAAAAAAACAACAACTAAATTACATGGGAGTATAAGGAATCCTGGAAAAGACGCCGAACATCATGATCCACACCTCTGATGGATCAGAAAAGTGTGTAAGAATATATGACAAGATACAGTATATAAGTATATATGTATTTAATGTCCAGTGGTTTTAAGTCCTGCGGTTTTCTTTACCTTTGTTCATTCGATGCTGGTGTTTTGACAGTCCATTCATCAGGTGTGCAGTAATAACCTCCTACCATTCACTCAAACACAAACACACTGGGCTCAGAGGTTTGTGTTCATTACAGAGTGAATCACCAGGGAGCAGCACCGAGCCCTCAGATCTCACACCGGACCTGTTTCTGTCTCCAGGTCCGTGAGGTTTAATTGGATGAGGCACAGGGGGCGGTACCAACACACCTTCAGGGTTTCATCATATTCGGGTTTCAGACTCAAGGATAAACCCACAGTGGTCGTTAAAGTGTGCGGTCTATTTAATGAAGGTCTCAGTGTGTTATTAAAACTGATACTGAAACTCAGGAGCTCCTGAGTTAAAACATAATCATATTTTCTCTGGTTCGACAGAGCCCTGAGGTCAGTTTGGAGCGACTGTTTGGAATTCAACTTCCTGTTCACTTTGAAGACACGAAAGGTGTTTATATCCACAGACTGTAACACCCATTGAATAAAGGACAGAAATCTTTATTCACGCACGTGTGCACAAACTTCTTTACCACCTTCATGTACTGCTGATAGTTTACATTATAGCCCTGTTAGCCTAGCTCTGTTTTAGATTGAAAACAGCCACACTAAAACCACAAACCACCTCTGTTTTCTGTAGGTTTGTGTTGTCAATAGCTGAACTAAAGATCTGGTTTGATAATATTATCCAATAATAACTTTGTACCTTCTTAAGCCTCATAATCAAACTCACCCGTGTAGAAGAAATGTTGAAATTTCAGCACCAAAACTCTATTGTTTTCATTTAGAGCTGTGTCCAGTGGCGAAAATAACAACAGTGCTTCTAAATTTGGTCCCTTTGTCACTCGCTTTTTGACTCTTGGTGTTGTTTCTTTATGGTTCTCATCCCATATGGTCACTTTCTGGTGCTTCGCTCAAAGCCCTTGTGGTGTTAGGTTTCCTCACCACTGGAACCAACAGTGAGTGTAGTCATAGAACTGGGGTCATGTCTGATACCTTAAATGTTTTTGAAAAAACCTTGTCATTACTTTGTTTATGATGGTTTTTATTTCTGAATTTGATCACATTTAATAGACATTTTTAGATGGTCTGTTATTGGACACTATGGTTGTCATCATGTGGTAATTAGATTAATTGTGTTTTGCTCACATTCTCAGTTTAGAGACAACATGTGCATGTATCAAATGTATCAGGCAGAGTGACTCACCACTCCCTCTAGTGGCCACATAAATCCTTCTGCCCACTGATGTAAATATAATCTGCCCATATCGCTACAATCCAGTACATGGGCATCTTTGGCAGAGCTCTTTATCCTTAACAATGTAATGTTACTTTAAAATCATTTCTTAAACATATTACAATAGAAATATCATATAGACAAGGCTGTCAGTAAACTTATCATTCCCTAAAAACACCAACACCAAGAATGATTTAAGGGAAGCAGGCGGATTTAATTAACAGAACATCATTATCTTTGCTGTTATACATCAGTAACTTTAGCCTCTTCTCCTGACAATGATTATTAGAATAATATTTCAGGATTTTCCTTTATACAAAAACAGATGGAACACACTGTCTGCTTCACAGCACTGTGAGTAGTTCATTACTGTATTAAAGTTTTCAGGGGTCTGGAGATTATCTTAATATTTATTTTACTAATTGCTTTTTAACCCATAAAGACCCAAACAACCACCATCCAGTAAAAACATCTAAAATGTTTAATATCTGTTGGTTCACTACTCCCATCAATCCATGTAAATAATTGGTGTAAAATACAGTTTGTCATCTTATCATCCAGATATGACCCATTTGGATATTCAGATGCTCCGTAGTTACCATGGAAACACTGTCATCTTCAACAACATTGATTCACCAGTAAAACCCATGGAGTTGGATCAATGACAGTGGATGGAAAACATTGCGTTTATGATTAGTTAATGATAGAATTTTACTGAAAGTCACTTTTTTTCACTTTTCTCTGATATAATAATCCTGAACTTTAATCTGTGCTTTTATGGAAAATGTACATGATCAGTGAATTAAATATGAGAAAACGCAAAGCAAACATGATAATATTATAATAAATGGTGATAAATCATTTAAGAAATGTTAAACTCATTTGGGAGCTGCCACAAAAGCAGTGCTGGATTTGTATGGGTTAAATTTTAATCTAAAATGTATTATTTTGAATAAGGTTTAATTGAGAATGAATACATGAATAGAATAGAATACAATAAAAAAATGTTTGACATTCACATAAGTTTCACATTCTGTACAAATCAAATCACTACATTGGAATGCTATTATTTTATTTAAGGGAAAACAGGATTTTAACTTCAAATATGTAATTTTAACACCTTAATATTTCTGATGGCAGCACACACTCAGAGAGAACTTACTCTGAAAGGCTTTGCTGCGTCTACAGATGAATGAAGCGGGAATGCTGCAGGATTATAAAGAATGTACAAGTAATCTCTGTGATGAAAGCAGTGAGATGGTTTTGAATTATGGCACACTGCATCATTTTTATGCAAAGAATCAGCTCCAGCTCCATCATCATGCTGCTGTGGATGAACCTTTGGGCTCAAACAGTGACTCATGACATCCTCTTAATGGGTTTAGTGGGAACACAGTGTCACTGAAAATATACTAGGATTAGAAAAAATTTGAATTAGAAAAATGTCTCCGCAGGCTGAAAACTTTAGAGTGAGCCACTAATGGATCCTTCAGAAGGGCAAACCTGAATCATCTCACTCCAAATTTGAGATGTCTTGTCAAACACATCACAACTGGGGTGCTGGAAAACGAGCACCTGCTAATGAAATTACTTTAAAGAACCCAGGTTTAGACGTCAATGTGAATTTTGTATGTATTTCACTTCTCAACCCATTACGACGCAATTATATTCCTCTGCGTGTGTGTGTTACTGTCTGTGGGTGTCTACGCCCTCACAAAGTTTCCCAGTGTTTTCCGTAGCAGGCCTGTCAGAGGTTCGACTATAGGGGCCGACCTTGTGGGCTCCCCCTGCAGCGGCTGTGATTTATCAACCAGCTATAGCCCCGATCTGCTCCTTGCGGGGCTTCCCGGCCCTCAACAAACCCTCACAAGCTTGTCTAAACCCAAGAGGCCATTCAGCTCTCAGGCAACAGGGCCATATTGCGGTTAACCATCACTCTTTAAAACAAATCTTATAATGATCCATGCTGCGGCCGCCACAGAGGTGGAAGATTTGGATCCGAGCCATATCCCTAACTGGCCCTAAACTCAGTCCCAGAGCCGCTCTTGCTCAGTGTCTGACCCCTGGTCCAAGCCTCAGCTTTGCCACCTATAACCCAAAGCCAAGAGCTTCTGCCCTGCCTGGTAACCACTAACAATTAAGGGCAGCAAAACACGTCCAAATCTGAACAGTCCTCTACTACGGTATCAAATTCTCATTCGTCATGCCACTTTTGACCCGGTGAAGAACCTCAGCTTTTCAAAATCAGTGTCCTGTGGTCTCAAGGCTCTTACATTACATTACATTAGGCTCTTAAATTACAAGTAGGATTTAATTTTTTCATACAGCTCCATCGATTGCAAAAATGGTTTCCCCAAACATATCACAGACAGTACTGCTCTGGCACACTGTACACACACACATGGACACAATGAAGCAGCATAATGAAACCATCTATCTTCTTGACACTAAAGGCTAGCATACAGAAGGAGCTCACTGTCTTATAAATCTTTCTCATAAGCCCGGCCTGTTTGGTTGGTGTCGTTATTAGGATCCAGATAAAATGTGCTCTCACTCTTTCGCCTTGTTTTTTTCCTTGTTGAGCATGGAGGTCTGACTGAGAGACTTGGCAGGAGATGTGAGGGAGATGAGACAAAGACATGCAGCAGGGGGAATTGGAGATGAAGTGTTTTGAAGTTGCGTTGAGAATCTCGCATCCTGTCCCTGGACTCCATTTAACCCATAAAACTGGAGACCTCAAGTTCACGAACACACAGAGAAGGCAAAGATGATGCTCAGCCGACCCCAAGATGAGTATTTTTTTGTTGTTTTTTTTTTTGCCTGTCTGTGCATGGGTGTCAGTGTGAGACCACATCAATACCATTTATGGTCTCGTGTGTGTTCTGCATCTGCTTAAATGTTCACTGAATCTATAGACAGTCTGTATGCGCTAAGTGTTTTTCATGTACGTTTAAGCTATTAGTATTAACTTATATCCTGCTTGAATAAAGTGCCAACAAATAGTATTTACATGTATGGGAATATGTTGAATGTGTTCGTGTGTGTCTTTTGGGTGTGTGTGCACATGCTTGCTTGTGTGTGTGAGAGTGTGTGTGATAGTAAGGAGCACTCCGTGTGTTCAGCCAAGGACAACAACAAGCTCCTTTTGGACAGAAGAGCCAGTCATGAATCAGGTGTGATACCTGCACCCTGCATCTGAGGAGTGCCAACACAAACACACCCAAAGAGGAGCAGTTCTACAGGGCTCAACTTCTCTCTGCATGGAAGTCATTACTGAGGTGTTGAAGTTGTCACTTTTCTTTTGCAGTTTTGAGCACATTCATTTGAGGTCTCGCTCAGAACATTTGTGTTTCAGACAGGTATTCTGCAGAAAATGGGGACTGCAGTCTTACCAGTTAATCTGTCTGCTGTATTAAATGACATATTTGTATGATCTGTAAAACTGGACATCCCATTCCAGTGCTTAGAATAGGCAGGGCCACCAGTTTCACAGATGGATTAAAAGAGCTGAAAGTAGCATGACTACTAAACTGTTGCTGTTTCCTTCCATTAACTACCGTACTTGGGATACTGTAACAAAAACAAAAACTTTCCCAGCAAACCCAAAACATTTTCCTCATAGGTCACAATGATACAATGATGGCTGTAGGACAGAACAACCATGACTGAAAATAAATACCTAACATACTTTGTAATGTCTGAGAAGTCACTACAGTCTGCCTGAATGCCCATTGGTCCAAGAAGGAAGGCCATAAAAAGTGGGTGGTTGTAATGTGCAATGGGCAACATAACATAACATAACATAACATAACATAACATAACATAAGGGCTGTCAAAATTGACACATGAACATGAGTTAATCCATCAAAAGTATGAATCTGATTAAAACATTTTACATAATTAATCCATCTGCAGTGCAGAATGTCTCTGGCAATGCATTTTGGGGCAGTTTGTCCATGTACAGTTTTTCACGCATGCACAGTAGATCTACAAATGAACAGGAGATCTGGTAGGAACAGGCAGCAAAGCCAACCAATAAAGATGGAAGATGCTAAACAACATGTTGGCCCTCTGGATGGAACCAAAAAACAACATGAAACAATCGACCGACATGAAGTATTATGCATACTCTGCAGGAAGGAGTTTTCTTTTCATTGAAGTACTATTATTTTAACATATCACATTGCACCACAATTTCGTTGTATCACACAATGACAATAAAAGCATTCGATTCTATTAACATGAAGCATATATTTGTCAGGGATTCTGCTAGCACTTTGGCTAATGCGCTGCGCAGTTTGTCGTCTTATGCTTATCCGGGTCCGCATTGCAGGGGCAGCAGCTTCAACAACAAAGCCCAGACAGCCTTCTTCCATTCACTTCTACTTCTAGAAATGTAATCCTTCCAGTGTGTCCTGGGTCGGCCCAAAGATCTCCTCGTGGTTGGACATGCCCAGAACACCTCCCCAGGGAGGCATCTAGGAGGTATCCTCACCAGATGCCCAAACCACCTCAACTGGCTCCTCTCAACATGGAGATCGCTGTTCAATGAAGAGGACCACACTGTTTGTAAAAAGCAGAGACAAGATCCCCCTGCCATTGAACTCCACCCCCTCCCCCGCCCGGCTGCACCTTGAAATTCTGGCCACAAAAGTTATGAACAGAATCGGTGACAAAGGGCAGCCCTGGTGGAGTCCAACCCTCACCAGGAACAGGTCCAACTTCTTACCGGCTTCTTACCGCAGACCAGGCTCACACTCCTTCAGCACAGAGATTAGATGGTCACCAACAAGGGACCATCCACCCCATACTTCTGGAGTACCCCCCACAGGATGTCCCTGGGGACACAGTCGTAAGTCTTCTCCAGATCCACAAAACACATGTGGACTGGATGGGCAAACTCCCATGCCCCCTCCAGCACCCTAGAAAGGGTATAGAGCTGGTCCACAGTTCCATGTCTGGGATGAAAACCTCATTGCTCCTCCTCTGTCTGAGGATCAACTATTGACCGTACCCTCTTCTCCAGTACCCGGGCATAGACCTTACTGGGGAGGCTGAGGAGTGTGAGCCCCCTATAGTTGGAACACATCCTGGTCCCCATTCTTAAAGATGGGAACCATAGGATGTGTTCCCCTCCCCTTCTCCCTGCAGATGGTGGACCCACAGGGGTGTGAGCCCATATATCCACACACTCTTGTTATTCTCCTTCATGGGGAGTCATAACATAACGTAACATAACAAGTGACATGGACGCCAGGGATTTATGCAACAGTTAGCAGTTTTACATTAAAAAAAAAAGGGACATTTTGTGATCTGGAATCCAGGTGCACAGGTATAGAGACAAACAGTGACATGGTACTATCTTACTGTTTCTTATGCACTAATAAGAATCTTCAATATGAATGGCTTTTTTTGTAATTGAATATACTAGTGCAGTGCCCGTAGTACATGTGCCAGAGTATTGTGTATTGTTTGAGAGGCTAATAGCCTATCTGGTGA
>JAPSES010000258.1:20156203-20169878 GCA_029822895.1 Maxillicosta whitleyi
ATCTGTTCATAACTTTTTGAGTTATCTTGCTAACTAACAAACTAACAAACCCTGGCAAAAACAGAACCTCCTTGGTGGAGGTGACTATGGGGGATTTAGGTTGACCAGTTAAAATCTGGATCGTGGAAGGAAGCTGTGACATCTTTTATTCCATATATATATATATTAATTTTAATTATTTTAATGCCTTTGAAAGTACTTTTTAGAAGGTTTGCTGGGCAACTCCTGCTGCTTTGTAAGAACATATTTGACACAAAATGTATCATTTTGTGAATAAAGTGAATGAATGGCCTTTCAGTTGGATTTCCTGCTGAGTTCACAATGCACTGCTTTTCAACACAGCTAAATGAGCCTGGGATCAACTTTAGTTTAAAATAACGTGACTGAAATTCACAGTCTCTAACACCAGAATGCTGTGATGCCTTTCTTTTTTTTTTTACTTCTTTCTCAGATTTATTGCAAATCCAGAAGGAATTCC
The DNA here is from genome assembly GCA_029822895.1 of Maxillicosta whitleyi. Taxonomy (NCBI): domain Eukaryota; kingdom Metazoa; phylum Chordata; class Actinopteri; order Perciformes; family Neosebastidae; genus Maxillicosta; species Maxillicosta whitleyi. The sequence continues at coordinate 20,156,682 of JAPSES010000258.1, forward strand.
TGTCATTTTGTATGATGGCATCACACATCACTGAGGTGCTTACCGTAGGGGTGCATGTGATCCCCTGGCATCTGAGGAGGGGTCAGGCCCTGTCTGAAGGGGTCCATGTCGTAGTCCTGCTGCTCCAGTGTAGTGAGCCCCATCTGCTGCTGCTGCTGCTGCTGAATGTGGGAGCAGGAGGACGCCAGGCGCTCCATGTCGGAGGTCAATCCACCACAGGAGGGCACTGTGGTGCAGAGGGGAACAGAGTATGGGGTTGGTTTGGACTTTGGTTACCTGGGCTCATGTCATGTTGCAGTTTCATAGACATATTTTGCTGCTTTCAACACCCAGGTTTTTGTCTCCTGTTTCTTTATTTTCTTCATTAATCCTTACTACATACTCATAATTTTGTTTGTGTGTAAATAAGGTCATATTTATAGGAGACAAAGACTAACAAAGTACTGTAGTACAATGCCATCCACTGTTATACCTGTGTGAAGTGTTGTGTGCTCATGTTGCTCCTGCGTCTGCTGCTGCTCCTGCTGCTGCTGCTGTCTTCTGGCCAGTTTCTTCATCTGCAAAAACAGCAACAACAGCGAAATATTATTAATGCAAATATGCTGACTGTCCCAGCGTGCGACCCCGCTGCCACCCAGGCATATGACCATGTTCACTCAGTTGAAAAGTATTAACAATGAGCTAAAGGACATCTTTCAGTGGACGGGGCAAACCACACATGAGCCCACTTTGTGAGGAAATATGGGGTTTTAATCTACAGTGATCTCGCAAGGAGATGTCATCAGTTTCCTGTATGAGGAGATAACCGGGCTGATTTCCACTCTGGCATACAAACACAGTGCAGAAAGGGTCCTTTTATTAGTGGCGCATATGAAAGTGAGTGCGTGTCAGTGTGGGTATAGTGCATGTGTGTGTGTGTGTGTGTGTGTGTGTGTGTGTGTGTGTGTGTGTGTGTGTGTGTGTGTGTGTGTGTGTGTGTGTGTACTTTGTATTACTTTGGCTCTTTGGTTCTGGAACCAGACCTGCACAACCCGGACACTCAGACCAGTTTCTGCTGCCAACGTCTCCCTTACCTTGGATTAGGATAGAGGGGAAGGAGAAACAAAGACAAAAAATAAAGAGACAGACGAGGTCACTTGAAGGTAAAAATAATCAGTGGAATAATCAGTAACATTTTTTGTCATCTTTGCATTCTGACTGCAATTTTATGAGTAGAGATAGTAATGTCACGGTTCATTATTATTATTATTATTATTATTTTTATTATTATTATTATTATTATTATAAACTTATAAGTGTAGACTTCAGAGGTGGGAGGTGCTACTTTGTCAGTTTTATTCTTAACATTTTGCTTTTACTAATATTTTACATTTAGTCCCTACATTTTAACACAAATATTGTCATGCACCAGTGTTTATGTTACGTTTGTTTAGAATAGAATAGAATAGAATAGAAAGTACTTTATTGATCCCAAGCTGGAAAATTGTCCCGTAACAGCAGCAGCAGGGTACAACAGAAATAGAAATACTATATATACAATAAGGGAGATCGTAAAATAAAATAGAAGAGAATAAAACAGTAAAGTGCACATGCATTAAACAGTAAAGTACACAGTAGTGAGCAGTAAAGTGCACATGGGTTGGTTTTATGTGAGTTTGTTATACAGTGAGGTTGCATATGGCAGAAAAGGGGTTTTTGATTTAGTCTTTTTCTGTTTTATTTTGGTGAAGGTGTTCTTCTTCCTGTCTTGTCTACACTCTGTCTGACTTGTCACTAATTCCCTCATTGCTTGCACCTTTTGTTCCTCCTGTGATTACTCACACCTACCTGTGATCCTGCTTTTCTTACTGTATATATTCTCCTCTCTCCTCCTTTGTTAGTGTGTTGTTCATGTCTCCAGAGTGAAAACCATCTAGTTCATGTTACCTTGTGTCTTTCCACAAAACTTGTTAGTATTTTAGAAGAATAAAATAGAATGGCTTTATTGTCATTACACATATGTACAACAAAATTAACAGTTACACAGTAAGTTGCTGCTGTCATGCAAGGCACAGACTCTACTGGGAGCAATTTAGCGTTCAGTGTCTTGCTCAAGGACACTTGAGAGCCAGGGAACCTCCAACCCGTCAGTCATTGGACAACCTGCTCTACCAACTGAGCCACAGCCGCCCATTTTGGACAGAGAGGCTGTCCTTTGTTGTTTGTAGTTTGAAGATTGCACATTGCTTTGTGCCTGACCAATGAAATACCTTCATGCCTGGTGCATTTGGGTCGTGTTGTAACAAATATCTATATAATGTTCTACTCCTAAACTTTTCAAGCTACTTACTTTAAAGTTAATGCATATAATTCTGTTTTTGCATCACTGACACTGACACAAAAACACTTGTAAGTGTCATGTTCAGCTGATAATACCAAAATGTTATTTATTTGAAGAGCTCTTTTCCAAAACGCAATAAAAGCCATTTGATTACAAGGCTATATTTTATTTTTTTTTACAAACTCATTTTAAGATAGCATCAGGAAAATTAAAATTAGATTAATGTTATCTGCTATTTCCATAACAATTTTAAACATTATAACATAGATTTCAGTGATATTGACAGAGAAAGACAATAAAAAACACTTAATTTTTTAAAATGGACATATAGCATTTTGGAAAAGGGCTCTTCATTTGTTGTACTTTTTATCTGAATGTAAAATGGTTTATAGTCTTGACACTGACGTCCAGTTCAGTTGACTTTGTACAAAAACAACAACTTAGCAAAGTCATTGAGGCTGACATTTCTTTTAAAAATGCTGAATAACTAGAAACATGACTGGACTCATGTTAAGATTTTCGCTATATGTACTTTTTTAAATATGTTTTCCTTTTACTCTTTGAATTTCAACAGATATTTAAATCTTTTTACATATTCCTTTTTCAGAACAGTTTTATTACTTTGTTTCTTAATTGACAATGCATTTCAGCTGAAGTATAGTTTTGTTTTGTTTGCGTCAAAGCACACCGTCTGAACATAGATACTGATTTAATCTAAATAGACGGACCATTAACACATGTCCCTGTATCCATTTGTGCACATTTAATACCACTCCAGTCTCTGACTTTGCTATTTTTTTTACTTTTTTGTTCAAAAAACACATAATAGTGGACTATGAAAAAAAGGTATCATAATGTTTTGGATATTTCTGCTTAAACTGTAATCAGATTGTAGCACAGATAGTGTTTATTACTATTATTTTATTTAATTTAAATGTATTGTATTGGAACTTAACTAGATGTAATATTCTCCATATTACATTAAAATGACGTGGGTTTTTTTTCTTTTTTTTTTTAAGGCTTTTTGGACTTTTTTGGAGTCTTAGTGTTACATTTCCACAACTACACATAAACGTCAGTGGAGAATACGTCTGGTTGCCAGTGCACATGAGTGAATGGTGTGTATTAAAACTCTACCTTTCGGCAAGGCTTGGATGAAACCTCAAACGATGCTTTAAAGGTCCGTCTCTGTTGTGTGGTCAAAATTGTGCGCGGCCTTTTTGGACGTTTGTTTTCCAGATCTTCTGATCGTCCGCGTCTGCCTGTGACTCTCTCCGGTTCCTCTTCCTCATCTTCTTCATCATCACTTTTGCCTAATTTTGAATGATCACCAAGGGGAAAAAAAAAAAAAAATGACAACATAACTGGCATCAGTTTATAATGGTCACTGTTTGAACTTTAGCATTTTGTTTATTGTTACTTTTGTTTGTTTTAACTCAATGAATTAATTTCCAAATTTCCCCCAAATTTCTGGATTCATAGCCAAACCTTACAATTTTATTATGGCTATTAAAAATTGCATCTCATTTTCAATAAAAAAAAAAAAATCATTATGTGATTTTTGCTGAAGTCTATAAATAATGGCTGCAGAATATGATTGACAACAAAATGCATCATTTTCAATGCAACATTTTACCTAAAAGAAAAAAAAACAAAAACAAAACAGCATTTTTTAATATTGAAGTTGGTTGAACTGTAGTGTTAATAACATTTAAACAACCTGCCACTGTTCATTGTAAATAACATTTTTCATGGTCCCACGGTTAAGTAACGCAACAACAAAATCATTCCTACAGATTCAGACACAGACTGTACCCAGGGTGTAAACCAGGCTGTACCTGTGTCGGAGGAGGTGGGGCTGGCCAGACACTGGTGGTAGTCTTCTCTGGCACACAGTAGCTGTCCCTCCCTGAGGACGCAGCGGTCTCCAGTCTGCAGGCGGCAGGAACACACACTGCAGGTGAAGCAGCGCAGGTGGAACACAGCGGCCCCGGCATGCATCACCATCTCTGCAGGAGAGATGGCTTCTCCACAGCCTGCACAACGCACGGCAAACAGTCTGCAGAGAGGGATAAGACGGGAGGGTGGGGGTGTAAAGGGACAAAGTGGACAGAACCTGTAAGAGCAGAGTAAACAGAGGGAGGATACTGCTTTGGTTCTAGACATTTAAGGCACAAGGACCCCTCACACCTAAAGAAGAGATGGATAAAAAAATGAAAAAATAAAAAACTTGGTTGACTTGGGGAATTTTTCTCTGAGTTGAGCTGTCAGTCAAAACAACTGCCAACATCTTCCCCTCACCCTGGGTTTTCCCCTCCCTTCCTCCTCCTCCTCTTCCTCCTCAGACACATACCCTTAGCATGACGGGTGTGCATCTTAGCGCCTGGCAACCACGACCAGTGAGCTTAGCCTCAGAGACTGTTACCGTGGCTCCGGCTGCCGTGTCCGAGGCTGTGCTCCTGGGGAGGCAGGAGAAAAGCTCTCGGCAGGCCATGGCTCCAGGCAGAGGGGGGGAATCAGATCTCCTGATGGGAGAGGCTGAGCTGCCGGTCCCAGGAATTATCCGCAGAATTATCCTTAAGTCTGCTTAACCAGAGCAGGACAAAGACAGAGCCAGCCCCCAAGCAGCAGGACCATTGTCCGCTGGCTGGCACCGCGGCATTTCGGGTCTGTCACACAGGATGATGCGTCATCATTCTGGAGCTGCTGTTTATCTACAGACTTGACTGGGTCAACAGACCAGTCAGCACAGAGGCATGAGAAAGTGACAGCTCCTGCCCCCAATATTTTGTTTCCACTTAAAAAAAAACTCTCCAGGTTGCACATGAGGAGAGTCTATATGTATAACTCATTCTGACTAAATGAAAGTGACATCCACTACTAATATTGTGTTTTTTTCTGTCTGTTATTCATTTTAGTTTAGTTTATTCTTTATTTTTAGTGACTCTCAAATTCTTTATTCGACAACTTCTACTGAAAATGCTATATTATCCAGTAAAACAACGATAAATGGATAAACTCTAACATATTGTAGGTTCAAAATACATCCAGGTCATTTCAATAATTTAACATCTAATAAAGCAAACATACAGGTTGAGACGTCCCTGTCAAAAAGTTTGCAACAGCAACATCCTAAAGCCAGACATTGTTAGGACCTCTTACTGTTGCCGAGGGGTTTCTAAGGCAACGGTAAAGCCCATTCCCAGAAGCTCAAGAGGGTCAGTCGGGCTTCTTGACCCGTCCAAGCCGTCTGCCCCACGGCAATGGTATGCACTTTAATATGGCCAACATAGCATCTGTGGTATGTGCATTCCTGTGGCAACTGAAGATGCATCAATGAAATATTTCAAAGGACGTGTGGCGGAGGAAATGCTCCGAATGTTTTTGGGGTTTCTATGATACAGCACTTTAATTTAATGTCTCCATCTGATGCTAATGTGAGATGTCAGCGGAGAAAAAACTGCAGGCATTAACGTTGCAACATCGTTTGTGTTTTCGAGAATTGCTTTTCCATTATACGCTGTGTCCAGTTGGTCTTATTATATTATGTAGCACAATCCTTTAAGCAGTGTTAATGCAAAGGTAAGAGTACCTCCAATATTTATGGAACAGCTCAAAGTGTTTAATATTTTAAAGTTTCCGTTGACATGATTGGCCCACAGGCCTTGCCAGGAGAGCGGGAACACTCAGTCACGCTGAGTTTAGACATGGCAATTAGTGACAAGATCATTACAGAGAATAAAGTCAGCAAAATCCAGCACTGACACAGGCACTCTGAAAGTAGATGTAATGCACAACAACATGGGTGTTTAGCAGAAATACACACACACACACACACACACACACTCATGCACACGTTTGTTCACTAGGAGAGTCCTCTGTCTCTTTGTTCTTGCCCTGACTTCAGCCCTGACCTTTGGCTGTCAGGCGAACAGACTGCTGGTCTAGTGGACAAGCAGAGAGACAGATCCTGTTTCTGGATCAGGTTAACCTGGATCCTTTGCTACAACACACACCAACGGGAGCTGTGTATCAGATACAGATCTACGGGTCAAGTGCACCGTCAGTCACAACTGCTGATCTGACGGCCGATCTGCTGTCCAGTCCACCTGTGCACTGAAGCGTACAGCCAATCTAAATCTACTGACAATCGAACCAACCTAAACATCACAGTGTCAGACTGGAATTTATGTACAGCTACAGTGAATACAGTCTAGTCTGTTGTGTACAAGTGTACATGTACGAATGGAGGGTCATCCTGACTGAAGTGAATCAGACAAAGTAAAGAACATACGATATGATGTACAATAAAATCAATTATTTTCATCTCATTTCATACAAATATTATTTTTGTTTTGATTGTCTTAGTTAAATTTGTAATGATCACTCATTTACTGATTAGACATTTATATTAATTATATAACTGGTGATTAAAAGTTCTTTTAACATTAAATCATATGAAGAAAAAAAACACTTTTTAGTGCAAACAGCTGTACCTGGCCTTCAAATGAAAACATTAATTAGAAATTCCTGTTGTACATTTAAAAAAAATTATATATATATGTATACAAAAGATTAGTTTATTAGAGTTTTTCCACAAAATAGCATCAACACCTTATATAGATATGGTTAAAATTAAGTAATTGCATCCAAGCATGCTCACAATCAGGCAAAATATGTTATCATGGAAAAGTAACGATCCACTAAGATACAGCGTGCGCATATAAATATTGTTGTGCTGTAATATCCACAGCTTAAAAACCTGAGGTTATGTTTAAAGTTTAATAAACTATATTATATAAATATTTTAATTGTACTACAGGCAAGAAAGTGTGGTTGAAACATTGGACATTTTAGCTTCACAATGAAATTCAAGAGTTACCACTTTTTATATAATACATCTCTTATATCTGTATTTATTTATATATATTTCAGACTATGTGTGAAATAACTGAAAGCAGGGATGAGTTAGACCTGCTTTTCCCAAACCTCCGGCATCTGAAATGGGCTAGAGATGCATTTCTAATGGGACTAAATGGGACACATCATGTCAGAAGTGGATAAATATCAATATTATATAGACTAAATTGGAACTTCAGCTTCACAGATTTGATTATTTTCAGCAGGTTTCATGTTAAACTAAAACTATTTCTGATGTTCTGACACACATGGATCAGCTTATGTTTGCATGTGAACTTTTTCTTTCCACATTTGCTGGTTGAAAAACATTACTTCACTGTGTTGGAAACAATCAGTGTTGTTATCTTGTTGAATGACGTTCTGATATTCTGTCCCATTTTGTGTGGCTTCTTACTAAAGTGTATTTATTCAACATTGTTTTCTGGAAGAGTAGATGTTATGGTGTATCCATTATGCATTTTTATGTTCTGTTTCATTTTCAGATCACTGAATTTATCTTTTGTTGTTCAAGGATTTATATTTTTTATAGTGACAATATAGTGTCTTTTGAAGGCAAAGGACGCAAAAGTCCACAAATTCTTTACTCAAGTAGAAGTAAAGAAAATTAGTTTTCCTGTAGAAGCAGATGCAGCTTTTGTCTTATTTTGTCTCATCTCTAGTTTTTTTTTTTTTTTAAATTTCTCATTTTGTCATAATTTTAATTTACCCATTACTTTATTTTTTACTCTCTCATTTCCTCTTTTACATTGACTTTGTGTCATTGTGTCGTTTATCCCACTGTCATTTTACTACATACTAGTCGTGTTACATTGCAAACTATAAGGACTATATGGGCAGAAGTGTTGGGACATGTTGAATTCAGGTGTTTCTTTTCTAACAGGGGTCTGGGATACAAAACTATAATGACAAATGTTATAATAAAGTTTTATAGTGGGATAAATATCATATTTATTATTAAAAGTCTTGTTTATATCTCAAATCAACGCAAACAGGGCATTTATGAACTGTAGCCATGATATGTCCCAATATATTTTCCATATAGTTTATAAACACAAGTTTAACGGGATTTTTTTTCCTAGGTTAGATGTGAAGAAAGTGGATGGTTAGTTGTGGTGGAAAATTATTATTTACAGTTAGAGCAGAAGACATATTTTAGAAATTAACCATCGTTTGTATATGTAGTGTTTAGTTTATACTCTTCCACTGCTGGAATTTTATGTATATTGGTCCTTGTATTGTTTTGATCGAGTTTTCTCTGTCTGTCTGTATTGTCCGTGGTATTGTTATGTTTAGAGTATTTTAATGTTGTTGTTGGGGACTGCAGATGAAATTTAGCATGCATGCTAATTCCGGCATATTTACAGTACATCACATATGTAATGTTCATTAATATGCACTGTCCCGTCTAAATAAACCATTAAATAAAATAAATTTAGAGGTAGAACATAGTCATGGACCAAAAACAAAACAAAACAAAAACAATTTCAATGTTGAAAGAATTTAATTAAAACCCATTTTTGAGGCATTTTGGAAGCAAAGATAACAATTTAAACCAAACTCACCAATGCAATGACATTTATCACAATATAAAACTATATTATAATATTTGTCATTATTGTTTTGTATCCCAGACCTCCAATAAAAAAAGAAACACCTGAATTCAACATGTCCAAATACTTCTGTCCATATAGAATAGAATAGAATAGAATAGAATAGAATAGAATAGAATAGAATAGAATAGAATAGATGTTTATTGTCACTGTCACAGGAACAATGAAAACCAGCTCAGTTCACTTTAGCAGAAAAACACTTAGTGCAGAGGAGTGTATAAGGAAAAATAAAGTATCACATGGTGTAATACACATAGAGTAACACACATGTAATGCACATGTACTACTAAAGTAGTGCTAGAACTCCTGAGAAGGACAAAATATACAGAGAGAATATACAACAAGCTAACTCTATTCTACAGATGAGAGATATGTACAAATAGGATACGTACAGGTCGTAATAAGGTGCATGTGTTGTGGCTATAGTGTATGACTTAAGCAATTATACTATGAGGAGTTTGTTTTTGTGTCCACGTGGGCTTTTCATTGTGTAATTTGACATCATTAGGTTGAAATAAGTCTTCATTTGCAAATCTAAACTGTGATACAAAGCGAAAATGATCAAAAAATACCACTAAAATACGTCAGTACTAAAGAAACAAGTCTGTTCTGAAAATGAAAGCGGTAAAATGCACCAATATTTGTGTTAAAAAGATGTCAGAAAAAAGAAGTAGTCAAAGAAATTAGAAGCTTGAATATACTTGAATATAATAACATAGTCTTTTTTAAATCCCTTTGTTATTACATGAACACAGAAGAAAACACACTGAGATCCAGACAAATAAAACAGTGTGTGATCTGGGGCAAATGTACAGAAATAATGGCGACATCAGGACTGGTTTCATGAAAGTCCTGAATCGAAGGAGCAGCAGAGCACACCGATCCTCTCTTATCAGGAACAAAAAAGCGGTGCTCATGTGTTACAGCAGAACCCCAGACCTGACAGCCCAGAGGAGACACCAGCTACAGAGGTGGAGATGTGAGACCCCAGAGGTGGAGCTTTGGCACCAGGCCTCCTGCTAATTGGTCAGGTCAGATATCTCATGGTCGGCTGGGCGTCGTCCCATTGCTGCGGAGTAGAGCTACCCAGATGCCACTGCACATAACGCCAGGGCTCATGGAGCGCGCTGTCCCACAAAATAAGTTCACACCACCTTCACCATCTTCGCTGTAAAGGCTGCACCAGACCTTCTGACATATGGCTCTGCGTTCCTAATTACCCCTACGTCCTGCTCTTTTCTCTGTTTTCTCTAATTATCACACACACACACACATTCATTATATAGTTTCTGTACAACATCTCGAAATATGAAAGAAAATGCTTCCCCTAAAGCTTGACTGGTCATAAAATACAGATTGTTGTTGCATGAACATTGAACATAAACATCCCTGTGCTGTTAATGTGATGTTAACTGACTGGGAACATGGTGTTGGGAGGCGTTTCTAAGCCGGAGGCCTTGTGGGCGTAACAGTTCTTGTTTCGCTGCCTGTTTGGCAAAGCAACCTCCACTAAATTGTTCAGAAATAATGCGAGCTGCTTCCTTTTAGGGCGTGCACTTCTTAGTCTTGGCTCTAGTTTAGGTGAGAGCATGTTTTGCAGAAAGAACGAGGGGATGAGGCGGGCAGTTGGTGGGCAGGTATAGGAGCGAGACAGGCAGAGTGGGTTATGGTGGGATTTTTTTTTTTTTTCTATTTTGGGAGGGGGTGGGGGGTGGGGGGGCGCACAACCACATAGACGATACCATATGTTGTCCCCAGCTTGCAGTTGCCACGCCATTGGGCCTCGAAAATTTTAACACATTTTGACAATGTGTCAGTTGAGCGCTACCCCTGGTTGTGCAGTGAATGTGTGTGTGTGTGCGTGTGTGTGTGTGTGTGTAGAGGTGTGAGGTGTGTGGTGTTTTTTTTCTTGTTTGTGTGTGCATATGTGTATGTGCGTATGTGTGTTTCTGTGTGTGTGTGTGTGTGTGTGTGTGTGTGTAAGTGTGTATGCATGTAAATTAAGCAATAGTGCTCTCACATTCCTGCTCCCTTGCCACCCCTTTCTCCTACAGTCACCTTGGGTTCTTAGTGGATTGTGCCAAGTTCCCTGGAAGTAAAGTTGCATTATATAGACACAACTAATGCAGACTAACATGTAGGCCTACACACAAAAGCCTACAGAATATTATGCTTCTATAGAGAAAATCTACTTATTATTCCTCCTTATTGTGTTTTGATGTGTTTAGGAGACACTACTGTGACTAAAATTAATTTCCTGCAGATTTAGACCCACATTTTAATATGAAGCAAAGCAAAGCAAACATCTTCTAAGCTTAATGTTGTCACAAGTGACGGTGTAAACAGATTTGTGGCCCTACAACATAAGAAATACTTGATCATAACACATATGTGCACAAAATATATGTACAAATTCTTCTTCAAGGTCAGATCTAGATGTGTTATCTTTGGAAAATTGACTTAAGTACATATAATAACTTCCTTGACCCTTGGCTATGAAATAATAATTTAAAAAAACTAAAAATATGAGCAAAGAAAAAATACGCTGAAGTCTGATGGCTCTGGGTGTTTTTGACAACAATCATGGTATTATATTTATAATATGGCACAGGTTTGAATTGCAAATTATAAAGATCATTACAACAATAAAAACAAAGCACCATGTATGTTAAGTAGGTAATGTAAGTAAGTAAAAAAATAATACAATTACCATTGTTGTCACAATTAGTTTGGAAAAAAATCTACCCTCTTATAACTTATATTAACTTAACTCTTAATTAATACATTGTTGCCCACAAAGTTGTAAAATGTTTTTCCTCTTCCCATGAAATGATTGTGACAATATGATTTATTCTTAATATATAAAATGGAGCTGGGACTTAACATGGAATCATTGTATCAGGATAAAGGTGATTACTGATATGTAGAAATACGAATAATAAGAGGAATGTGACTGAAAACAAAATTATAACTTTACGGGCAACAATGTTTAATGAAAGTAAGAGGGAAACTACATGAAGTAACGACTTCAGTTGTCCACAGAAAACATATTCTCTTAAATATTTAAGGGAATCTGGAGATTAATTTGACATTAAAATATTCCGCCAAATGTACAAATTCCAAACTTATTTTCTTTGCTGACCAGAAAGAGAAATATATGTATTTTAAGCATCATCTGCAGTACAAAATCAGCAAAAATGAGAACTCACCGAGCGTAGTCCCGTTTGCAGTAAAGTTTGCGGTCCCGCAGAAAACAGGAGTTCCTCAGTGCGTCCCCGCACGCGGAGCACCGCACACACTCCTCGTGCCAGAGGCCGTCGGTGACTCTGAGCAGGAACCGGTCCCGGATCAGCCGGTGGCACCCGGTACACACTGCCCTCTGATCCATATCTGTAATGAACAAATAAATTCCTTCTGTTAGTTGTGACACTTTTCCAATGAGGAGGACAAACCTGAAATGATGGACGAAAGGATGAGAAGCGACGAGCAGAAGATGGAACAAACTGCAACTTCTAATAGAAAGTTCAGGAGGTGTGAAGACAAGTGGCAAAATTCTAACTAAAATAGTGAAATAACTGTATTGCAATTTTCTATGTAGTAATTTCATTTAGTTTGACCCGTTTAAGTTCTAACAAATCAAACGCAAAAAGTTAAATTACTGTTAAGACTGTGATCAAAGTGAACCTTAATAACGCATCAGAAGTCTGAAGAGTTAAGATAAACAAGCTTTACAAAATAATCTGGCATGACTTAATTGAAAACAAACAGTCATAAAGTGTCTGTAAATCCATACCTGCAGGGGTTTTTCTCCTGCTGATAAAAGTGTATATTAGATATTGTTATTATTGAAGTCCAGGTTCTTCTTAGAACATCTGCGCGCCTGGTCTGGATACAACTTGCTGCTCCGGACAGACACAGGAGAAGAGAAGAGAGGAGAGGAGGAGAGGAGAGGAGAAGAGAAGAGAGGAGAGGAGAAGAGAAGAGAAGAGCCCATCAAAGTTTCCCCTCAGAGCAGTAGTCCTCTGTGAAGTCCGATGCACTGACTGTTTATGCGTCTGTCAATGATCCTGTTAGAAATGAACGGAACAGACACACAGACGGACTTCCTCCATGGGCAGGTGCACTTCACCTCTATACCCCCCATCCCCCCTCTTTCTCTTTCTTTCTCTCTCACTCACTCTCACTCTCTCTATCGGTCTTTGTCTCTCTCCCTCCCTCTCTCTCCATGCTGCATGCCACAAAGTTACCAGAGACACCCAGAAGGGATTTTTCCCCCCTTTCATTAGAAAACAAGTAAATATAGTGTTTATGAAGTAGATAGATAGATAGATAGATAGATAGATAGAT
>JAPSES010000258.1:20201648-20223398 GCA_029822895.1 Maxillicosta whitleyi
CCCCCCCCCCCCCCCCCCCCCCCCCACAACAAAGAGCCAAAGAGGCGGAGTCTACCCGCACCGGTTATAGGATTACCCAGATTATCCCTCGGCAGAGATCAATCCCACAGGAACTGTTTGCTGCCCGACTGCCACACAAATCAGCTCTTCCTCCGCCCACTCGTCTCGTGTCTCCGGCTCTCTCTCTCTCTGAGTAAAACTATCTGCTCAGAGACACCTGTTGTAGCAGCAGAACACGAAGTCTGGCATGGGCAGGGCTAAGGGGGGAGGTAGGGAGTGCTGGGGAGGGGAGGGGTCACACTTAAGTTTCCATTGAGTCTTTTATGAGGTTATTAAGACAGGAGAACAGTATGACACCGCTGCTCCTGTCATCTACAAAGGTCATTCTGTGTCAGTGGCATTTTTTGACTGTTCTATATTTGTTCTCTTTTTGATTATGAGTCAGACACCACCACCCCGCCGCCGCCTGTCTTATATGCAGACAATAAAAATGGGATGTGAGGGTAGGAAATATAGGAAGTGAAAAAATGTCCAAAAAAATGCCCTAATGTTGAAAACTTTCTTATCAGTCACTGATTAATAGTCATTGCATTATTATTTCTGTCAAGTTTAAAGTTGATTTTTGGTTCCAAGTGAAAGTTTATTTAAACTATGACATGTGGTCCGAACATGACACTTACCAAACTGCAGAAGATTTCAGAAATCTGCAATGGTAGCATATAAAAAAATCATAATGATAAAAATGTTTGTGAAATATTATTTGTGCACAAGTGAAATTAAGAAAAATAACAACACATAAGGAAATGTTTTTAAAATATAGACCCAAAGGGAAAATAAGAAAGTATATCATTATAATGATTATTAATGAGATATAAAAGTAGATCTCAGCTATGATAAGTATTGATTTATTATCTAGCTCAAGTCTTCAGTGCCATTAAATCAACCAGCATAAATGGTTTTGGTCATAGTTTGCATGAACCCTGTATTTTTAAGTGTTAAGCATATTTTTAAGCATATAGTATTCCAGGAAGTGAGGAATTGTCTTATCGGTGATCTCAAATGGTCAAGCAAACATGCAGCCAAGACAAAAAAAAGGCCAAAAATATACCTTAAAGGCATGAAGAACAATGCATGACAAACCTACAGGGAACCCAAACAAACACAAAATTCTTGGATACAATCTTTACTTCCACCCTGTATACAGTGACAATAAGAAAATGCTTTGAAAATGAGAAATAAGACTAAAATGAGCATGCATATACGATGAACGACTTAAAACGGTAACTGTCAGCACGTATTCATCATGTCACGTCACTATAGCATGAGCCAATAAATGTCAAATTGGCACTGATTTTAAGTGCGCAGCTGCTCCTTTTTAAATTATCCTGCCATCCTCTCAAATGCTCATCCTGTTTTACTCTTGTCAAAGCGACAGCCCTAAAACTTGAGAAGCCTCCCTGAGCATGTGTGCATCTATTTTACTTACTTGACTCAACAGAGTTTCTTGTGCAGTGCACCTGCACGGCATGGGATCAAATGTCCATACAGCGCTTGAAGGGTAGCCACAAGAAACCGGATCCCCTCAGTGACAGTAAGTTGGCAATAACCTCAGCCGGCACTACACATGAAGAAGAAGAAAACGAAGGAGGGGAGGACGGCAAAAGGAAAAGACACTTGCCACTCTTTCAGTGCTTACCAAATCCCACAGGGAGAATCTGTAATAATGCAGTCCTTTTAAACCGTTTGCTGTGTGATAATAGCAAACTGTGTCCCATTAAAACATGCCAAATTAAGCCTGTGAGCCATAATTAGCATTCAGAAATGTATCATGGACTGCAAAGAATGAGAAATATGCCTGGAGCAAAAGGTGGGCGGGGAATTATTGGCCTTAAATTTCACAGACATCTTTAAATGCTGAATCCAAATTTCCCTTAATCCTACACCTCCCATTTTGTTATCAGAGCCACAAAACTACAAATCAACTGGTGTTAGCAGACGGTTTTCTGGTAATGTCTTTCTCAACTATGTGCTTTCAGTTATTTCGACATTGTGTGTGTTTTGATGAGAGCAAAATCCTTGAACATATATTTGTACAAGGCAGTTAATAATAAGAAATCAGCAAAAAAACAGGTTAAAATATACTTTTTTTTTTTTCAGTTTTCTGTATTAATGGATAAAAGCTCACATCTGTCAGTGTGAGGTAGCACTATAACTCTAAATTTGCACTCAGGGTACTGAAAATAGCCAAGTGAGCTTCACAGCATGTTCCTCATGTCTCTCAAAGGGGATGTTTAATTAGATCTAATGCATTAGGCTGTTACCTGCCATGAAGACCTTGGCTCAATCAATTAAACCAAATTCTACAGTGACATAAGTTGTTCTTTATTCACCCTCAGTTATCTTATCGGTTCCACTTAGATTAATGGTCTTAAACTTACCTCACCTAAGAGCCCAACCATGCGCTGTGTGTAAAAAGTGATCTGCAATGCTACCCACTGATTTATGGATGGTTGTTTTGACCAGTGACGTCAGGGTACCACCCCACCTGTCTCACAAGAGGAAGACAATAGGAATCATTGAAAATAATTTTACAAAAACATTAATATTTAAATAAACGAGCTCTATATGATACAGCATGATGAGAACTGTGTATAATCTGCATTCAAGTGTAGTTTAAATATGTTTTTCATCATTTATCGAGCAATCGAGCCGTGCATTTCCTGTTTGGAACGCAAAAATCAGCGCCCCGAGGCTGTCCTTTTACCACAACAGACCGTGGTTATAAATGACACGTGCACACAAGCGGATCAATGCAGGAGGCTGGGGTTCGAATCCCACAATGAGTGGTAACATGTTTCAGCTCTTATGTTGATTTTGTATTTTTTTAATACCATGTCATCTATTTGCACTTTGTCACCCCTGATCTAAATGCACTGTCCATATTATTAGTGGAAAACACACTTGTCAGGGACATGTCTGACTTTAATAATAGTCATAGAAAAATATGCATGTTTGAAGGACAGGCAGGTGATATTTACATATAAAAATACTTGACTGAAAACGCATACTGTGTATTTTTATTTCAATCTAAATTAATATTTTAAAATAGTGGTGCATATGCTTTGGTGTATCCTAGTGGTGATATGAGGTAATAGTGCAGCTTAAAACTGACTTGCATAATGCACTCCACCAAAATTATTTCACCAGTCAGCACCAGTTTTGATGCCTTGAGATAGCTATTACCATATTGTTGTTTTTTTATCCTAGTGTCCATATTTGGATAAAAGAGGCAGAACTGTTGAAAAGCATGGGGTGAAATGTTTATAAGCTAAAGCTAAATTAATTTGACTTCACATGAACTATGACATTATAAATACCACTGAGTAATTTCACATAATCAGCCCAACCAACAAAGCACAACAAGAATATGAGTCAATATGAACATTAAATTAAAATACCAGGTATTAGTCAGAGGTATTAGTCAGTAGGGGTGGTATTGCCACCAACCTCCTGATACCATACATATCCCAATACAGGGGTCACGATATGATATGTATCGTGATATATGTGCATTCCGATACATGGTATTCAACGTGATATTCATCCTGATATTATAGGCCTATATATACTTTTTTTTTTTTTTTTAGTTTTTACTTTTTTAACATTTTACAGAAAACACACACATGTATATCCAAATGTTATTTTTTTTTATTTTGCTGTAGAGCAACAATTCCACTGTAGTTCATGTAAAACACTGCATTAAGAACTTGGCTGTAGTGCACAAATAAAGATGATGTTTGATAAACTTCAAACATGCAAAGTCAGATGCCGTTTCAGAAACTGGATAAATTGTTTGTTGCATGTGAAATATCAATACTGATGACTCCCTATTAATACATGTATTGTGAAGAGGTCTGCGACGATATATCTCCATATCAATATTTTGAACACACCCCTATTAGTCACCACCTAAACTGTCATTACCATGCAAAAGTATTCAAAGGGCTGAAAATCATTACAGGTCTGGTTATGTTATGTTATGTGTAGTTCTTCATTTTATGTGTTCAACTTTAACTTGTATGACAAAAAGTAACGTTACAGATTTGTAGCATTCTCTTTTAAACTGACATCATATCATTAGCCTCATAGTATAATTGCCTAATTTATATCTTTAGACAAATTGTGAATTCTACGTAAGTTTGCTCTCCTAACACTGCTGATTTATTTTGTGCAGAATCACAATTTGGTCAAAAATATGACTTATGCAATATGCAATTATGCTAACATTGTTAATTAGGTTAAAAAATAAGTGTAAATAATTGCATAATTCAAACAAAATCAAAACTTATTTCTATCCTTTGTTCTTACATATTAATAGAAGTAGTTTTCTCCCAAATAAGGAGCCATGGGGAAGAACCAAAAGGGTCAGGACTTCACCTCTTTATGGGTCCATGTAAGTTCATTCCCCTGTATTCAATATGCACCAGTATTGTGTCCCTGAGTCCATAAAACGCCTCCAGTTGTCATTCTACCACCATATGAATTGGATGTAGTAGTCAGTAAAGTTTCATTTCTTATAAAAAAAAATTAAAATAACAAAGTTACCCAGCTACTCTTAAATTAGCTCTTTATGGATTCCTCTGATATATAATAAGGTTTTATGAGATAATTTCCATTTTTACAGTTCATGTTTTATTTGTTTGTGTTGTCCAGTTAAGGGGAATGTAAATAAAATAAAGTAACAATTTATCTCAACACACATAACTGACTAGAGAGACAAGTGAAGCACTACTGGAAACGTAGCAGGAGCTTTAACAGTATTAAACACACTTCAATCATTTACTGGAGATAAAGCACTAAAATATAAAACACAACATAAAAATTACTGTAACTGATATAAAGTTATAGTAAACAAGCATACGCTCTGCAGACTGTTTGAAATGAGTTGTTCAGCACCATGACATCAGACCTAACATGTGAATAAATACCCCAATTACCTTTAACGTGCTTAATTAGCAGGCTAGCTAAGAAACCATGTAATAAAATCTAACTTAATGCTAATGTAGCGATGCTAAATGGTATTGTAATTAGCATCGGTAAAATTGTCATGTTATTATAACTTCTTTAACACAAGTAGAGCAGAGCTACCTGTCAGCACAAAAAAAAAGTTATATTCAATAAATAGGAACTGGATTTCAAATTTAGCAGATAAGTGTCAGTCCAAGCCCACAGAGCAGACATACAGTCACCTGTCACTCAAAACAGCCACACTCCTAATAAAGCCGTGCTTTAGTAGCATTAATATTATTAATGTAAAAAAAAAAAAAAAAAAAACATATAAAAAACCATGTTTTGCAACAGGCTGGAAACATGTTTGTTCCAGATGTAAAGTTAGATATTTGAACATGAGAGTCCGTCATATATAGAAACATTTACATGTAAAAGACCACACAAGTGATAACCTGCCGCTGTAGTATTTTAAATGATAAATTGTGAAAATATAGACAATTACTTAAATGATTAATCAATTGTGATACTTGTTAATTGCTGGTTATCAATTAATCACAACTATTTGGGTATGTTACAGACACTTTTGTTACATCAGTGTTTCTGTTGGTGATATAAAACCTTATTGTTACACCATACATTTGATTTAAAAAAATCAATAATAGGTCTACACATTGGCAGGGTTCTAGCTAGCGCAATTTAGCGTATCGGCCCCCGACACTAAAATTTTGACCCGATACGCTAAATTTTCTCCGGATACGCTACATGTCAGTACAGTGTTTCGGCATTTTGACTGTAATTGTTTGTCCAGATGAAACGCAGGGTCCGACATTAACGGTTGCCCAAAGCACCTACCCCACCCGTCGCTGCGCTTCTTCAACACCCCTACTCTAAAATAAAATCCTAGCTAGAACCCTGATTGGCCTATGCATATTAAAAATTGCAAGGTTTTACAATGAAGAGCAGTTATTGCAATGGTAGCATCTTCCATCTTTATCGGTTGGTTCTGCTGCCTGTCAGTATTGGATCAACTGTCCATTTGAGCATGTGCGACAGTAACTCTACCAACATCAAGCAAAGTCAATTCACCTCCTGTCAGCTGCATCGAAATGTTTCAACACTTCATCAATTTTTATATGCAGATTTGTCACTAGAACACATGCAAAAACATGCAAGGCTTAAAATAACAATAGTTGTAAGACCGGGTGTGTGTGTGTGTGTGTGGGGGGGGGGGGGGAATAAATTCTACATACCTTACCTACCTCGCTCACTCAGTATACACAGGCCAATGCTGCAGAGGACTACGTGATTGAGTGTATCTCGACTCAATGACTAATACTATTTTTGTTATTAAATTTTACTATTAAATTATTAAATGCTGTTGCAATTTAGTTAATTTTCTTTCCTTAAAAATGCAGAACAGAAACAACCAACCCCCACACCCTCTCGATGACACACCACCACGCCAACTGATCAATTCCACAGGAAACAATGACTTACATATTTAATTACTGAGCAGCTATTTATGTTTCAGCCTAAAAACTCACAATACTAACAAGAAATTATTTCATATCTGGATCTACCATTCCATCTAACTACAAGTGCAAGTTATATAAAGAGAAAATGATCATTCATTTAACAACTAATGCACCGGTAATGAAAATTTCAGAATAATATTTTTTTACCGTAATGCCCTAGGGTTGTCTGATTAATTAAAAGTGAATGGGAAATGAGTATGAAGATCAAAGGGATGTGAAATGCACAAATAAACATTTAATGCATGGAAAATACCATTTAATGTGCATCCATCTGTCACATTTATGTTGTTATTGCATAATTACACTGATTTCACCGTATACGTCTCATAGCCAAACAGTGTCGCAGCCTGAGGACCTTTCAAGGTTCTCTGCTTGATTAAAGCTGGAATTAAATCAAGGCTTTGACCTTCTTCACTAATGACTAATTACTGGCAATTAGCCCAGAGAATGGCCTCCTTACGCCCCTTCTTTTCCCTCATCCTGTTCTCCCAATTAGCACATACACACACTTAAACCCAATCATACAAGTATTCTTTTAAACACGACACACACTCCATCATAGGTGCTGGGAAAGGTACGTATTGTGTGCTAATTCATGCGGCAGCGCTGAGGCATTACAGGTCTCAAGCTATAGAATCCCTGAGCAAATACCTGCAGAGAGCCACACCCCTCCTACCTGTGTGGTTTATTTAACTCTGTGGGAGTGGGAGGGGAACGCTCTGAGCATGGATAGGCGGTAAGAGAGCAAGTTTAATACAGCCGGGATTTCACAGTCAAATAGTTCCACCCACATTCTTTAAGTCACATGATATCACAGCTATAGGAAGAAAGCAAATTTGCAAATGCAAGAATGAGTGTGTGCCTGGGTGTGTGCATCCTTCTCAGCTTCTGTATTGTGTCATGTGTGTGTGTGTGTGTGTGTGTGAGTGTGTGTGTGTGTGTGTGTGTGTGTGTGTGAGAACTGGAAGGTGAATCATTGACCCCTGGCAAGTGATGAGTTCAGTTCAACTACTGTGACCTCTTTCTTGACTTCACCCCTCTCCACCTCCCCCTTCCAGTCTGCTCCCTTCACTCTCCATCTCCCTTCTCCTTTCTGCTGTGACTTCCCTCGTCAGCGAGCAAAATAAGTTCTTACTGTCAAAAGTAGCGGGTGGGCGCTCGTCAGCGTGTCTAGAATCACTTCCACTGACGGAAAATAAAAAATGCTGAAGTGCTGAGAGACGAAAAATGCTGATTCTACTGAAAGCCTGGAGCCATCCTGCATCAAACCTGCTGAAACACAACATGTCTGGGAAAGGCTGAAACAATCTGCACATAATCACCAGACTGTTGTTGACTTGACACTGCGTTGCCGGAGCCGCACATTCACAACAAGTTCCAAGGGGACAAACTCAGTTTAGAGTGATTACGTGCCATTTAAAAATGACAAGCGTTAATGGTTCTGCGTTCATACATGTTTTATGTGTGGGCTGTTAGGTCTTTACAACATAATAAATCACTGCACACACATCATCAAAACAAGAACTGTTCTTCATCAGAGGGATCTGTCAGCTTTTGAGCGTTTTTATGAATATTTGTATGATGTAAAAACACGAGAACTGTCCTCATCCAGGGTTCACCACATAAGAGTATACAACCAATACTCAGAAGACTGATATTTTCTTCACAAAATATTACAAATATTCTGTTTAAACCAGAATGGAAAACCTCTTCTATAGAGATATTGTAACGCCATAATGAGACAAAACTCAACTGAAACCAGGAATAATAATACTTCTGAGATGACAGTTTTAAAGTGATGACTTTCCCTACTTACTGTGCAGAAGGAAATACTCCCTAAAATGACAAATGTGTCACAACCAAGGTGAATATTAACATGACTAAGTAGACCTGCTTGTAGATTTGCCCTAAATGGACTTATTCATGCAGAAATATTAGAATCAGTGACATGTCGTAAATAAAAACAGGGGGAAAAAATTACATTACTGTGTACTGACTCTGGCAAAGAAGCTCAGGCGTAACTGAGCTGTAAATGACTGATATTACCTGTAAGATCCATAACAGCTGAACATATCTGTATGGTCTTCCAAGGTACTGTTCCAAATCTGCATAAATCTTCAGATGCCACCCTGCCTTATCAGAGAAACTCTTAAAGACAAACAAGAAAGCCTCTGTAGCCCAAGGGGAAACCACTCTGTTACTTGTATATACACTCAAGGCTTCCCTCTACTTGCTCTCCCATCCAGATGTCTCTCTCATTCCCCTGGGAGCTACATTCATTATGGAAACAATTTTCAGTCCCCTCCACCCCCTCCTCAATGGTGCTGAGATATCTGTGATAATATAAATGGGCTGTACAATTTGGTCTTCAAAGCTTCGTTTCATTTACTTCCTCGCAATGCCGCACGATTATCTTTCATTTCTCCCCCCCACAAAAGACAGTGGTTTAGAAGCACATGCCATATTTTACTGCAGTGGTTTGACAATGAGTGTCTTTCAGGAGGAGAAAAAAAACATCACATGATAAATGATGCATATAGTGTGTGACTCAGTGAAGCTCTGAAAGCATGTACTCTCACTCCACACTAAATAGTAAATACTGTATGTGTGTGTGTGTGTGTGTGTGTGTGTGTGTGTGTGTGTGTGTGTGTGTGTGTGTGTGTGTGTGTGTGTGTGTGTTTATTCGTCTTAATGAGTCGGATATGTATTGAGTCCACATGTTGCAAACTCCAGAAGCGCGTCCCATTTGCTCTCTTTGTCTGTCGGTGTGCACTGAGGCTATCAGGCTGTCACACAACTTCCAAAGTCATCAAATGGTTAAGGGCAAAGTCGCCAAGTCAGAGCAGAGTTCATCTTTACGGGGCAAACCCCACCGTGCTGTCATAGTGCTGCATGTACACATATGTACAGGCTGACCAGGGCGCGTCTTCGCTGCTCCTGCTCCTGTTTTGTCACCATCGAAGTGTAAGTTTGTTTATCATGGGGGAGAAAAAAAAAGACAGAAAGGGAAAAAAAAAAAAAGATCCGCCATTCCTCTGGGCTGTTTCGTGCACTCGAGATCTGACGACGATTCCAGACCAATAAATTGTGTTTCTGTCTCAAACAGTTTAGCAAGAGACGCGCGACAAGCCCCATAAATTACATAAGCGCAATTAAAGTGCCAACCTCTGACCTTGCCTGACCGGCACAACCAGATCACCTGACTTTTAGAATTGGCCACAGCTTTCATTTCGTGTGGCATGACAGCGAAAACCACTTTCGCCAAAACAAGGGTGGCATAAACAGTCCGACTCGCAGGCAGGAGTAGGTGGTTAAAGTCCGCCGTCGCTTTTCGCGCACAGCTCGCGGACTGGAGAGAGAAGACGCCATGAAACAAACGCACTCTCTTCTAACCCAAACAACACGCAGCGGCTTCAGGAGACGAACCATGGCGAGGCCGAGGTGTGAAAAAACGGCTCAGGTGTACTTACTGAGGTGTATATACGGATCATTACTGTCCATACTGTGAGAGTTGCTGCGTCGATTTCCTCCAGTCGGTGCTGCTCCGCATCCCAGTGCATTCCTCTCCCAGCCCGACTGAACTCTGCAAGGCGGCTCTACACGGGGGCCCAGCGAGGGGGGGGCGGCGGCAAAACAGGGCTTCTCCCAATGACAACAGTGGTCGATATCAAGCTTCAACACGATTATGACGAAACGCGTCGCCTCTCAACTCTGTTGCAATCTTCACTGTCTCTCGGGTCGGATACAGTGTTCAGATTCTTTGCGGTTGTAACAGAAAGGCGGTGATTTTGAGTTGTTTTTTTGTTTTGTTTTTGTTTTTGTTTTACAGTCGCGTCTGAATCGTCGGAGAATCTCTGGTGAAAATACAACCTCAGTCCAGAGGTTTAAAATGCAAACAAATCAGTGATGCCAGGAGATAATCTATAAGTGGAATAATAAGGATTGGTGCGATAAATAAGCAGTGTGTTTCTGCTGTTGTGATTGTTTGGAACTGTCAGTGGATTACTCCAGTTACCAACGTCCACATGACCTACTTCTGATAAATAAACAAATAAAAAAAATAGATAAGTTGCAAATAAAAAGCAAAAAAAATAAATATATCAGCAGTCGTAAATTTGTCGTTTTGTATTAAATAAACAATAAAACCTGTGTTTACATGTGAAACAATCACATTCCTAATGTAAAATCTTCTCTTCAGATTATCTCCTTTATCTCCTGACGTGTTTCAGAGAGGATTCCCTTCAGTGTTTACCTATTTCTAGTGTGGGTCCTGTCTGGGTACCCCCCGGAGCCCCCCCACACCCCTCTTCAGAGCGCGGGGTCATGTAGGGGTGAGGCTCCCGGTACCTCAGAAGGTTATTCAGGAGTCAAGCCGCTCTGAGGTATTCACAGTCTTGAACTGGTGGAGCGGGCAGACGCTCCGTCAACGCCGGGTCCCGCCGCTGCTGACCACTCACTCAGCTGGGCCCTTTGGGCTAAGCCCCGCTAATGGGACGAGCACCCCCGGCTCCACCGTCCTTGTAACAGCGTCCCATAAAAGAGCACAGGAGGATGCTAACCAAGATGAATGGCGTTTTTTTCTCAGCTCATTCTACACTAATCAGAGCTTTTCATTTGTTATGGCCTTGCGCCAGCCCCTCCACCGCAGCCTCCATTAGGCCCAGATAACGTATAAATTCATTAAAGTCAAAGAGGCACATTAAAATGGTCATTTGTCAGATCTCTCTTTGTGTGTCCCTAATGGTGGCACATGGTTCAAGGCATTGAGATGATTTTGGTAGGGCCTTTTTTCCTCTTCAGTGCATCAGGAGAGGACGTGGGAACTAGGAAGAAACGTTTTTTTTTTTTTTATTGCATAAAAGGAAATAATATGAAAATCCTAAATTATAAATGGGATGTTTTGAGTGTAGGACTTCCATAAAGTACATACTAACCTATGCTGTTCAAAAAAATAAATGGGCTTTAACAGGAATTTCTGCAAAAACGTATTTTGTTGTGCTTCTTTTATTTAATACAATAATAATGAATTTCTCTGGTGTAATTAGAGAGAATGTTTTATTTTGGTGGCCTATCCAGTCCATCCATCAACTTCAGATTCCAACTCCCCTCCTCCCCACTCACAAACTCACAGTCAATGAAGCAACCCTTTGCACTAATCCCTTTGTATTCACAGCACCATTCCCACCAAACAATGTCCTAAAGCTTAATCCTAAACCAAGCTCAACAAACCTGGGCCACCTGCTAGCAATGCACACTGTGGCTAAAAGACCATCCAACGCAAGCAAACCTGAGCACAGAGCGTTTTCATTCCCCTTGGAAAAAAAGAGAAGAAACAACAGAGTTTGAAAGGAACTGAAGGGAGGACCTAGTCGATATGGAAACAACAATCAAACATGGATTGAAACACACAAGCGTCCAAATGTACACATGCATGAAGCCACACATTAGTTCTCTTTCCAGTCTTTGTGTCTTTTTGGCCAACTTCCACTGTTTGACTGGCTTTTCCCCCTCTGCATCCGTCCTTCTCTGGCTTCAGGATGGAGGCTCTGACGGCGTCGTCACGGGAGATGGGCTGTCTCCATCTGCCTCTCCTGTCATTAACCCATCTTCATCACGCTTTATCGGAGGGGACCCCTGCTTACCCTACCCCACCCTCTCTGGACCCTCTTCACCAGTCTGACAACCCCTGCCCCCTTGCTCTATACATAAGCCTGAGATGATAAGTGTTCTCCCTCTTTGTGTCGGCCAGATTAAGACAATGCCACACAGCACTACAGAACATCATCCATCTCATAGGTCATCAATCTGGGACACAAAAGATGAAATGTAGCTCAAATACCCTTTTGCAAAGGGTTTCTCTTTGCAGAGAATAGTTCTGTATGTCTTCCACTTCTCCTGTTCTTTTTCCACTCCTGGTTACATCTTTACTAGGGAATTTTTTTTTACGATTATTTAAACCAGTTCTTTTAGATTTGGTTGAAAAAAAAAAAAACAAACACCTGTAAACAATAGCACAGGCATGATATTTACATCATTAGTGTTTAACTGCCAAAGAAATTTGTGCATAATAACTGTCACATAATTTGTGCGTAATAACTATAAACTATCTCATAAAACTGTCTGAAAAGGCCAGACTGATGACAAATAAATATCATAATGTACTTATTGTTTCTCCTCCACTGTGTCTAATTAGTTTTAGGGGGATCACCAGAGAGAAGCTTTTGTCCCATGTCTTTCAGAGTGTCATGGTTTATTTCCATGCAACAATACATTTAACAAGGCAGCTTACTGTCAACAAAGGAGAGCTACAAGAAGTTCAATTAAAAAAAAACTCAAAACTCTAAATGCTTAATTCTTAATGCAACCATCCCCCTCTGGCATGGATGTAGAGGAGGCTGAATTAGCTGATAGACCACTTTGAAAACTGCCACGGAAGATGAATTATTTGGCTCCTAATCAGGCGGTGCTGAGTATCCCTAGTGAATACATTATCCTTTTAAACTATGTAATTGTTATTGTAAGTGTCAGTTCTTTTCTGCAACTAGTCGCTGTAATTAAAGTGTCATCAACACATTATTTTTGGGTTTTAGTGGCAGGATTTGTGAGCAGAAGCAGATTGAGTGTGTAATTGGATTGTAGAGAGTGACAGTGTGCAGTTTACGCTCTCTTCATCTTTACTCTGAGCTGTTCAGGCATCATCTTTAACGTTAACCCATAAGAACCCACTGTGACATTTGTGGCAGATCCCAAATGATTTTTTTTTCTCTACATTCAACTGTCCTTAAGTGGTTTATCAGCATTTATTGTAATATTATCTTCTGTATTTAGTTTTTTCAATGAAAAGCAGGTATTTTACAACATTCAATTCACTGATCATGTAGATGTTTATAAAAGGTCTGAGTAAAGTTGAGGGTTATTATATCAAAAATAGAGGAAACTGAAGAAAAAAGTGGATTTTTCAGCATTAATTAAACATAAACCAAGTGTCTTCATCCACTGTCATTGATCCAACTCCATGGGTTTTCCTGGTGAATCAATGTTGTAGAAGATGATGGTGTTTCCATGTTCACTATGGAGCCTCTGAATATCCAAATGGGTCAAATCCGATGACCATGAAAATATGACAAACTGTATTTTACACCAGTTATTTACATGGATTAATAGGATTAGTGGATCAACAGATAATAACAGTTACATCAGTAGATGGTTTTGATAGATGGTGGATGTTTGGGTCTTTATGGGTTAAAGCTGCATATGGTGATGTATTTTTGATTAATATTCAGAAAGTAAATTGGATCTGTTTGGGTGACTATAAAGGAAAATGCACAAATACTTGTCCTTTTCTTCTAGATGTGTCCATGGATAAAAGATGTGCTAAGTCTGTTTGTCTGTCCTGGGGGTGCATGGACCTGGGCCTCAAATTGAAGCCAATGTGGAAGTACCGTAAGTCTGTTAAAGCAACATCTTCCACAAACATATATATTAAAATTCTCTATAAAACACACCATCAACTAATTGATTTTCAGTCTGATCTATTTTATTTGGACCCTCCAGTAAATGATGTGGTGCTTCATCTGTAAAATGTTTCCTCCGTGAACCCGATCTCAGGTCAAATAGAAGTTTTGATGTCTGCCATGTTGGGCTTTGATTGACAGCTCTGTATGACAGCTCACACACCTGTTGCATCAGACTTTCAGAGTTTCTGTTCATATAATAAAATGTACTTGATCTAACAGACAGCTCCACAGTGATTAACAGGTTCCACTAATAAGATTGTAGAGCAAATCTATTACACAAGGGGATTTTACAGTTTTACAGAGTCATTTAGCATGAGCTTACCCATGACAGTTCACAGATAGCTCTGACTCCATTGGGCTCGCACAGTTCCACCCCTTTTGCTCAAATATGGTCACTTCAGGTTGCAGTGGTTACGTCAATAGAATAACAAAATATTTAAAAAATGAAATTAAAGCATTTGGTGGCCAAAGATCAAGGGTCAAGATCATTGTGACCATATCTGTCCTATATACAACATAACTATGCAAGCTACAACACAATATCAAAGTGAAATTACTGTGATATAATGTGCAATAATTTGTTTACATTTCAGTCGTTTCTCTTCCTCTTCTATGTTTATTTATTTATTTATTTATTATTATTATTATTTGCATTTTGCTGTGTTTTGTATTTTTAAACGCATGTGTTCATTTTTCTACTCTTTTTCTTTTTTTTTTTTACTTAAACTTGTGTATTCTGTTAAAACGTTCATAATTTCCTTCATCACACCAATGTTGAATGACAATAAAAGATCTTGAATCTTGAATACTATAAGTGTGATGTCTTAGAACACGGGTGTCAAACATGCGCCCCGGGGGCCAAATACGGCCCGCTAAAGGGTTTGATCCGGCCCGTGGGACAAATTTGTGCAACATTGTCATTGAAGAAATTAACAATAAATGGTGTCAAAATCTTTTTAGTTCAGGTTTTGCATACAGACCAATCAGTTCTCAGGTGGGTCAGACCAGTAAAACATTTTCATAATATCCTATAAATAATGACAACTGCAAATTCTCTCTTTGTTTTGGTGGAGAAAAAAAGTAAAATTACATGAAAGTGTTTAGGCCAAGAAAAAAAAAAAAAAAAATGTGAATAACCTGAAATGTGTTTTTTAGAAAAGTCAGTGTAATTTTACCAACATTCTGTTCTTAAATGTTATTATAATGAACACATGTAAATGATAAACTGAGGCAGAATATTGTTTAAATTGCATTTATTTTTTCTTAACACATTTCAACTTGTTCCTTTTATTCAGGTTTTTTAAGGAAACGTTGTAGATGTGAACATTATCATCATTTAACTGTTATTATTTTACTGGTCCGGCCCCCTTAGATCATATTGGGCTGAATGTGGCCCCTGAATTAAAATGAGTTTGACTTAGAACAACCTTGTGCTCAAGGACTAGGGTGGCTGTATCCTAAAAAAATATATAACTACTGGTATATGAGAGAAGTTAATGAAAAGATTAGTATGCAGAGATATTAAACTCAAACATACAACTGGTATAAAAATTAAAAAAAAGGAACACATTTGATTTTGTACATTTTACACTATACTATCGATCAGTTTAGCCCTCCACACAACAGATAATAAGAGACAAATAGTATCCACACTCTGCATTGTAACTTGTTTTGCTGATTTTTTGCTTAACTCTCTTAGCCCTAACATGAAAGAGACAACATATTGCTTCCTATTTTATTTACTCTTCCATGACTATTCTATGTAACATTAAATTATTTATTTTTGTACTATTCTTTACATAGTTCTGTAGTTATCTAACAAAAATAAATAAATAAATAAATAACCAACAGCATAATGATTGTAATTATTACTGCATTATCTTTTTTTTTTTTTTCTTTAAAGTTCAGCTGCCTTTCAGACGCACTAAAGAATGTTTATGAGGTTGCAAGATTCTGCAAATTTAAACATATTAAGGCACAGGATTAAAAAAAAAAAAAAAAACAGTATCAGCTCATTCAAGTTCAAGCAAAAATAGTAAATGCACGCAACCACTGATAAGATGAACTCCAACAATATGGAAATAGCATAAATAATGCACATAGAGAAACAGAAATAGTACAAAGAGACACATTACAGCAGTTTCTACCACAAAGACAATGTGACCAGAGCCTCTAATCCATTTTGCACAAATGTTCGTTCTGCCAGCATATCAGGTTAACTTGTTAATCTGCAGTTCGTGTCTGGGTTTGAGGGGCTTTGCACACAATCAATATGATGAGCCCTGAACTGGCCATAGACTAAAGCGCCTTCTATGTCATTACCACATCACTCCAATCAGGCGAGCTTACATTATCATTACTATCAGTACACGTGACACGGCCAGACACATGACTTATGTTTTGCTGAAGAATGATACTTTGACTTTTCACTGGAGTAATCTTGTACTTGCATGCTCATGTTGGTAACAGTACTGAACAGTGGCAGGCATACCTAAGCTACAAAATATATACAGTATGGACAAGAAACTCCAAGCAGATGGCTGACCTCAGTGTTTCTCTTCATCTTGTTGTAATAAGTTAAGGTAGACTGGGGGTTTTTGTCTTTGAGAACAGAGCGGAACCAATCCAGCAGGGAATCAACCAGACCACCTGAGGTTAATCTCACCGCGACCTGAAATGCCCATAAAGGATTAGGCACTGAGTACACCTGCTACTGATTTTTAGCACACAATGTCACCTACTTCTCTGCCTATGCACATTTTAAGACACACAAACATTGTCTAAGAATATACCATTTAAAAATGTCCTTAATCTGTTTCTACTTTGTGTATATATTTAATGGGATGAAGCGTCTATTTACTGACTAACTGGAAATGAGAAAGGGAAAGCTGTGTTTTCACTGTAGGGAACCGTATGTGTGACAGTCTCAGTGAGTCGATACATTCGCTCTATACAATAGTGCTTATAGATTTAATTGTGAGTTTATTGACAGTTGCATGCACGATCATTCACGCACAGACTCATAATTCAGCATATGAACAGGTTTTCTGCAACAACAAGGAATCCTTTTATCTGGTTACTTTGGTCACTGTTACATGCAATTATCAATTTAGTAATGCAGCTCTGTAAAGTTAGGAGAAAGATCCAACACACTTGGCTGCACACCGAACAAAACTGTAATTCTAATGGTCAGACTAAAAGTACAAGGGGATGAAATTGTATCCACTAAAGCACTGTGTGTGCTTCAGAAACCTGGGTGATTATTATTATCTATGCCAATCTTAACTTCAAGCATCGTATCACAGCTATTACAAAGACAACATTCCAAACTTAGGAGATGCCTATCCTAGTTTGACTCCAAAAACATGGTGCACACATTCATTTCCAGGATATCAAACTGTATGCCCTTTTTGAAGGGCATTGAAGGTAGAGTGTTAACCAGGGCTAGGAAAATACAACATTAACCCACACAGACCCAGTGCTAATTTTGTGGTAGTTAAATGAATTTTTCTCTCTATTTAATGTTTCTCTGTGTTTTGCAAATCAGGTATTTTCCAACATTTAATTCACTGATCATGTAGATGTTTATAAAAGGTCTGAGTAAAAATGAAGGTTATTATATCCAAAAAAAAAAAAAAAGGAAACTGAAGAAAAAAAGTGGTTTTGTCAGCATTAATTGAACATAAACCAAGTGTCTTCATCCACTGTCATTGATCCAACGCCATAGTGAATCCTGGTGAATCAATGTTGCAGAAGATGATAGTGTTTCCATGGTAACTACGGCGCGTTTGAACATCCAAATGGGTCATATCTGATGACCATGAAACGATGATAAACTGTAATTTACACCAGTTATTTACATGTAATTATAGAATTAAGGGATCAACAGGTATTAAACATTTTATAACAGTATGTGCTTATGGTCAGTGGTGGATGTTTGGGTTTTTATGGGTTAAATTACACCTGCACTGAAAACATTTCACTGGCTGACAATATAGAATTGATTTCAAAGCAAAGTTATTAGTAGTATTATAAGTATTATTGATTTCAAAGTATTAGTAGTATTAAGTATTATTGATTTCAAGGTATTAGTAGTATTACATATTATTGATTTCAAAGTATTATTAAGTATTATTGATTTCAAAGTATTAGTAGTATTAAGTATTATTGCTTTTTTGTCAGGCTCTGGCTCTTACATACAGTCATTAAGGACACTCTAGCTCTTGTCTATTCAGACATCTCACATCATCGAATTCTCCTGAATGTACCTGGAATAAAGTGTTGGAGTATTACAGTAGTGCTACAGTGATGCATGTGGAGAAGAATCTGCCCGATGACCTGGGGTCTTCTGCAAAGGTATCTTCTTAAGGCAGTTTCAGTTGTGTCTTTTCTTTAGGTGAATGCCTGCCTTTGTTATGAGTCATGTAACAGGAACATGACAGGGGTCATAGAAAAAAGTGTAGGAGTGCCTTATGTGGGCCTCAGTGAACGCACCGTAGGACTGAAAGGTTACAGAATATTCACGTGTTATGTTTTATTTCATTCGTTCAATATTTTCTTGTGTTTTCCGTATTTTAATTTAACCGATTTGAATGCAGAAAGCATCAGTAGCACACCACCCCTAAGGAACAGCACCAGTCCCACTGGGCGTTTGCTGCATAACATAAATTTTCATCACTTCCACATATTTCCATGGCATACAGCAATGAAAGGCCAAACAAATATTTAGACAGGGAGAGTGGATGTGAATGTGATTTAAACACTTACATAAAGATGATGGCAAATTCGATCTAAGCATTTTGGGTGACAGAATAGTTTGACCACCCGGAATAAATCAGATTAAGTCACGTCATCTTTTGCAGTAAATTTGAAATAAATGGTGCGTTCAAAGTAACGCTAATTTAGTAATAAATACATATGGATATATTCAGTGTAACAGTAACTCAGCCACTAAATCCAATTAATTCACAATCATCCTCTGTAGTAATTTTAACATTAATATACAGAGAAAGTATATGTTCATTCAGTTATAAGTACACATGGATACTTAACACTTTCTCTTTTTCTGACTCTGAAGTTGTATGAGATCAAGATATTCCAAAAGTGGACACTGAGAGCTATAATAAATTATAAATGTTGTAATAATGTTAAGTAAATGTGTCCTACTGATTTAATCTTAAATTCTGTAAATATTCAAAATAATGCGACAGAGCTATTTGTTTCATTTATTGTGTCATGAATTTAGACATTTCCTCATCATGCTCTAAAATCTGCCACTAAATCTAATCAATTCATAATCATCATGACATGACAGAGGGAGTAGTTTATTGAATATAACAGTAACTCTGTAATAAGTACACATGAATACTTAACATTTTTCTTTTTTTTTTTACTCTGAAATTAAAATGAAACCAAGATACCACAAATGTAGTCATGCAAAATATGTTAAACCAAGTGGTGCCCGGCACAACAAACCCCGCCCCTCACACATATTTTAATTTATTTTGGTGTTTGGCGACATCCAGCTGATGTCATCATGTCTATGCTTATGCTGTTGTCAGTGTATTAATTGCCAAAATATATGTGTCTTGTTTGAAGTAAACTGAAACAAAATCAATGTTTGTATAGACATTAGAAATTCCGCCCATTATAAATAAAAAATTCATTAAAAAGTTAGTTAAAAATGTGATATGTATTCTGAGTCACTGTCAATCAATAAACTAAATTTGTTATTAATTCAACAGGTAGTTTTGCTGCAACAGACTTTTGAAATTTTGCAAATTATGAGTACATGACAAAAAAAAAAAAAAAAAATTAAATGCATTAAAAAATATGAACTTTGACCTACTGTTCCCAAAATGAAATCAGATCTATCCTGGGTCACTGGCAATATATAAATCCAATTTGGTATGAATTCAACCAACAGTTTTGTTGTTAAATTGTTAACAATCAGACAGACAGACAGACAGACAGACAGACAAATATTAAGTAACTGTTTTTTAATTTTTTCAATAAACTTTATTTACACAATGTCATCAACAACAATTAAAAATAGCAACAAATAACAAGTAATGCATGATGCACAAGGGAAGACAGGAAGCAAATAAATACAAACACAAAAATAGCAACAAATAACAAGTAATGCATGATGCACAAGGGAAGACAGGAAGCAAATAAATATAAACACAAAAATAGGCAAAGACAAGCTAATCAATACATCAATAAATTAAATAAACAAGAAGAGAAAAAAATAGACTAACATTGATAATATAGCAGTTAGACTTTAAATTCACCACATAAGGCTTCAGTTTTCACTTACAGACTTACAAAATTAGGTTTCTGATTGGCAAATTGACTAGAGTGTTGAGTAACTGTTTACTACAGGTTAAATTCGACTTCAGTGACGTCAGAGCTACTATTTTCATCTATTGTGAATTTTCACTGTTTATTCAAGGATGTGGACAGCTCTTGTGTTTTTTGTGGACACACTGATGAATCTTTAAACCATTTGTTTTTTTTAATCTAATGTCACAATGCAGTTTTGGTCTAACTTGTGATCTTATATCTTCACCCATATTAATATGTCATACTGTTTTTCCCTCAAAGATGTTACATGTTATTATGAAAATAAGAACACACATTTACAATACGTAGTTAATTCTTTCCTTCTATTAGTAAAATATTTGAGTCATAAACAAAAAATTTCAGACTCCAAACCAACCTTTCCTCATTTTTTTAATTAAATTCAACTCACTTTATAAATCACTTGTCTTAGTTGTTAATAATAATAATAATAATAATAATAATAATAATAATGATAATAAAGAAAAATTCTTGACAGCTTTGATAAATTTTGATTGTCATCTGACATTTAATGACAATTCAGATAATAAATTATTATTCATGTGTTTATTTATTTAAATATTCATTTATTTAAAAAGAAACTAGTATATGAACTAATGAAAATGTTTTATGTATGTGTAATTTTCATTGATTATATTTTATTTTTGTATGTTCAATCTCTCATGTATTGTTGTGTATATTGTGTTATGCAGGGGTGTCAAACATGTGGTCCAATCTGGCCCACGGAATGAATTAGTGAAATACAAAAATTACACTGAAGATATTACCAATCAAAGATGTTAAAATAATTTTAGGTCAGACCAATAAAACACTATCATAATAACCTAACATAACATAACATAATAACATAACATAAATAAATAATAACATAGTAAATAATGAAAACATTTTTCCTCTTTGTTTAAGTGTAACATTTTTTTTTAATTCTTACACAAAAATGTGAACAATCTCAACAAATATGAAGAAGTGTAATTGTACCAATATTGTTATTGTTAACCTGTTATTAAATATTTTGTGTATTTGTAGATCCACTGTGATCTGTGCGTTATAATGAATGAGGCCAGATAAAGACATAAATTGCAAAAATTGCACTTTTTAAAAAACTGCATTTCTTTTGTTCATGTTTTTTAAAGGATAGTGTGTAGATGTAAACATTTTAACAATGCAATTTTTACCTTTTTCACACTAAAACATAGTCATTACACATACAATTGTGGAACTGATATAATTTTTTATATATTATTATGTTATTATTTTAATGATCCGGCCCACTTCAGGTCATATTGTGCTGGATGTAGCCCCAGAACCAACATGAGTTTGACCCC
>JAPSES010000258.1:20228528-20251669 GCA_029822895.1 Maxillicosta whitleyi
TATAAATCTGTTTTATTAACATGAGAATGTAGTAACACATAACATGTGGATGACTGTTTACCATTGTATGCATCACTCAAAATGTAGAGTTATTTTCTAAAACAACAAGCCAGATATGATCACAATGCTTTATTTAATGTGTTTAATACTAGCACGGTGTTACTTGTGATGGGTGACTTGTGATACTCTTTTTAAATGGGACAGATTGAATACATTTTCAGATTTTTTAGATATAATTTTTAGTGTCAAATTGGAGTTATATCTTAATGTCTGAGGCATGGTTATGGTGTAAAAAGTACAAATGATAAGATCAGTTGTAACTTCCATAAAATACAGATCTTTAGTCAAAAAAAATGAGCCCACTTGATAAATGTTTTTTGCAAATGTACTTTTTCATGTTGATGTTCACTTTTGCTTGATCAGACCCTTGAGCCTGTTGAGGACATGACCCACATGATCACCCTGGTACCAACTCATTTTGAGCCAGGACACCCCCTGGGAGGCAGTGTATAGCAGATAAAAATGTGCAGGATAGGACTTCCTTCCTAATTACCAGTACAGGGTCAAAAACCTGTCATTACTGCTAGTTTTGGAGAATCCATCAGACACACAACCTGACTCTTCATCATGTTGGTCTGTACCCAGGATGAGGCCCTATCTCCACAGTCACAGGTGTCTCTTGTATCGGTTTCGTCTGTGTCCAGTGGTTTTTCTGAAACCACTACCCCAACTAAGAAAACCCAGAAGAGGACCAACCAGACTGGACGAGGTGAGGCATCACATGTCTGCTCATCTAGCTCTTATCTGTCTTTCTTATTTATTCAGAACCCTAAGGAAAACTGTTCTGTTTTTCTGTAATTTTAGTATTCTAGAAGGAAAACAAAACAGTCATCTCATTAGACCCTCATATGTGAACATATTTAACATGCCTAAATACACTAGCTGATAAAGTTAGTCCTGAAGTTTATTGTTCATCCTGCTTCCTTATCCTCTTTCTTCCATCTCTGTCCCCTAACACATGCATTAGCCAAAACGTCTCTACCAGTTAAAAGGCCGATCCAGTTCGGACCCAAGGTTTCCATCCAGCCCAAACCTGTGATTACTGCTGTGCCCTTGGCTCACACAGCGGCCCCCCTGCAGGCCAAGACCATCATCATCCAGCCTCTGCAGACTACTGTGCTGCCGGTGGTCAAACCAGCTCCAGTCAGCATCCAACCAGCGCCCCCTGCAGGTCAGAGCTCACACTGTAACACTTTTAGACACGTTGCCTTACATCAACACTGTATTGCATCAGACTAGACATTTCGGACATATTCAGTTCAAGGGTTTTTACTCAGAGTAGTTTTTGTATTTAAATTAAATTGCAAGCATGAGATTAAATGAGTATTAATTAATTAGTGTAGACGTATGGATTGTGTGACTGTTTTTGTGAGGATTATAGTTTCCTCTTGGGAAGAGACCAGCAGAGGGTGCTTTAACCTCACTTTTTGGGACTTCTGAGTGCTCCTCATTGCCCTTCTGTTTCAGACAAATCCATACAAATATTATAAATGAGGTTTTTTTCAACAAATTATGCCAGAATAAAAACTGCCCTTGAAAAACATTACATTTTGGGGCTCATCAGCCACAAATGTATATCAAAGACGGAATAGTAATCAAGAAGGTTTATTTTATAACACACATGTTTATAGAAGATTATTCAGGGGATGTGGTTTGTGTGTGTTTCCTGCATTTAAGTCATTATTTCAGTTGTTATGAAGGTAAGCTCGTCTGGTTTACCAATCTGGTCCTCTTCTGCATGACATAAGCGACACCCAGGCCAATGTAAATAGTTATGTCATTGCCTGGGACCCGAGTGGGTGGAGGAGCTGACCTCTCTCAACTTGAATTTGAACCTGGCTCTGTTGTCTTCCTGGTAATAGCCAAGATGGCAGATGGTCATGACCAAGTCGTCCAACTTTAGTGACCCCAGATGGAAATGGAGACAGGCCTGCTCAGTGTTATGAGTCCCTGGGTTGAGGATGCTCCTCTGAATATTCCCATCTGAGGAGTGCACACAACATGTCAGGCATTCAGGCTTATGATGGAAGGAAGAAATCCAGATATGTTCTGATTAGTGCTCAGTTTTTACGAGGTCAGCCATTTGTCTGAGGAGAAGACACAAGCTGACAGGTGTTCTTGATGCTTTTAATGTCTTTTGACTTTCACCCCTATTAATTCTTTTTTACAGATGGTAAGCTTGGGTACAGGACAGAGTGTTGGCATTCATTAGCAGAACACGCTAACACTTCTACACAATTAGCACTGACAGGTTGTTTAGAATTGGAGGTGAAGGTTGCTTTGAAGAATGGCTCCTGGCACTGTTTATCTGGAAAGGGTGGGCTAATCTCAGGGAGACTCCTACATGAAGAGGCCATTTATAGACTATAACATGTGTGCCTGTTTTTTAAGCTTGTCCTTGTTTTTTTCTTATAGTTAATGTGGGCACATGTGAGTGTTTATGGACATAAAACTAACACACCTCTTACTTTGGAATGTGGAAGTTTAAGACCACAGGTCAAGATAGTAAACATCTTTTGCACCTTTACTTAAAATGCAGAGATTCCTGTTAAAGTCAAGGGGTTAACGGAGGTCATCAGAGGTGAGGTGGGGTCAAGGTGTTGGACCTGGCCATCTGCACAAGGAGGCTCTTAAAGCAGCAGGCTGATGAGTTTTAAGCTTGTATAAAACAATAATAGCTTAAAGGCTTTTTGATATAAATGGCAAGACAAGTGATAGATAAGAACATGTGCACAAATGCATAATAACAGTCAACTTAAATCACTGTTAATTACACAGCCACGAAATATAATTATAGTCCAGCTAAGGCCTGTAATATGAGTGTTTATGTATTGTCTCTCTCTCTCTCTTTCTCTCTCTCTCAGGCCATCCCATATTGCTGTCTCAGCCGAGCCAGGTGCTGCAGATCCAGACATCTCAGACCCTCACCAGCAATGTGGTTGCCATGCCAACACTGAGCCAGGACAGGCCCGTCCCGGTTGCAGCTCCACCAGTGGTCTCAGTTGCACTTCGTACCCCTTCGTCAGATGATGATGTAAGTCCCACCCACACTCTTATAACAGAGGTTTTCAAGGTCAGTGAGGATAGTTGCCCACCCATATTACTGAGGAGGGACTTGTAGAAAAGGACGATGATGTAATTTGTTTTTGGATTATGAAAACCATCATCTGAGAGAAATAAATGGAAATCGGTGATTCTTTTCTTTTCCAAATGCAATGTGTTTGGGTTTTGTAGCACATCTGTTGTGAATGTTTGTTTCATTCAGTGCCTGTCATTGATGTTATATATTATATTCAAATTATTTTTATGACATAAGCTACTTTGTTATTGCTTATTGATATCACACATATGCAACACTTATTTTTAGTTTAACAATCTTACTTTTGAGTAATATCCTTTCCTAATTTCATATTAACAGGAAAAAAGTATAAATAAGTCATATTTTCTAACAGCAAAATCAAAATGAAGTATTTTGGTCATAGTAGTCATCCCTCACTTTAGGGTTTTAAAACCTTTACAGGCCACATTCTTTAATCTGAATAAAATTATGATGAGGGTTTTCAGCTTTAGCAGCCTTTAAGATGTGTGTCTATGTACTCAAAGCATAAATAACAATGGAACCTTTTTGATTTGCGCCCATGTACAGGAAATACAACAGAAAAAGTTGCAGTCCAGATTTTTGTTATTATGATGAACAAAATGGACCCACACTGTGTGATGGGAAAAATATGAGCTTTTTATACTTCATTGCAACCCTCTTGAGGTGTTCAGCAATTCTTAAATGTGTTAATGACCCCAGAAAGAGTCACTTCAGCCTCAGAACAGGTGTGTTTTTCCCTTTGTTTCTGTCCCCCCTGGATACTTGTCCTATCATCTTACCTATATGCAGGTCACATGAAGATTGAAAAACAATTGGATCAAGTCTTTATATGGTTGATATTTTCTAATTGATCACATTATTAAAACGTTGAACTATGGCTCCTCTTCTGATCAGACCAGCCTGTTCTGATGGACGTGGTCTCATGACACACTTTTATTCGGAATAGATTAATTATCAGTGGAAAATCAAGGTCCATGTAAACACAGTCACTGATCGATGATTGTCTTGACCCAGAAATGCTTTCTGTTTTTCCTCCTCATAATGTAATGGGTAATTATTCATTATGAAATCAAAGAGATCCATACAGTTAATTAGCACAGTGTTCCCAAGCTCCGTAGGCCTCACATGGACATTTGACTGCCCAAACAAACTATCAACCATAAATGTTTGACATGCTTTTCAAACTGTGTGCTGTGTGTTTTATATACTGAGCTCTGAATAGTACCTCAGCGATAGGTCTGCTCCCAGTACAACAGTCCCTAAGCTGCAGGATTTCTGGCTCAGAGTGTTTTGAAGTCCGTACTCTTTAATTTTCCACCTAACTTAGAATGGGTCCAAGCAGTTTATTAGATGAAGCCACTTTATAAGAATAAATACAGTAGTACCTTCACGAGTTGTGTTGGTTTGTGGACATGTGCCAGCCTGCTTTTGTACGATTCCTTGCAGCTGCGTGGTTATGAGTGTAGACATGGGCGTGTACGCACTTGTCCACTATGTTACTATGAGTTTGTGGTTACTATGTTCAGTCAGACTGGATCCCGTCCAACATAAATTCTCTCATTTTACCCAATATTGTTGTTATTCAATTTAATTCCACAAGCTAATAACTTCAATTTTGGAGGGAAATAAGAAAATAAAGTATTGAGGTTAAAAAATTAAAAAAAGTTAATAACTGTGTTTATGGTGGAGGGTGTATTTTTCCACAGTTAAGGGGAAAAAGCAACACTTCGGTGCCAGTGACTCCTTTTTTTTTTTTTTAAAGTGAATAAATAACAGGTATATTTCAGTCTGATATTGAAATTCATAATTTCCACTAGTGTGTGATAAACCAGTCAGGATTATTATTATGAGATAATTTTATTACTTATTATTTATTTCTATTTATTTTTTAGAGAAAAATGCATTATCATCAGGGGTTAATCAGTTTACACTGTGCTAGTGTTTTGTTCTTGTAGTTAATTTAGTGTTTTCT
The DNA here is from genome assembly GCA_029822895.1 of Maxillicosta whitleyi. Taxonomy (NCBI): domain Eukaryota; kingdom Metazoa; phylum Chordata; class Actinopteri; order Perciformes; family Neosebastidae; genus Maxillicosta; species Maxillicosta whitleyi. The sequence continues at coordinate 20,233,661 of JAPSES010000258.1, forward strand.
AAATTCAAGTTTACAAATTCTGATGAAGATCAAATATTTTGTCATTAGAATAGTTTTAAAGGCTATGCTTTGAAGTGTGTTTGTCATGTTCTGATTGTGAATAACACCACAAAACTACATATAAGGATCAACTATTATCCTTTAAACGGGAACAAAAGGATTTGAGATTGTGATGATGGATGCTGTCATCTCACAGAAAGAATGTCCCGGCATGAGCACTGTAGTTTGCATATTCTCCCTGTTTCTGTTCAAATACTACTACTTCATCACTCCATCCAACGATAAGTACCTCATAGGAGAATTCATTGAATTCATTGTATAGAAAGTGCCCTAATATTAGCTCATTAATCCAAAGATAAAACCTATGACATCATGTTTTGTACATGCAAATAGATCCAAACTCACATGTAGAACAGATCGATTTAGAATACAATCTATAGCAAATGTAAAGCAATAGAGAGTTTTTTTATGTGCATTTTTAGCTCAAGATAGTCGAACATCTAATGTGGGAAATGTAGCATTAAATCTATCTTTGGTTACAGTGTTGATTCGTCTTAACTCTACCTAATGTGCCCCATGAATCCCTACAGCAGAGTCTAAAGTGTTCATAGATACGGACAGATGCTCATCGTTGGCCGCTTTGTTTAGCACCTGTGGGACTTTATTTGAAAGACAAATGTGTTATGTAATTGTAGTTCAGACGGTGCGAATAGTGTCACAGGAGGACATTATTCTGTGTGGATGGGAGAGGGTGGGTCGGTCAGCGTGTTACGTTTAGGGTGAAGTCAGGACAGCTGCAGTGAACACACAAACATGTAAAATGAACCCACAGTCTCATGACCTTTGCTTTTCTCCATTCTCACACAATAATTTGTCTTAGGCCTGCGTAATGACGGCTCGGAACAGCACATGCACACAACAGCGATTTTCGGGAATCTCATAAGGTACCATTAAGTGAAGCTGGAGCGTCCATTTAACAGTTAGGAAAGAAAGCTCAATTATATATTACATATGTTTATGATACAAGCTTGTGGTCTCCCAGTAATACCCGCCAACTTTTGCGAATGCGTGTCTTCTTTTGGGTGGGAAAGTCTGTGATCTGTCTTTGAATATGGAGAGCTAGTTTGTTGGCCTGTCAATGTGTTCTGTTTCAGATTTTGATGAACTGAGTCTTCCTCCACTGCACAGTCAGGGAGATGCCGTGACTCTTAGCAAATTCTGTGTTGTTTTAGGCTTCGCTCGTCAGTTCCTAATAGCTTGCTCATGTTTGACCTTTAGTGGGCTGAGAAAAACGCTCTCACAGAGTCTTCTTGCTTGATTTCTTCTAATCTCTGTTTGTGTGCAGGATTTCTTTATTCAAATTGTTTCTCATTTATCATAGAGTAACATGCAAGTCGCAGTCAAAGTCTATCATTAGACAAACTGGTAGCAGTAATAGCGTGTCACATGCAATCACAGACAGTAGATCTAATTCTGTTTTTATCTCACCGGCCAACAGACCACGAGCTATTGTGCAGACGCTGTGTCTGGTGTTGTCTTTGCCTTTGCCTTTTCCGTCATCGTTGTCTTTGTTAGCAAAATGCTGGTTGGTTTCTTTTCAAATTTTTGGGAATTTTCTTCCTTGGGACAATGTGTACAAACTTTGTTTACAGATATAAGAGTTGTTTTTTAATTCATTTTTGAAATATTAATAATGTTCCTTTACTTATAATTGTCCAAATTTTCATGGCTTACAACATGGAAATTGTTAGAGATATCACTATAGTTACAATTGAGCATTGATAAGAATTTGTATATTGACTTTCATTTGGACCTTTGACCTAGAGTGACCTTGAAGGTCAAACTCAAGGTCACCAATGTTTACATTTCTCTTCTCTGGAACTCTTGGTCAGATTCATTACATTTTTATGTAACATTCTTGGGCCAATGTGTTTAAAGTATGTACACCATTTTGACAAAGTTGGATTTTTGATTTTCTGACAAATTTTTGAAATATAAAAAAATTGCCTTTACTTATAATGGGCTATATTTTAATGATTTATAACATGCCAATGATACAGATATCGATATAGTTAGTATTTAGCACTGATAGGAAGCCATATTTGGACTTTCATTTAATCTGTTGAGTTATACGCAACTTCCATTTGGTGATTGATCTCTTATCAGAATCTGCCAACTTTACAAATTCAAGTTCTTATTGATTCTTGCTGGTAAGATACAGAGACATTGGTCCAATTTTTTAATTGCACAATAATCACTGTACCATTGTGATGCATTACCTGTCAAGGCAAAAACACAAATCGGAACCTTAATGTCACATGTTTCAGCTTTACCAGTCTGCACAATTTATCTTGACATTAATGATGTTTTTCATCAGGATTTTTTAAATGATTAACCTCAGCCAGATTTCTACAAGTGGTTGTTATGTTATGAATGGCAACAATTGACCTCTGGCTGTAAAAATACTCAACCCCTAAAAGGCCTGAGAGGAACTTGTCCAATTATCACAGGCATAATTGAGTCCTGGAGAAGCACTTTGAGTGCCAAAACTTGAGAACCGTGTCAAGGAATTCAAAACCCCAGGGGCCAAAACAAATATGCCTCTTGGGCTTTTGTAAAGCCAACCAAGTCAATAAAGTTTACAATGGGTGATTAAAGGAGAGGCATAGGGGCAAATTAATCGTGAGGTGGGAAAAATGTAAAACTCAGAGTATAGACCTTGTGGAGCAACATTAGTGGTGACTTTTGACAGTGAACAGGCTGGATGTGGATTTGCAGCATCTTCAAGGTCAAATGTAGACCGATAACCTGTATGGAACTGGCAGGTGTTTAGTATACCAACTATTGTTTCAATAGATTTTAAAGGTCGTTTAGCTGACCAAGAACAGTTTTGATTGTAAAATGCTGAGTTTGGACCAACTGCAGCTGTGTTCACTTTACAGCCTCACTGTACTTTGGCTACAGCACAGTGGTAAATCAGTGGCTATGGCGTGTGTAAAATGCCTCTTAAGGATGGCATGTTTGCACCAGGTGTTGAACATTGTACTGTATGTCTCTGTGCATGCATGTTGTTTACACTACTGTATTCTGGTTGTAAGTTTGGCTCTATAAGCCCTGGTGTTAAATGGCTGCTAACGATTACATGCTTCAGACAGGTGTTGTGCAAGACGAAGCATTTGCGACAGCTGTAAACAGCCATCAGAGTTTGGGTCACTGTAATGTAACGGGGTCCCACACAGGCAGGGATTTAACTGTGTGTGTCCTAGACTGAAAACCAGTCACAAAATTGCAGGTCTCAACAAATCCTCCCATTAGTAGGATTGGAGGATTTACAACAGAGAACCCCAGGAATCGTGGTGTCATTGTGGATGGAGAGGGGTCCTAAAGTGATGCTTTTAGCCGTCAGTTTTACTTCAGCAAAGTGCGTCTAAAGCTAAGAAAATTGCAGACAGATTTTTGCTGTAGGAGCTCGTAGCACATAAACATGTCCTACGCAACCTTTTGACCTCTCAGTGGATGTCAATGAAAATATTTGGATGTGTTTAGAAGCTCTTTATGGTGATGCTAAAGCTGTGATTAATTTTCATTTGGCCATGTTGTTTCTGGGGGAAATGAAAACTACCTTTAGGTTATTACCAGGGAGCTGCAGGAGCCGAACATTTACATTTCTAAAACATAACATTGAATTCTTGACATTTTCTTTTCTCCCCAGTGTTCTGACAGGGAAACATCTGTCACAGAGAAAAAGATGCAGTTTGTATAAAATCTACCATCCTGATGTTTATACAGGGCTTCATAATTAAATATCCTCAGTAATGTGAACAATTCACCATATGATGTGATGAAAATCTGTTGAACACGCTTTGGACTGCTTTTATTACCACATCTGGTGTCACTACATCTGTTCATTTTTTTGTGTGAATTGATGCTGAGAAACTTATCAAGTTGGCTGTGAAATATGTTGGGCATTCAAGTAGCCTATTTTTTTATGTTGAATGATAGATAGACCCAGTAGATAATGTGTATGTACCAGGACCTCACACTGTTTTCACTTCTCAACAGTTAATACTGAATATTGAATTTGATATGTATTGTTTTGCGCTGCTGTACATTGTATATCACCCTTGGAGAATCAATAAGGTTTATCTTATCAATTCTTAAAATTTTTAATTGAACACAAAAACCTTTTGAATTAATGGGCCACCACAGGTTGCTGGTCATTTTACCTGAAGAACATGTTCCACAGGTGAAAGTGTTTACAGCCTCCTGTAAATTCAGAGAGTGTTTTTTCCCTGACTTGTTAAAAACGGAGCCCCTCTCTTATAGTTAATTGTTCATCGCTCACTTCCTCCTGGACTAACCCTTTAGATTCCAGTGCACTGCAAGAGAGAAGCAGTTCTTTATTAACAGTGAGATGGTCAGGCATGTTGGGATTTGTTGGCCTCTGAGGTCTTGACATTCTCCTTTCACTCGTCATTGTGTACTTGAACAGCTACTAAGCAGACCCTCTCTGTATCGGTAGCACACACGGCCTATTCATACAATTACACACACTGACACAATTACAACAGATGTCCGCAGCTGACCACTGTGCAGCAGGGCACACCAGCTCAGTCATTACTCATTGACTTTTCACACCAGTGCATAGTTTGGGTGTGGTAGCCCCTCACCCATTCAAGTTGGTTTCATTGTGAAATGCCACCCTTTCTCACATTTTCACCCCCCCACCCCCCACCATGCCCTACATTTTTAGTCTTTTCGCAGCAGTAATGTTGAAGTTCCCCCTGATCTCCACTCCCTGGTAACTGCTTACTTGCAGAGTTCCCAGGCTCGGACTGGTGGCACGGCTCCCAGATCTGGGCTTGGAGACAGAGGGGGTTTCTCAGGAGACTGAACACAAATACAGGGATCCAAATAACTTAATCACCAGTGGAGCTATTAGGACCGAGATCTTAAAGACTTACCCCAGGGAGGGTATTTGTGTTTGGGGAAAGCCAGTGAAGGGGTAGCTGGGGACTGGACGGACAAAGAAGGTGTTTGGGTTAATTTGGGATGTGTCTCGTTAAGAAATATGTTATTTGGTTCAGTATTTACATGTATTATTTTAGTTTCCACATTTCCCGGAGGATTGGGAATCCCATTAATCATTCTTCCTGGAAATGAGTTGTAAACACCTCTTATTTATTTATGTATCCATTAATTTGTTTTGTTTTTACACAAATTCTTGCATAAACAAATCTGGAGAATCTAAACGCAAAAAAAGCTAAATATCAGTTTATTTATGGTTTAAGTCAAGTATGTTAGCCTCTAATTGCAGCAATTAAGACCAACTATGGCTAAATGTCTGTTGTTAACATCCAGGTCTATAACATATATAATGCCAGAGTGTTTATGTGCGTCTGGTTTGAACCCATTTCTCAAAGAGTGACACACTCCTTAAACACGTCCTGCTTCACATATAGAACAGAGGCCTTGCTAGTGACCTCCTGACCTCCCTGGGGACGCCGGTGTAAATATTTTTGGCGTAAGCTTTATTGTATGCATGTAATGACTCTTTTGGGTGATGTTAGAGCCATGATTTGTTGCAGAGGTGTCATTAAAGTGTCACAACACATCTTGAACAAGTCTATTTACTCTTTGACGCTGTATTACTATGGTAAAGTGGGGGCACTGAGAGCTGACAATAAAAGGCTTACCTTTTCTATTTTTTACAGGTTCCTCTTATTTTCACCATTTATGTTCATCCACATGCCTCTTCATTCCAGAATCCCCATCTCAAACACATTTCTTCATAAATTTCTGGTTGTAAGGAGTATATACAGGTGGCTTTAGACAGATGTGTTACACATTCATACATGTGTGAATTTTTTCTTCCTGTTTTTGTTCATGACTATTATGCAGATATTAATAACTCTTCATTATCACATCTCATTTTCAAGTTTGGCAGATAAATGTGGTCTGTCTTATAATACACTACTTGTCCTGTGGAATGAGGAGCTGATACAGAGAAGAGGTACAAAATATATACACATGGGTTGGGAAATGATGAATTCAGGGTTTTTTGTTTCATTGCTAACAGGAGGCCTGGCAATAAAACAATCACAAATGTCATGATATCATTTTATACTGTGATAAATATTACAATAAATGTTTTTGTTTCATCTTTAGGGTTAATGTCGTTGTCATCTACCGTTACAAAATGCTTCAAATTGTAAAGAGTCACATTCTGACCACAAATAATCACCTTCAAAATCAGCCTATAAATTTATTTACTTTGTCCAAAAAAAAAACCTGGCGTTTTAGGTTTTGCTCCTGAACTGGTCATGCAGATAACACTGTTTCAAAGTCTTCCATAGTTTGTCGGGTGCATTGTGCAATACTTCTTCCTGCAAATGATGGTGTTTGCATGTGTGCATTAAAGTGTGTTCTTTGAATGGCACAGCTGTAAGAATACCAGTGTGTAAAATAACATCACATGCATAGAACATCCTCATTGAAGACTAGTTTACTGTACCATGTTTTTCATGCCTGTTGAAGTATTTCTTCCTCTTTAACACCTGTTTCGGTGCTTCACTGACAGCTGATTAATCATATGAATGAAAAGCCATTTTCAAGCTAAATACCTTCGAGACTATAGATAAACATGATGTCATGCTAATGAGAGAAACATATGATCTTCAGGCCAACAGGTGGCTCGTTGAGGAATTTCATTACATTTTCACAATAATTGCCCCACTTTTCTTCAACCATCTTGTTTGGATAGGTGCTAAGTGGATGCATAGATATGATTAATAACCTTATGTCAAATGGATTTGTTTTTGTCTCGCTTTTTCCACCTCAGTCAAAGTTGTCCCAGAGGCAACAGCGAATGATAAAGAACCGTGAGTCAGCGTCCCTGTCACGGAAAAAGAAGAAAGAGTATCTGCTTTCGCTTGAGGCGCGACTGAAGATGGCGTTGACTGAGAATGAGGCGCTCAAGAATGAGAATGGCAACCTGAAGAGGCAGCTGGAGGGTCTGCTGAGTCAAGTGAGTGATGACCTCCAGCAAACGATAAACCGCACACATTTTCAACTGAAAATACTGCTGAATCTATGATTTGCATTGTGTGGTAATATCTAATGAATGTTTTGTTGTTGTTTTATTCAGAATACGGTCCTAAAGGCAACAGCTCCTAAGAGGAGAGCTGTGTGCCTCATGGTGGTCTTGGTGTTCCTCATGCTGAATGTTGGACCCCTGAAGTAAGTTACTTTACTCTGAACAAGTGTCTATGGATTGCTCTATTCCTCTGTCGATAGAGTTAAAACAAAGGAACAGCAGCAGTGCCAGATAATGTAGTTGAAGGCACATGAATACAACACAACTGCAAAATATTATTGATGCGTGAGAATTGAATTACTGGAGGAAAACAAATGGCAAACCCCATGACTCACTGTAGGAATCACGCTGCTCATTTAAAACACACGAAAAACAATTATTGAAAACACTGCACAACGTGTCCCGTTAAATCGTGTTCTGATTTTTTTCCACCCCAAAACCTTTTTATTGTGACAAACTTGGGAAGTATATGTTACAACTGCACTGGGGAAAAAGAGCTGATTTAACCCAGTGAATGGAAGGATTGTGTAACACCAACCTCACAGTTCTCCTCAAAATACAATGTTTCTCTTTTCTCATGTTGTAAAAATGTTTGCTTTCTTCTGGGAGTTGCTTTCTCCGCAGATACAAGCGTTTTCTAGGACTTGTTGGCTTTGATAACCTGTGACTGCTCAGTGCTGGGAATGTGCTCTTTCACTTGATTTGTTATCTGGAGCTTAAACATGAATACGTTTCTAGGGATGTGTGAATGAGTTTGCTTTTGTGACTTGAGTGGCGTCCACAGTAGTTAAGAGCTTGTGTGTGTCTGTACCTGTGCTCACATCTGTGTGTTTTGTGTTCGGGCTCTCCTTTGGAATGTAAAATATGCCCGCTTTTGAGGTCAGATCCCTTTGAAATGAAAATGCCACCCAGTGCATTAATACCGTTGAAAGAGGTTGTGTGTATTTTTGCTTGTGTGTGTGCCCCAGTGTGCTTTTGAGTTATGCAGCCTAGATCAGAGTTCACATTCTGCTTGTGGCTAAAAAACAAAAAAGCCCTCCTGTGCACAGGATGTGAGCTGCATGGAATTAAGTGGTCATTTTAGTCCAGTCCATGACTTCTCTATCTAACCTGTCTCTTTTGCTCTCCTCACCCATCTTCTGTCTCTGCAGTGTCTTCCAGGGTGGCCCAGGCTCCAAGCTTGAGGTGGTTTCCACACCGCATGGCGGCAGACACCTGTTAGGTTTCTCCCCAGAGGCTGAAACTGAAGGTTTCAGGAGCCCAGAGCCTCTCGGCAGTGGCCCCACTGAGACGACAGACAGGTAATCAGTCCAACTCCCCCAACACCTTTCACAACATTGCATGTACCCACCATGTAAGCAGCAGGCCAGGATGCACCTGTGGTTGGGCTGGTGCAGCTTTACAGTATGTGTAAACATGTGCTCTATATGGACGTCTCCCTTTCAGAGGTCTCCAGGCCCCTGGCTAGTTGGCCAGCAGTTGTGCCTTGAGTAACAAGGTGGGAAATTGGGGTCAGGCCTTGTTTGACATCTAGCTTTTACATCGCTAGTAACAGTTTGTTTTTCTAAAGGGTTATGTGTTTAACTTACTATTTTTAAATATAGCAGAGGTCACATCTGTAAATTGCACAAATAACATTCTTGTTTGGTACATTACCTGCGCCCCAGTGAAAATGATGTTTTGCAAGGTGGTCAGCACGTCTCCATGGCATCGCCTGCCTGTGATGTGTCAGATCTATGTGTAGGGTGCGTTGCATGTTAATGCAAACCATTCATCTCAGGTTTCCCGGCAGCATTTAAGCAGTGCAGACAGGAAGGAACACATTAGCCTTTACAAAAGGGGTGCCAGCCCCAAATGGAGCTCAGAGGAGGATGTTGGGGGAGAAATGCAACATAATATTGGGGTCCCCCCTGAAAAGGAAGGTGTGTATGTGGTGGAAGGTTAATATGGCCCCTCAGTTAGACTTATGATCAGGCCTCTGTGCTTTGACATGTTGTCTCGCAGAACCATTTCCAGAGCATTAGAGACTGGAAGGTGAGGCGTGGTCGGTGTGTTGTCTCAGATCAGGGAGCCCCATGGGAGGGATTACGTCAGGTGGCAGACGTTTTGGTAATAACCCGCCCGAGGTGGGCACGAACTGTGGATAGCCTACATCAGCACGTCATGCAAAATAATCACTCAGTCTCAGAGAAGTAAAACTGTGTTATTTAAGTCACTGTAACATCTGAGGAGGGAAGTCAAGTCATGCAGTACAGCGTGGCTGTAATCCATAATGCATGTCAGCTCTCTTTCTGGTAACAACACAGACTTTCGGGCTGGTGTTTTCATCTCTTCGTCTCCCAAATCAGACTTGATGTAACCTACTGGGTGGTGTGCACTGTTCCCTGCAGTATGTTTATGATAATTATGTGCTGGATTAATGGCAGCAGAAGGACTGTGCCCCTTTACCTCCAGTCAACATTTTCATTCATATGAGTAACTGAAGCTCTGCTGTTTTTACACTTCAAATATCAATAAAATTCAATAGTGACCAATAAATTTTAACATGCTATGCGTCTGCGTTGAAGTTATGCTCATTTCTTCTTCAATACAATTTGAATTCTTTGCTTTGAGTGTTTTAAAACCTGCAGAGGGCAAAGCGCCAGATTGGCTGCTTTTAACATTCAAAGCATTTTTCAGCATGTGGAAGACATTTTATCAGATTTTACTTTTTTTTTTTAGATCTAATATATATTTTATTTTAGAGCAAGAACCGTGGTAAGTGGTTTTTTTTTTTTTTTTTGTATAACATCCTCTGTCTTTTTTTCCTTCTGTGTTGTAGCTCTGAGGACAAAGCCTTGATGGTGGTGAAGGATCATGTCATGCTTAGTCCACCTCCCCCCTGCCAGCCTCCTGTTAACAGGACCAAGTGCATTGAGTGAGTTGGCTCATTGACTGTTTTCTCCCTCTCAGATTCAATCTAAAATGTGAAAAAGCAGTCTTAATGAGTGTCAACGTTGATTGGCAGATTGGCCCATGAGTTGAGGGGTTGGGTCCACCGTCATGAAGTGCAGCAGACCAAATCCAGGCGCATGAGTAACAGCAATCACAAACCCACCAGGACCATTTTGGTAAGTCCCAGCCGTGTGTTTTGGAAAACTGTGTGAAAATACACTCAATATTCAGCGCTGGCAATAACGATGAAACTATTTTCATTTGTATTGTAGGTCATTACACAAACCTGTCAGACATTCAGCGTAAAAAAAATGGGCAAATCACAACCTGTCTTTCACCACTGTTTCACCTCTGCTCACACCTTCCCCTTTTCTGCCTCTCGTTTCTCTTTATTGGGCTGAGTTTAATCCGGCAGCCCTGAGAAAGTAAACACTTGGAGGGGAGCTGTAGGATTAGTGCCCTCTGCTCTTTTTTTCCATCATTTTTTTTCAGTCTGTCCCTGTAAGTCTAGTCTACTTGGCATACGCTCATTGCTCTTTTTTACTACAAATAGAAATGTACATGTGTTTATTCTCTACCTGTATTAGGCTTTTTTTCTACTGCACATACCCATTATGCAATATTTTATCATGAAAGGGGAATTTTCTTTATAATAGGCTTTTAACAGATAGTCATTTCCTCACACTGTGAACTGAACAAATCAGTTTGTATCAAAAAAATAACTAAATCATGAATGAATTATGTGGGAAAAACATTGGTATCTGATCAGTTTTTATGTAATGAAGAAAATCTGTATTTATCTGTTAATACAATGCTGCCGCCACCTAACTGTACACTCCCTTATGATTTAGTTGGTTTCCCTATAAACAGTGAAAAACAAATAATTTGTCTTGTTTTTCTTTTTAATTCCCTACAGAAAACAGCAAATAAAGAGGCTGACAGTGCCCAGATTGTGACAGTCCATTACACAAAAACTACTGAGGAAAAGTAAGTAAAGGCGTTGTGTAATGTGACACATGTAAAACAGTTCCGTTTTTTTTTTTTTTTTTAATTATGGCACCGTTTACACGACTGCACCTTTCAATTTGTGCAGTGACAGTAAAGACAATCTATTCTATTTTTTCCTAATATTTAAATATGAATTCATTTATTGTTATATATGTAGCAACATATAAACTTTTTTAAATAACTACCCCTCGCCTTTTTAAAATCTCTGAAATCATAGTTTTGTTATTTTTTTCAAGCTAAATTTGTGGCAGCCATGTGGATTCCACGCGGAAACCGCTCGAAATCGCTCGAAATCTGGAAAATAGAACTCGAGTCTAATGGCATATACACTTTTTGAGGGGTGTACCATTGAAATGAATGGCATACACACACATTTCATGTCAGCTATGTTATCTGTATGCATTTAGAACATCTGTATGTCCACAGAAGATGCATAACTATTAATGTGACCTATTTTTTTTGTTAACCGGGCAGTAAAAATATCGTTATACCTCCGTATGCACACAAAAATGATGCAAAATTTACCTCTGTAACCTAATTACCTTTTTTCAAACCCAGTATCACAAAGTTCACACAACAATTTGGAAGGAAACTAATTTGTAATACGTTTTAATGTTTAGCATTATGTGCAAAAGGCCCTTTATTGCATAGGTAGAAACTCACTGTATTTACACTTTTGTGCTGACACTGACATTAAAATAAACCTAAACCTAAACCTAAACTTAGTGTTTTAACCTACAGAGCTGTAAACAGTGTTTTTTCTGATAGATGTGTCCGATCCATTTAAAGAGCAGATTATTGCAGTTATATGAGTATATAGTTGTGACTCTTATTACACAAAGCAGCTGTTGACATAACATAAGGGTTTGTCATATTGTTCTGGAGCTATATTGGCCCAAAGGGGGCCTTTAAATAGAACTGGTATAGAGGTAACATTTCTTCATATTTTTCCCCTTATGCCCTTTTATTACTTTTTATAAAGTGATTTATTTATGGCACAATCAGTTTTAAGGCATGACCTGGTAATAAATAAGGACATTTTTTTCTGTTGGATTGCACTGTGTAGCTTAGATCAGACAGATGGAATCAATAGTTTTTTTGGCCACCTACAATGTTTTCCCAGTTGCTAGTGTGGCTATAAAAGCTCCACATCTACAGGACAAAAGAAAAAAAAAAATCCATTTTCACCAGCTAACATTTGCAGGGCCGCAGGTTGGTCAAAATGAAAATGGAAAACACACAGACAATTCTGATATGAAGGATGACATTTTGTAATCAGGTTTGTTGTTTGTTTGTCACAAAATTGTATTTTGGTTTTATCTAGTTGGTGGCCTCCCCATTGTGTACATTTTGTTAAGAAACATTTCATGCTGACGAAGCCGCAGCAGACGAGCCTTGCAAACTTTTGAGCCTCTATTGTGTCTGACAGCACTGAACTGTGACAGTGAGCTGGGAAACAACTGAAATACAATTTAGAGTTCATTTTCATCAAGTCTTTGATGAGTTGTATCAACTTGTAATAACTGGATTATCTTATTTTAACACCTATTGTATTTTTATTTATTTAATTAGTATTCCTAAATTTTCTTGTCTCTTTATAAAAAAAATGTTACATATATCTATTTACACTGTAATAAAATTGTTGGAAAATCTCTGGAAAATGTGGAAGTTCAATTTAATAGTTTTTATTTGAACTGGTTCCACTTTTTTTCTCCTTCCAACAGGAATCCAGGCAGTGAGTTGCAGGTGTACTACGCACCTCCTCATACCTCCAGTGACTTCTTTGATGAGATCCATCGTCGTGGAGATACTTTCTACGTGGTTTCTTTCCGTAGGGTAAGGATCAGCCTGTCTGGTGTTTGACACTGATTATCACAACCAAGACTGCTCACTGCTCGTATGCACATTCTGACAGGATGTTGACAAAAATAAAATAAAACTAGAACAAATTTCAATGGAAGTTTTACAGCTCTACACTGATCATATTTAATTTAGGATTGTGATGCCCTTTTCCAAATGAGCTATTAAATATGTGATTCATAAATGATGTGTAATAGTCTGTTTCACAGCAGGGAAGTTTGATTAAAATGGAAAATGGAAGGGTGGGGGCAGGGACAATAAGCACACGCCTAAGGGTGTAGCCCCCGACTTTCCAGTGTAGTTTTCTTGGCCCATTTGGAATCATCAAGACCATGTTTAAAAATCTGAGCATGACCATATGTCATTGTTAATCTTCTTGAGCTTTATTCTTTTAACATTGCACTTCTGGAAACACTGGGCCTGTTTTTAATTTGCCTTCTTGATAGAATTCATCCTGGACATTTAGTTTTTTTTTAGTGCTTGTTCTTTAGGACTGTTTCTTTTAGGTCTGAACTTTCTTTCCAAAAAAATATTGGTAAAGTCCCACTTTCCATCATCTCATCTGCTGAGGGACGGGCTACGATCTCTAGAGCTCTGCACGTTACAGTATGTGTTTAATTACTAGAAAAACTAAGAAACCGACTCAATAACTAAGTGACCTAACAAATAGTCCAATAAACTCAAATCTATTGTCACTGTCCTCAGACATGATAATGTTTTCCTTCAGAAAAAATGGACCAAATTGGTGAGTATTTCATATCCCCCTTAGCACTTCTACATGGTGCCGGTGGTGGTGTTAAACTCTTAAATCCTCAGAATTACTCAGCGGGGCGGGAGTTTGTGATATATGTGGTCAAAGAGCAAGACCCTTCATCACCAAACAAGTGACAAAAGACCGCCTCGCAGTTGGCATGGTGACAACAGGGACAATAGTAACAATGGTGTACGGGAGATTAAGGCCTGCTCAGGTCAACTGGCTGTCCTTCAGATTTATGTGTGTGCAGAATCGTGGTTCCAAAGTGAAATAATTTTGACTTAAAAACACTGTTGGGGTTTTATTGCCTCTAACACAGAAGAAATAGCAAAATTTGGAAAATGAATTAATTTGAGGAACAGTTTTGAAAAAAATCATGGAATGGTTTTGTCTGTAATGAAATTTACGTAACAGGCAATAATATTATTATAATATTATTAAAATTCTGAACATTTCTGAAGTGTTTGTTTGGGTGCTGTGAATTTTACTGTCGTCGGTATTTGAGTTTTGGTGTAATTTTGGATATTCTATTTTACCATTTTAGAAAATACTGAATTTCCTCAAATAATGTCCAGGGCCTTTCTTTTTTCTTAGCTACATTAAGTACCATTCCATTATTTGAAAGAGTTTTGTATAAGACTCAGACCATTATTCTATATTTCTCTGTTTAATAAGTAAACACTGTCTTAATTGGGATGAAACCTTGTTTTGAACTGTGTTTTTCTAAAAAAAAAACAATTCCTTAACCATTTTAACATAAAAGCCCTCTAGTGTTGCAGTGAATAGAAACCATTTATTGCTTAACAGTTTTTTGTAAACATCATCTTCCTATCAGACTTGTAAGCTTCTAAAAATGACAGACCAAATGTTAAAGTAAGACACACACCTGCAGCGGCTGAAGCTGAAGAACACTTCAGATGGGTGAATTATAAAGTGTTGAAAACAGGAGAATTACACCATTGAATGTATGAAACAAATCTTGTAGAAGTGGACGGCCACTAAACATTTATCCATGGTATTTTTTTTTTACCTGCCTGTTATGTCAACCTCAACCCTGGCTATTATTAGACAGTGGCATTTAATTGACTCCTGGTTTTTAAAATAAGAAATATGGTCCCTATACTGTAGCTAGTATGCATAGTGGATTTTTTTTTTCTTCAGAGTCGGAGATAAAGTCTTATAAAAACAGAAAACCCTGTAGCTGGTGTGTAAACAATGACAGTTGGATGTTAGCGTCATACTATGCATTCTGTCTATTTCATGTTTGAGCTGTTACATCACATCCTGTGGAGCAAGGATGTTTCTTAAAGCTCTGTTTAGTTTATAATAAACGCTAATCTGTTTATTAATTGACCTTAGTTTTCATTCTTTTTTATCCTACCTGTAAAGCTATGTCTGTAATTAAAACCTTTAAAGTTAAAATAACCAACAATTAGAAAATGAAAACTGGTTATTTGTTTGCTAAAGGGTTGTTAATGGCCAAGGGAATTCTATTAGACCTTGAAAAGATGTGGAAAAGCTCTGCAATTTTGTATGTTAAAAATAAATAAATAAATAAAAAATCCCAGAAACACAGAAATTATCTTCCAGGTTAATTCTTAAAACACATTTTGAGCAGTGTTGAAGTGTATTACAGTGGACTCCTCCTGGGTTAAAGGTTAGTGTAATTAAAGATGCGTTGTTGATAGGTCATGACAGCCAACACTGTAAGATGTGAGCCCACTCTAGGACGTAGACAGAAACACATCTGTTATTCAGTGTGGCCTCTTTAATTCATAATAGACCTTTATTAGTGTTTCCTCAGTCAGTTTATTTGCCTGTATTTTGTTTCCTGGGTTTCAGGGTGTTAACAGAAGTGGACATGTTTTTTTTTAATTTTTTTTTATCCCAGTCAGTATGATGTTATTACAAGACATCTAAAGCTCTGGATTAAATTTGGAATTTGTTTGGATTCTAAAGCCAACCACTACCAAAGCCGACTTTTGTCCCTCTAGGCTGAATACTTTTTAGTGTTCATCATGGCCTGTTTTTGCCCTGTCCAACTGTTGAGGTCACTCTGTTACACGCTCTGAGATGGTCACGCTGAGGTCAAGGTTTAAGGCCTTGATGGATACATCACCGCCCAAGGTTTTGTTAAAGTGTGAAATGTGGTGAGGTGATGGAAAACATAAATCTCAACACCAGCGAAATCTGCGCTGTTCTTACTCTACTGTCACATAGGGGTCTCGCTTCACTTCTTGTTGTTTTTTTACCACCTGTGGCTTTCTGTGAGTGCATTAAGGAGAGGTGGTGGAAACACTGGCTGCTTTCAGCCCCTACCATATCCAGTAATGTTCAGGGAAATTTCACCTGTTGTCATGGCAGCTGCAGATGTTATGTCAGTGTCACAGGATCACCAGTCCCCTGATGATAAGCAGTAATGGGACTGGTGTTTTCTTTGCCACTCTCCAAACACAGTCAAGACTAGGCATCACTTTTTTTTAGCATTTAATACTCCCATAGGTGGCTCACAGCTTACCCATAATGCCCTACAATGCCTGTAATCATATATCACAGAAACCACTTTATGTCATATAGGAGTAATATTGTCAATCATCATTATTGATGAAGACAGGCAAGCTATAACATTTTTTTTTATTATTCTGCTTTAGTTAGACAGTAATGCAAGAAGTGTGGATCTTCAGTGAAAAGAAACACTCGATACTATGTTAAACTAAGTAAATTGCACTACTAATATGCTAGCTATTAGCATGGTAAATAAACTGGCCTTTTGAAGCTATGTGTAAGTGGTTAACCCTTTAAACCCTAAGCCTAAAATGGTCAGCCTGGGCTTTTTTTTTTCTTATTTTGACTAAATAAAAGATTAGAATATATCCTGTAAATGAGTCTTTTTGTTTATTTTTTCAGAGCACTTTTTTTCCCAGATTCCTTTCAAAATCTAGCAATCATTTACAATTTACTGCATGTTATAATACTGCTGATGCAACTTCTTCTCTAGCTTCTAGTACAGGCATAAGTGAAATGACCATAATGACCCAATAAAACCTATAAAGGGCAATGTCTCAGGTTTCAGAAACCGTTGGAATTATTCCAGTTGCACAAACAGTGAAAGGCTTACAGTCATCCAAACTGCATATGCACAGTGTGTCAGCTTTGACGCATTAGGCTTTAAAGGGTTGAAATAGTTTTATAATATTAATACTCACTTATATCTTTATCTGGGTGACATGGTGGTGCAGTGGATAGCACTCCTGATTTTGATTCCAACCTTTCTGTGTGACGTTTACATGTTCTCTCCATGTTTGCATGGGTTTTCTCACCATCCAAAGACACGCACTGATAGGTCAATTGGTTAATCTAAATTTTCCATAGGTGTGAATGTGACAGTGATTGTTTGTCTCTATACGTCAGCTCTGCGATTAACTGGTGACATGTCCAGGGTGTACCCCACCTTTGCCCGTAAGTAGCTTAAATAAGCTGTGACCCTGGTGAAGATAAAGCGTGTTCAGACAATGGATGGACTTATATTTAGATGATTGAGTGTGTTATGTAAAATGGATGGAATTTTAGTTACATGATGAGTGTTTTATTTCCCGAACTTGCATTAGCCGTGTTTTATTTGTTAGACACAGTATGTGGTCAAAGGTAAACATGGGACTTTTACTCTTATTTATGAAGCATAAGCAGCAGCTCTGAATAATGGAACACAGTTTATGGTTATTTCTTACTGCTGTATACTTACATATAAACTGGATTAAATGTTTTAAAAGTGTTTAAAAAGATGAGTACCTGGCAGGTGTTGAGCTTGATTGTATCTTAAATGGTAGCACTATCTAACTAATAAATTATGATGTATGTTACAATAAAGTTCTCATTGTAGGTTATAAATAACAGTATCTTATTAGGAAATGACCTGACATTCTGACTATATCAGATGGAAATTGGAATTGGCCAATATCAGTGTGTACATATGTATAAGATGTGTTTTCACCAACAACAGTGGTAATTATTTATCTGTTATGTTGTTATATTAAAGAGTTTCTAATGAATGCATATGTTTGAATATGTGTTAATTCAATTATTTATTAAAATAGTAACCATTTTTATATCTATAATGAAGATTCTCATTTAACCCAGAAAGCCTCTAGTATCCACCAGCGCCTACTGATCTAAACTGTTTAATACTTGTTGATCCACCAATCATATTAATACATGTAAATTATTGTTGTAAAATACAGTTTGTCATGTTTTCATGGTGATCAGATATGACCCATTTGGACGTTCAGGAGCTCCAAAGTGAACATGGAAACACTGTCATCTTCTACAACATTGATTCACCAGTAAAACCCGTGGAGTT
>JAPSES010000258.1:20251769-20265915 GCA_029822895.1 Maxillicosta whitleyi
ACATCTATATGTTCAGTAATTTAAAAATAGGAAAATACATGATTTACACTGGAAAAAATACATAATACAGAGGATAATATTATAATAAATGGTGATAAATCATTTAGAAAAAATTGAAATAGCAAGAAAAAATAATTTGGGATCTGACACAAAAGTAGCACTGGGTCTTTATGGGTTACAGAGAGCATAAATAACAACAAAAACACAGGTATCAGCATTAGCTATCATCCAAAATGTAATTTCAAATATTCTTCAGCCACTGCAGATTAAACAGCATTGACAATTAGCTGCATCTGTAATTGAAAATTCTAACCTCATTTGAGATCACTTTTATTTTTCAACCTAATTGTAATCCATTTATAAAACCTTATTTTAAAGCCGTATCCACTTTCATTTAAAGACATGAGATGATCCAAAGCCTCTAACATGGTCTGTTTGTTTCTATACATCCCCTTTTCCCTCACGTCATTTCTACAGGTCATGATGTCCTTATGTCCCATAAGGTTTCTGCAGTAGATTTGTCTTTCCTGTCTGTTTTTTTCCTCTAATCCCTCTTGTCAAACCTCCCACCTGTCATCACATTAACATTCCTCATTTTTCATTTCACCCCAGCTGTGTTTCAGCCCAAGTGTGAAAGAGCCAACCAGTTTTTATTCAGTCATTAGTAGTCAATATGCCATAGTTGTTTGTTTTTCCATTTTTTGTGGATAACCAGTATTTAGTTGCTCAATTCATGTTGAAATAAATAAATTTAGCAGCCAATATATCATTTTAATGACCATCATTATTATGTGCATGGTTCGCATGTGTTTTTATACATTACTGTAGCATTACTTGCCACCGCATCTTCTTTTAGGAGAATGTTTCCAAATTAAAACCTTTCCATTCATTTCATACTGAGTTATTCAAGAGCTGTTTTTAATTACTACATTAAAAGATGTATTATGGTGGTGATTTTTGTCTGATGAACACGCATTGCAGGGTGTTACAGCTGTAAAATTTGAAGGATTTTTTTCTTTTAAGAGAGACTTGCGTTGAAATTATTAGCTTATGAAAGGATATTTTGACCTCTGCAGATAACTCCTGCACCACTGATAACCTTAAAGGTGTCTGTGAATGCATCTTGTGGTCTGTCATTTAATATCTCATGCAAATCTCTATAAACAACAAGCTAAATTCTTCTTAATGAGTAATATTTTCCTCTTAGTGACCGTCTTCTCTTTGTTCTCAGGACCATCTCCTGCTTCCTGCCACCAACCACAACAAAGGAAGTCGGCCCAAGGTGTCTGTGCTGTTGCCAGCTATGAACATAAATGGTAAGAACTACAGCACAGACAATATTTGGCAAGTTTTGGTCACTCAACACCGTGAAACAGATGAAGGGGAGTTGGGAGCAGATGCAGAAACACGTCTCTCTACAAGAATGCATTACATGAGCTTTAAGAGACTTCCACAAAAAATTAGAGCATGTTTACTTCTCACTGAGGTAACTTTTCTTCAAATTTGCTTTCAATAAATTTTTTTTTTTTTTTTTTTAAATATAAATTGTTGGAATTAACGTTTGTGCTGCTGGTTTAAAGCTCATCTTTACCAAATAGTATCTCTGCTGTTTCATTAGTAGATGATGCTTTTGCTGTTTCTTTAGATTCTTGAGTTAAACTACAGATTGAATCATACACATACATAAGTCTAAAAACAAATAGCTTATCCTGACTGAAACCCACGTACAGAGATTGGCCATTTTCATTTGAAATATTCACTTAAGTAAAAGTACTGTGTATATACTTCACTACAAGTAAAAGATATGTATTTAAATCTTTATCCAAGAAGAAATATGTTGCTAATATCAGTAAAAGGTGCTTAAAGTATGAAAGGTAAAATCCCATCCTAACAGTGCAGTGAAATGTTCACTCTAATTTATATATGGTGTTCTTTAATCTGTACGTTGTATGTTACTGCTGTATTTGTTTAAGGTTGACCTCATTTGAACTATTTCTATAGTAGTTTAATCCACAACAATGCATCATTCTGGAACATCATCACTAGAAGAAAATGCCATTGGAAAATCAATGTTTCACATACATTTATAGTTACATAAAGGTGATGAAAAACTAGTCTGAAAAGAAATACAAATGTGCTGTAAAAAGTACAGTATTTGCTCCTGAAATATTATTGAGAAATGTAAAATATAAAAGTACAAGTGCGTTAATGCACTAAAAAAAACCACACATTTGTATAAATGAAGTGAAATCTAAGACTTTTGCGTTTGTACCATACATTTAATAAAACTGATCTGACTGATAAAATGAATCTTAGTTAGATCAGGGTCTGGGCAGGGAGTGGGATATATTACATAAGCTGATGCTTTTTGTTTGTGTTTGTTGGCATGCACGGCCCCACAGCATGGGTGACCATCAGAGCAACACTTGGATGTGATGTTATGTGATGTGGGGGGGGGGTGGTTTTCATCAGCCCATTTGAGAAGCAATCACCCATTTATTTGACCAATTGGCCTGGAAAACAAAGCACTTCACCCCAGTTATACATGAAATAGATGTGCACAGCAAAAACCTTCCATCAGCGCACTTGTTGCCAAATTGTTTTCTCTGAATCACTGAAGTGTCCAGATGTTCCTGATTTCCATGAGCTCACTGAAACGTTTCTCCATAGTGATTAGATCTTAAGGATTATTGGTACAGTATTTCAGAGTCAGGTCATTGGACGTTTTAGTGGAAATAGGTTTTTTATGGTCAAATACTGCAGCAAGTGACAGGTGGCTTCATTTTCACAACCCTTCGTAGGATGGTGTGAACAATTAGGAAGACGGTCTGTTGTTGTTGGATGTTTAAGTGGTATTTCTGATATGAAATCCTCTTGTATCTCCATTTCTGTGGCAAAGAACCAGCTGAAAATTTGATTATAGAGCTAAAACTGAGAGGATTGAGTCAGAGGAAAATGAGCCTCTTACTCAGCAGGGAAGACATGGCAATAGGGAAATAAGGCTTTTCTTTTTTCACATTTCTCTTTCTTTTTTGGGGGGGGGGGGGGTGATGAAGATTGATGACGATAACCAGGGTTCGTGGTGGGTGTCATGAAGGAATTTTAAGGGCTGTGCTGGTCAGATGGCCCATTGAAATAGCAGTAAATAGTGAAATCCAAGACTTCCTTTCTGAGTCAATTGTTGAAATGACCAAACAAAGGTGGTATTCAGGGAGAGATATTAGGCCTGGAAAGATTCTTGTTAGCTCAAGAAAGAGGACCTCATGTGTGTGATCTGTCACGGATGCCTGTAGTTGGTCACAAAGTAAAACGGGGTGTTTTTCAGTAGTCCTCCCCAAGGTCCTTCCCAGCTTTATTCAGATCCTGGTGCAATATCTTTTTAGGAGAGAACTCACAGCAGTTTTGTGTTAGCACAGATGTATGAGATGTATGTACAGTAGCGTCACATTCAGATGATACAGCTGCTCCTCTGGGTATTTGTCTTTAACCTGTCAGCGAGAACCACAGTTAAAAACAAAGCCAACAGGGGCTGACAGAGAAAATGGGCTTCCCTTCACA
This sequence comes from Maxillicosta whitleyi, assembly GCA_029822895.1. Taxonomy (NCBI): domain Eukaryota; kingdom Metazoa; phylum Chordata; class Actinopteri; order Perciformes; family Neosebastidae; genus Maxillicosta; species Maxillicosta whitleyi. The sequence continues at coordinate 20,255,328 of JAPSES010000258.1, forward strand.
AAGTGATGGTGCTGATTCTCTACTAGCAAGACACCCACATGGCCCTCACTCCTTTATTTATTTATTTTCATTTAAAGCCCCATGTGTCACCCAGATGACAGTGTCCGTGTTTAGATTTATGTTGTCTTTGCTTGAAACTTTAAAGTGATTAAGTGCAAACGCTCACATTAATCTGAGCAGTAAAGCCGGAGCACTGTCCTTTTTCTGGAACATGATGATTGCTCCACAGCAGAGAATAATTTTTTCCAGCTCTCTGCTGGTCTGTTTGAGGAATGCCTTCCTTCTCCAGTCACTAAATGGGTTTCATCTGGAGGAGATGGATAGACTCTGCTAATCTGGAGTGATCACTCGGTCTGTCTTGGTCAATAACTGAAAGCTGAGGAGTGGGACTTTGATGTGAGCTGTCATCTGCTCCGTCTCGCTGCGTGTTCACAGTTCAGGGTTTCTGCTGAAGCTAGTCGACCTTGACCCTATTCATTCTCCCCAAAAAACCTATCTGACTGAGCAGCGTCTCCTTATAAGGGCTGAAGGGTGTGTTTATTTAATGATCCTCTGGGTTTGAAAGTAGCTCAATCAAGTGGAAGCGACATGTTTTGGAGGAGAGGAATGTTTTAGAAATTACATCACTTATAGGTGGAATATGTGTCGAGGACACACTGCAGTCTATTTTTACTTTATGCACGCTGCAGCTACAAGTAAGAGAGGCAGCTTTCACTGGGGGGTTCAAGGTAGAGCCTCACACCACTCAAGACGTCGGGGGGCCACATTTTCCTTCTTCTCTAATCTAAACAGAACATCACGACCAGAGCACTCTGACCAACTCAGGAGATTAACCCTTTCCATCCCTGCAAAATAGAATTCCCTATTACCCACATTTTTACTTTTCCTTTGTGACTTTGGTTTGTGTGACTTTGTGACTTTTTTTTTAAAATCTTATTTGACATTGTATAGTTATATCTAAAAACACTAATCAGCCACAACATTATGACAACTGACAGGTTTGACAGGAAGTGGTAATAAAGTTGAGTGTCTCATTGTGATGGAACCTTTCAGTGGGTGGCTGTGGCTCAGTTGGTAGAGTGGGTTGTTTACAAAGGGTTGGCGGTTCAATTCCTGGCTCCTACTGTCCACATGTCGAAGTGTGGAGGCTGGCATGGCAGTGCCTTGCATGTTACAGTAGAATAGTACTACTGGTGTATGAGTGTGTGAATGTGAGGCTTTGTGAAGCACTTTGAGTACCAAGGTGTAGAAAAGAACTATACAAGTGCAGAACATTTACCATTAGGCAGAAAGTGAACATTTAGTTACTGATGTTGATTTGTTGGAAGCAGTAAAAAGAGCAGTGTAACGATCTGAGTGATTTTGACAAAGAGCCAAATTCTGATGATGACTGGGTCAGAGTATCTCCAAAACTTCAGGTCTTGTTGGATACGTAAGTTTCCTTTGACACAAGTTATTTCACAATGTCTCAGCCATGAGGAACAGAAAGGGAAAGTCCCATGTCTTCCAGTTGTGCCCCATGAGCCCTTATTTAAAAAAAAAAAATACAGTCAATGATGAGAGAAACAAAAACAGAACTATTTGATTCCCTTTGAATTATACATCATGTACATATGTGTTGTTAATGATGATCATTTTACACATTAAGAAAGTGATTGTTTGTGTTAGAACTGTGGCACCAGGCTGTAAAACTATGAATATAAAGACACAGTCACAGAGGGGATGTCCTTTCATCATCTGTAGAGTCGCTCAAAATACCTCCGCAGCTTTAACGTGACCAGATTTTCACCTTTTTAATATTGTTTCATCTCACTCTCAAAGATTGAGAACAATTGCCAAGGTAACGGCCAATTTGCTGTTGGTGACGTGTATCGTGTTCGACAAGAGATGCTGCTCATTCAGCCATTCAACATCAAACATCTTTATTATCTTTGCCATAAATGGAGACTTTCTTGGTTTCTAAAAATACCTTTTAGATTTATTAACATCATTCACATAGTTAAGCACAATTCAAACAGGATTAAACAATATTATCTGTTCCCACTGACTGCTCTTTATCTTTTTTCTAAAGTTGCGTCCCATGGGGCACAGCGGAAGGGGCTTGACTTCAGCTCTCTATGCCCTAAAATCAACCTTTAAATAAAAATAGACGTTTTTTTTTTAATGAGGCAAACTTCCAGTGGAAAGTCGGTAGGTTATGAGGATGCTTGACTTCCCTAATTGAAATCCTATTGGTGCCTCATTTCATTTTATTGACCTCAAGTGTGTGTCGCAATTTTCTGATTATACTGTAATTGCACATGAATTGCTTCCTTTCTGATGTAAAAAAAAAAGCCTCCCCCATGAACATGTCCTTAGAGCTTGTGCCAGTCTGGCAGCCGGTGTCCTCTAGAGATGCACTCTCTGGTTTCCTCAAATGTGTTGTTGCCAGACGTTGGAGTGGGTGCGGGCGGGGGTTATCAGCACACACACTGACTCAGTGTGTCGCTGCAGCTTTCTGGAACATCTCCAGATGGCACCAGTAAAAGGGAGACCACGCAGAGTGGGATGACGGCTCTGGCAACGTCTTCAAAGAGCGTCTGTTTAAAACTGGAGCCGGTGTGTGTCCTGTTCTACTGTTCAGGCCAGTGTCTGTAAAGTACAGTTTAGAGAATAGTAATAATGTGAGAGATGGATGTAAATGGAGCACAGAATCTAATGTGTGTCCTTAAATTATTGCCTGAAAATTAGTGTGGCTAAAATGTTAATCTCTTCTTAGATAACAGGACAGTAAAGTGTCACAGTAACAAAAAACGGGATATATTTAGATGATTTATATGTTGCACATGGGGACACATATTGTATGCACATGCATGAATGGCTTCCAGTTGTTGCACTGATCTGCAGTTCAGAACAGAAACAGTGACACAGAACAAAGAGAGAAAAGAAGCAGGCTGCCAGTAAGTAAACAGAGGTGTAAACACAGTAGGTTTTCTAATAATTGAAAATCAAATGTACGCTTTTTTTTTTTCTTTTTTTTGGGGGGGGGGGGTTATCATTAAAAAATGTGTTGAATTTGTGAAGGCTGTAAATATGTCTAGTGATATTTTCACCATGTGTGTCTATTATCTTGACTCTGTTACATGTGGAAGCTTATACTTCCTGCTGCCTGATATACATTTTTTCATTGAGATTCAGGTGTGATCACTACAGGCTATGTGGTAACGGACTGAAAACAACTTTTTCCAGGCCAACTAGAGGCTGAAACCCAATATAAGTAAGACTTAGCGTGACAAATAATACAAACCTGACCATGGAGATGACTTCCAGAGATGTCTGCTGCTGAACCACGGACACTGTTTGAGAAGTCCCAGTTCAGCTGCAGGTGCAAAACAGAAAGGAGCGCAAGAGATGAAGTCATACTCCGCATTACGCACAATAACCATCTAATGATATGAACATCCGCGGAATCTTCCGGCTGGAGAACGACACATCGTGCGGTCTCTGTAAAATCAGATACACTTAGTTTGTATTATTGTCCATGTGTGGAAATCCTCCACAGAGGCAGAGGGGCTGATGTCTTGCACAGGTGTTTGGAAGAATACTGCAGGTTTTAAACCACTTGCAGATCTGTAAGGTATTTTAAAGACGCCTACAGCTCCATTTCTTGGCCATATAAGAGTGCACTAAAATGGAGTGAGGTGTGTTTGACTTCAGCACTCCATTTGGGGAATGTTACCATCCTGACTCTTTTCCCTACTATACAAAGAAAGCCTCAAGTTTGAATGTGTCTTTTAATGTAAATACACAAGAAACCCTTGTGTTTTTAAAAGCTTTTTCTAGCCCAGACTTTTACAAGCGTGTCCACTTTAAAGGATGTTCTCTCCCCCAGCTGAGTAAAGTTAGGCTGCGGGACACCACGAACCCTAAAACCACACTCCTTGTTCCACTATCTTTTTCCATGCTTGAATTTCCCAAGATAAAGCCAGAGTAATTACTTGTTTGTAAGTCAGACCTCAGGTTGACCTTTGTGTTTATCATTGTTCTCTACACAAACTACACTGGACGGTTCAGTTTATTCAAGCACAACGTTCTGTTTCAAGTTCATCCATTTTTATTTTTCAAGCTCAAGTTTCGTCTTTCTTTCTCAACAAGAACCCTGCAGGATCCTGACTCATCACCAACAATCGCTCTCTCTCTCACTCTCCTGCCAGAGTTTCTTCTTTTCTTCTCTCAAATTTGCATGTCCTGCTCTTGATTAGAGCTGTTTTGTTTATTCCTATGAAGGAGAAATCCAGCGTGTGACTCACCTCTGGACACCATCTGTAACCGAACCTCCGCCTTATTCGTACTTATTCAGCCCCCAGCTGCATAAAACAAACCCGCGTTACGCTCCAAAATACTGTCTTATCACATCTTCCCACAGGAAACATGACAACATGCCTGCCAGAAGGATCATGATCAAAATGAAATAATCATTATCATTTGGCGAGCTCCGTCTTTAGAGTTGATGAAATCTACTGTTATAACAACCCACTGGTGTGTGCACAAAGAAAAAGTCTAAAATATACCTTCGATATATCTTTTTTAAAAATCTAATAAAAAGAAAGTTGTATTAAGCTAATTTCATTTCAGCAATTACATGAGGATACACGCTGTGCATTACCTTTAGGGTTTCTTGGATATGTAGTGCAAATGCAAACTAAAAAAAGGAAGCAACTGCTTAGATTTAGAATAACAAAACCAGCAGATTAAAAACCAGGCTTTTATAACGTCATTTTTTTTCCTCCATTCATTCATTCATTTAAACCCTCAAGAAACACATTAATGGAAACCCTCATTTTCAGTGGTGCCAGGCTGCATAAAATCAAGTCAAATAAAAATAAACTGCGTCAAATGATACAAGTACGGGACATGACGAGTAAACATGCATATAAACATGATGGTTACCACAGTTGTGCAGTTATGCTAAAATAAGGGGGGAAAGTTCTAACAGTAAACATTGAAAAATAAAAAATATTAAGAACAAGAGCTATTAAAATCCATAAAATTAAAATCAGTAAAATGATCTATTAACTCTTGAAACTGTCCCAGTTGTATTAATGAGAATAGCTTAAAGGATTATTGAAGGTGATTCCAAGTTTGTCGAGTAAAATAACCAAAAGCAAACTTCCCTAACTACGTATCTTTGGCTCCTATACTTTTAAGACAGGACTGTGCACCATGTCTTCTTCTCCTTTCATCTTTTCCCTTCAGGGGTCTCCACAGTGAAGCATTTGCCTCCATCTAACCCTGTCTTCTACATCCTCTTTTCTCACACCGACTCCCTTCATGTCCTATTTCACTACAAGGACTGTGCACCGTGTGGTGGTTATGAATTTGTTTACCAGTATTCCAGATCTGATAGTTATTATATGAAAAAATAAATAAATGAATGTATCCTTAGAACCCAAACTAGCTTCGTGGTACAGCAGGTAATGGTATGTGCTTTAGGCTTCACCCGTGTTGAATCTAAATGATGAATGACATGTTGTATCTAATGGTTTAAATGGTATCTGTAGTGAATTTTCATTGCTAGCTATTTCTAAAGATCACGCATTATACCAGCGGTTCTGTCAGGTAGCTCATGTCATATCCCGTTGTCAGATACGCACAAGTCGGTCAGGCGTGGTCAGCGAAGGCTGTTCTAGCACCAGTAGTGACACAGACTCCAGTTTAAAATAACACATTATGGACCAGTGCTGATGGAACCGTGGCAGAGAGCAAAGTTTACAGCTACACAAACAACAAGCACAAACGTATGCGTTCCACTCAGTCTCTCTTACTGACTGCTGCTTGTTTACTGCGGGGGGCTGTGACTCAGTTGGTGGAGCAGGTTGTCCAGTGGCCCATGGTTGGTGGTTCAAATCCTGGCTCCCACTGTCCACATGTGGAGGTGTCCCTGAGCAAGACACTGAACCCTAAATTGCTCCCAGTAGTGGTATGGTACATTAGCATACTATCCTCCTACTGGTGTGTGTGTGTGTGTGTGTGTGTGTGTGTGTGTGTGTGTGTGTGTGTGTGTGTGTGTGTGTGTGTGTGTGTGAGTGAATGAGAGGCTTTGTAAAGCGCTTTGAGTACCTAAGTGTAGAAAAGAACTATAGAAATGCATAACATTTAACATTTACTGGCACTCGATCACCTGGAAACAGTGCACGTACGTCACTTCCAGTCGGTAATAGCTGCTCCTCATAGGTTCTGCCCCCGCCCGTAATTCACGTAATAAAATGGTCCAGCCAGTGTGGTGCATTTATGGCTCTTTTTTTTTTTTTTTTAAACTGAATTTATGCCTCTCTTGCTTAATACACAAAGCATAGTTATCAGGGTAAGCATAACCAGTGCAGGTTCACTTTAAGGGTGGAATTGGCCATAAATAACATCTCTGTACTCTAAAAATAGACGAGAAAGTCTTTCCAATAAACCTTTTTCTGGTGGACAATGGAAAACATGTTTTGTTTTGTAATTATTAAAGTGTTTTAGTGGAGCCATAGCATTTTGGAAAGTTTATGGATTTAATCAAAATATTTATGTGATTTTTTTTTTTTTTTTTTTTTGTAATTTCAAGCTTTTTAGGAAATTTGGGATTGAGTTTCCATGGAGTAAATGCACTGCAAACTAAAATATGTCCCCCTCTGTTTTCTACCACAGAGAGCATAATCCGAGACAAGGAGTTTGAGGTGATGATGCAGATCGACTGTGAAGTAACGGACACCAGGATCCTCCACATCAGGTCTTCCACCATCCCGCCTTTACTCCGGGTCAACAACACGGACACCTTTTACCAGCACTCGCCCACAGACAACCAGGCCACGCCTCCAATCAGTGTGCTCATGGGCTCTGCTTAAGATCGCCGACAGCGCCTATGTTTTATGTCCCACCTTGACAAAAAAAAAAAAAAAAACTTTTATGGAAAACAGAAGACGAAAGCGCGGGTACACAACTTCACTTTCTGACAGTGTCTGTGGAAATTCACTTTTTTGTATAAAAGTCCAGATGATCAGCCTTCATTAGGGTCCAAGCGTGCGATGGCTCTTCCATCAGAACCCCCACACACCTCATATAAGACGAATTTAGCAGCAGGACTCCTGAATCACCGACTATGACGCAAACACTTTATTCCAAATCTCGTCTCAGAATTATGGCTCTTACTTTCTAAACAAGGGGTGTCGGACTTGTTTTAGTTCTGGGGTCACGTACAGCCCAGTGTGTTCTCAAGTGGACCGGACCAGTAAAATAACAGCAAAAAAACAAGTGCAATTTTAACAACATCACGCCTCAGTTCATCATTTATATGTGTATTACAACCTACAGACCACAGTGGATCTACAGAAACACAAAACATTTAACATTTAATAACACTCAGAATGTTGTTAAAATTGCATTTTTTTTTTTTCATTTAAGGTATTTAATGTTCATATTTGTTCAATATATTCACATTTTTTCTAAAAGGATAGTAAATATTTTCATGGAATTTAAGGTTTTTACACTAAAAGTTACCATTATTTACAGGTTATTATGATAATATTTTACTGGTACGACCCACTCCAGATTTAATTAAACTGTATGTTGAACCTGAACTAAAATGATCATCTTTGACTGTTAATATTTTGCGCTTCACAAATTCCTACTACGGGCCGGATTTGGACCTTTTGGTGTGTGGCTTTGGCCCATGAGCCATATGTTTGACACCCCTGCTTCATAAACTGACAACGCACCCATGTCAACTTAAGACCTTAATATAACTACACAATATCAAAGCACAACTAATCCTGTCAGTCGGTGTCTCTTCTACATTTATAGTCTTTTGTCTGTGGTTTTTCTAGTCACAGATGGTGAATTGAACAGAGGTGTGCAGTAAACTCAGGATGTCAGAGGACCTGTCAGCTGTCTAACCACTATGTTGTCGACCGGTTCTCAGTTGTGTAAATACTCCAGGTGCTCCATATTGTTGATGAAGAATTGCGGTTGTTGTTTTGGAATCTTTGCACTGTGCTTCACTATATTAATAAACAGACTGAAATACATATTTATTTCTATAATGATGGGACAGTAACGTAGAGGCTACCACTCTTCTCTGCTGTCTAAGGTTTCTTACGTCAGGATTTATCGTGTTTATTTTCTCTTTGAGTGATTACAGGCTGTGGTAACTTTTTTATATTGTGTCTAAAATAAGCTAATTGTGATTAGGACATGGGGGCATGCGGTCAATTTTTTTACTTTGGGATGTATTTTCTGTTATTAGATTGGACTTTATTGGATTTTAGATTCTAAAACGTGACTTTCATTTAATTCCATTTATTTCCAATTTCGACTCTATTGTCGCACCTCAACACAACCTCTCCGTCCATTTCTCTTTAAACGCCTTATTTAATGGAGTTATTAAATAAATGGTGTCTGATGTTTGCACTAAACTTACAGGGTGATTCGTTTGTCTCTAACCTCATTTTGACTATTTGTGAAATCAGGTGAAAATGAGGAGATTTTACATAATAATTACACAAATAATATCTAAAGTAAAAATTAGGTTTTGCATATGTTGTGGCGGTTTCACATCTGTCTCTGAACGTGAATCTCTTTTAGCTCTTTGATTGTACAGATGGTTGTGTTTTAGTTCAACAGATGCCCATAAAATTCTGTTCTGAAGAAAACATGCCCATCACTTTTGCTTTTTTGGCGCCTCAGACCTTTTCTCTGTGTGTTTTGTTTTTTTCTTTTGGTTTAAAAAATATATATCTGATTCACCGCAATGTTTTCTCTGCATCCCAACAGTACTTAAGGATAAAGCCTTGGTTTTTATATTCAGTTGTGTGCATAAACCAAAATAAACACTGGATTTTGTCTAACTGTACCTGTATGTGTTTTTATGGTTTGTGCTCAAATTCTATAATTGACTTCATTATTTTCAGAAACAAGTACAATAGATTGACTGTTGCTTAATGTTTTCTTGAACTTCAGATGAGATTAGCCGAACAAAGAAGACATTCAGAGTTAGTATAACTGATGTTTATTGTAAATTGTCTCAAAACAGTCTGATATGGAGGGAGTTAAGCGCTTTTACAAAACAAAGTTCAACAGAAACATCTGTGATATGAACCACACAGGGTCTGTGGTATATGATGCAAATAATATTAACGTAACATAATGTAATTAGAATTTTGTCCACAAATGATTTGTTGGTACACTAAGGTTTTCTTGAGCTGGTTCTTTTAATGTGAGTTTTACCAGTTTTATACTCATTAATTTATTTTGACACTTTTCTGTATTCATTAATCTCATAGGGCTTTTGCACAGTTTTACAATATATACAGTACAACTTGACATGTTGACTGAGGAACCAGGCCCACTTTTTATTTATTTTTAAGGACATTTTTTTCTGAACTGAAAAAACAAAAAAATAAAAATAATAATCCTCATATATGGGCTGCCATGTGGACTGATCTACAATCCACTTCAATGCAGATTAACCTCTAAAATTCCTACAGTCTAACTGTTTCTAAGGCTCTACATAGGCAAACTTAATGTTGTATGTGACTTGATGTCCATTGTCCCACGCATACAGCACACCCTCTTTGGGATTGTAGTCAACCTGCGTTGTGTAGGTGTAGTTGTTGGTGAATGGCATTCTGGGTATCATCTGTGTGTTGGTGTGTGTGTCAAAAGCATATTCCAGGTTGGCGTCCCTTTGGTTGTAGCTGTCAACAGCATACAGGACACCGCACACGACGAAGCAGTTCCCATAGTGGTGTCTCCTGAGCCCCGTCCTCCACGTGGTCTCCCTCTGCATGGTGAGGTCTGAAGGGTTCAGTCGACTCAGAACAATCACTTCCTGTAAGAAGCCTTCGTCGTCCAGCGCCGGGTAGATGATCCACAGGCCGCTCTCGTCCACTGCTATGTCTATGTCCGAGTGACTGCGCCACTCCCACGGTGACGACGACTCCTCAAACAGGGCGTCGTGCAGCATCGTCCAAGCAGCGACGTAACGCTGATGTAGATCAAACTTGATGATGTCACGAGAAAAGGCGCGGTTGTAGTAGAAGGCCCCGTTGTAGACCACGTGACCCGTGCCGATCCAGTTGTAAGGGAGCTTGTAGGAGTTGGTGAAACGGCCTAAGAAGGATGACAGGAGAGGAGATTAATTAAGAATGTAAGAAAAGAAAATACATCAGCGCTGAGAGCAGGTTTAAGCAAACGTCTGTGAAACATCTGTGATCTGGACAGAACCGAGCCCGCTTTGAACCAGGACAGAGACGTCTGCACATTACACCTGCTTTAGCTCCTTTACACTGGTTCCCCATTGGTTTTAGGGTTCATTTTAGGGTTACTTTTAAGCCTTAATCAGGCAAGTGACTATTTTTGGTAATTTCCATATACATTACAAGACAGTGACAGCAACAGTTCCAGTGAAGACAGTGATGTGGTCCAATGTGGTCTACAGGGTCTGTAAGGTCCACCTGTGTATGAACAGTGAGTGGACCTGCTCTGTAAGGTACCAGGAAGTAATGGTACTAATGTAATGAATGATGAAGTAATGGTACTAATGTAATGATGAAGTAATGGTACTAATGTAATG
>JAPSES010000258.1:20266015-20280488 GCA_029822895.1 Maxillicosta whitleyi
AGCTTGGCAATTAATTTGTTTAGAAGCTTAAGGGTATATGCCAATGAAACATCTAGGTTATTTATTTTAAAAGAGTACTGATGTTTTGAGATTTTGCTTTACACAAAATGCACCCCTAATTGTAGAATGACTCATAAGCATAACAGTCTAAGTCTAACATTAAGGATAATGATGTTCATTTTGTCTTCTGTTAATAGAATTATACTTTTCTTTTGTTCAAGCAAGGTATAGTTTTTAGATGTTTCCTGCTTGGTTTTGAAAGTGACTCCAGTCATCTAAAACCTATACCTTGCCTGAATAAAAGAAAAAAGAGAAGTATAATTAAGTTTAACATTAATAATAGAGCATTGATGATATGACAAACACCATCCAGCAAAAATATGAGACTAATCTGTCAAAATCTTGGTGGTATTTTACTTTTCACAAGCAGACAATTAAAGCAATTACAAAAATTACTAAAGGCAAAAGAAATGTGCACAATATTTTTCTATAAAAGATAAGGGATAGCTGCCACATTTAACATAAATAATATTTGGCCTTGTCTCAGGATAATTCGTGCTGTTTAATGTGTAGAATATTGTTCGAGTGATATTGTCAGACAAACAAGTAAGAAAAATTGGGACAACTATGTATGTTGATCACATGACAGTACTGTTTACGCTGCTACGCCAACCAAACTAATCACCTTGAAAGTCCCGCCCACTGCATATATTGTCATTGGACAAGGGGCTACATGCCACTCTGTGAGTGGACGGCACTAAAAGTCGGTCAGGAACACGTTAATATGAGCTCATAAACGACCTGGGTTGTTATGGACTTATAAAATGTATGTGAAAGTTTGTATTCTTTATTTTATATTATACCAGCAACTGTTCAGGAACAGGTTGGTGATTATAAAACCTATCGTGTACATTCACTTCGTGGTCATTTTCAAGATGACCCAAAGAGTAACTGTGTCAAAGCTAAAAATAACGTCACTGAGAAAGGCTCAAAGTAGTTCAGAAAATATTGAACTTAGTTTAGTTTTTTCCTTATTGTCTAAGAGAACATGTTGATACTGTTAGAGCTGATGGGTAGCTAATTTTGCAAACCGTTTAACTAAGTGTTCGATCTGTTGAAAGCCAAGTACTTTTACCTAAGCTAAGTGTCGCTGTTAGCTACACAAAGGATAATAATCATGGATTATGCTGTTACTTATACAAACCAGCACTAATATCTCAGCTCTTTCTAGATGCATCTACACAGGTAATTCAAGAGACGGGGCTTTAACCTATAACATTTGCCCAATAAAGAGAAGGCCTGGCTTTTACATGTGTGTCCTCAATAATTAATTACTGAAGTTAATTGGGAATGTAATGTTGTTTTTACTTTGTTTGGAAATGTGTCATAGAATTAATAACATAAAGGCTGATAAAAAAAAAGTTGAAGCACTTAAGTTAAAGTTTGTTATTATCATACTTATGTGCTCAGTGATTTTATATACAGCAGACAGTCATTTTGTTTGCAGGGTGTCATTATATGTAAGTGTGCAATCTACACATTATCTAATTTTTTGCATATAGACCCTTATGTGGCCATAAAGTGATGTACACTTGTCCATGCCATTTGTTCCTGTGTGATTCTGATTCTCTGATTCAGCAGACTGGATGTGACCCTGTGAACCCTGGTTGCCAGGGAGCGAGTGGTGGGGCCATGGCTGCGGGGGCTACAGTGGGGGAAAGCCAACTCCAGAGGATTATCCGAGATCTGCATGGTACGCTAACTTTATGTGTGTACGTATCTGCATGTGAATAGACTGGCAGCAGGCAGTTGGTGGCTGACATGATGTGACTGAAGAGAGAAGGAAGAAGAGTTAGAAACCTGTGCAATGATGCCATGATAGTCTCCATGTTGAGTCTTGATATAGTCTTTACACCTGGAATTATTGGACCTATCTTGAAATCAGTTGGGGAACTGTGAATCTGACCTCATGTGCTTGTAAAAAGGGTGTAGGAAAAGCCTCATTCAGCATGCAGCGTGACAGAGAATTGTTGCTGAGGCGACACCCATCACAGGTGTCCTTCCAGTTTTTACGATGGATACGAGGCAAGTTCTGAAAGTACATGACAGCTTAGAAAAAGTCGGTAAAGTAAACAAGGAGTTAGAGTTTTAGAGACCATGCTTGATTGTGAGCATTCCAGGTTGTGCTTGTGTCTAAAATGTACAACTTTTTTTTTAAATTGGCAAATTGAAATGTATCTTTCTAGATGTTTTCCAGCCAAGAGCCTTATCTTAGGTCTTAACAAAAGATCCTTATACTTATTTTATTCTTCACTTTCCTGTTTTCTGTGAACCTGGCAACAGTGGTAACCATAATGCTTCCAAGGCTCCATGTGTAACATTTTAGTATTAGTATTTAGTATTTTGTAAGGTCTAATGGCATACATGGAGTACTTTACGTACTTTTATTTTAATGACTTTTTAAATTCCTAATCATATTAGTTTTGGTACCTTACCTGTTTATATCTACAGTGGGAGTGGAGCTGCTAGGCAAAGTCTCACAATGTTGCACTACTGTGTTTCTAGAATAGCTCCAAATAGACTTCCTCTTATTCTTTTTTTTCCATTGCAGGTGGCATCCTGTTTTAAAGCAAATTACAATCATCTGCTATAAACAGACTTAATATCCTAACTGACTGAACCTTGAACAAAAAGGCTACAATGAAAAAAACACACTGGCTGAAACAATCAATCTCATTGTAAGACTGGACAGTTGTGCCAGAAAATCATATCATAGTATTCTGGGGCACTGTGTGAGTATATTTGCTGACTATTCATTTGACTTAATACTCAAGTGAATGAAACACTAGTTGACATTCTCCTGTAGCTGTACATACATCACTGACAGCTGCAGGGTTTCCATCCACCACTGTTTTATAATCACTTCCACTTTTTACACTCTAATGCATCTATTTAAGTCACCTTTAGTGTATGTCTGAGTTCAGAGGCCAGACCTGCAGGTAACATACTTATAATTCTCCATTTATTTTGTCTAGAAAACCAACACAATCACTTCAACTTAGTGTACACTAACCCTAAATATTTTAATGCATATAGCTAGATGCTAAAACACCGTGAAATAAACTCACTAGCCCAGTGAACTGTGCTATTAACGGTAATGCTACAAACCCATAAGGTCAATGCAGTTTGTATTTGCAACACTCTCAAGTATTGTACAAAATATACTGTAATTACACTCATAAATGGGCCATTTGAAACAAAAATCCTGGAGAATTTGAACAAAGTTAGCTGTTTTGACAACACTAGTAATTGTTGATAAACTGGTAATTGTCTTACGTGGTGATCTGCTTGATGTCTTTGAGAAGTAGATCATCTATCAAAAGAAGAGTGATCGTTATCTAAGACTGTGAATTGACCCAGCTCTTTTTCTGTAATTGTTGGTCTTGGAGTATTCATTTGGATGTAATCTGCATGTTCACAACTATAGACGCTTTAAATAATGGTTAGACAGTAATGATCAAATTCATATATCAATATGTTTTACATGTACATGATGATGCACAATATACATTACAATTGTTTTTCTGAAGTGGGTTAACTTTTTCGTTGTTAACCAGTGCCATGCATGATGTCACAACAATGACTTTGACAGTAGCAGTTCAGTTCTAGACAATCCTGTATATTAGAATGAACCAACCAAAGATTGGCTGCTTTATACTCATGTACTCACCTTTAATAGATACTGTGTGTTTTGTATTTACAAGGTTATTCTGTCTCATGTAGTTTGTGGAGAATAAAACTGTGTTATCGTTACTGATCTTGAATGTTCATCAATGAGCTCAGTTTGATTTTGCGTATTTCAGAGGCTGTTGCAGAACTTGCGAAGGAGTACAGAGAAAGTGGGGAGCCGATCACAGATGACAGCACCAACTTGCACAAATTCTCCTACAAACTGGAGTACCTGCTACAGGTGGGATTTTACTCCCTTTCCTCAGTTACTCTGTGAAGATGTGAATGTATGTAATGGTATATAAATAAGTAATTTGCCCCATAAAGAAAAGATAACACCAACTAGAGAAATGTAATATCTGTTCTTGTAAATTATGTATGTAAACTACAACAATGTGCAAATATTGATTCCAACTGATTCCATGTTTCAGTTTGACCAAAAGGAGAAGACCACATTTCTTGGGACAAAGAAGGATTATTGGGATTACTTCATAGATTGTCTGGCCAAGATCAAAGGCGCGAATGATGGGATCCGCTTTGTCAAATCTATTGCTGAGGTAATTTTTGGTTTCCAGAGTGACACCAATTACTAGGTAGCTTGTCAGCTAGTTGTTTAACTCCTTAACTACTCTTATTGATCATGAGCCAACTGAAACACTGAGTGTTAGTAAATATTGTACACTATCAACTATTTACATCCATAAATCAAGTATATATTGTCTCTTAGCAACAACACAGGACAAAAGCTGTATTTGTATCTTTTTCCAAATAACAGTTAATGTGTTAATGTCTGTCCTCATTGCTATTGTGAAACTTGAATTTTTTTTGTCAGTTCCAACCCATGGGTTATTTTAAAAGGTGTATGTTTAAAAAAAAAATCTGTTTTATGCATTATCTGTTATAAGATATCCTTAGAGTACGAGAGTAGTTATCAGAATTAAGTAAAAAGTAGGTTTGTTTTAAATGATGTCTGTATTTTCTTTGACAGTTGAAGACATCTCTGGGGAAAGGACGGGCATTTATCCGCTACTCCCTTGTACATCAGCGTCTGGCTGACACTCTGCAGCAGTGCCTGATGAACCACAGAGTGACTAGGTAAACCTGTGTGTATTTAATAGAACCATTAAAGTCCATTAAAAGAACAAACTTCTGCTTTTGACATTAAGTGGATTTTGGTAATGTGCCAGTGAAGTGACTGGAAAATTAGAAGCACTCACTTTACCAAAACATTTATTGGTAAGTTCTTATCAGAAATGGGTTGAACATTTGAGTGTGTGTGTGTTAACTTCAGTGTTCATTGTGGTGAAGTTTCCCCTTTCACAGTAAAGCTGATTGCTTTAAGTTCCTCGTTTCCCACTTGTTACCAGCAGTGCATTAACATTTAATAAATAGTTTCACTTACAACAATAGTTACTATAATAATTCTATAGTTTTTGTTTTTTTTTTGCTGATGTTTGTGTGTGTTGATGTTTGTGTTTCAACATTTCTTACCACACCCATGCAGATGACATACAGCTTTATATTTCAGTGTCATCATATGACTACAGCCCTTTACTTTCACTTTTTACTTCCGCAAGTGTATTAATTAAATCAGTGAGTGGAAGTGAAAAAACAGAAGTGATTGTGTTTGGCCCCAAAAAAAGGAAGATCAAAGGTCTTCTCCTCACTCCATGATGACCTTTACTCCATGTCATTGAATTCTACAAACCAAGCCATAAATCTTGGCGTACTTATTGACTCAGACCTGAATTTTAACAACCATTTAAAAGCTGTTACTAAGTCTGCTTATTACCACCTGAAGAACATTGCTAGAATCAAGGGTTTTCTGTCCAAACAAGACACAGAAAAATGAGTTCATGGATTCATTTTCAGTAGGTTAGATTATTGTAATGGTGTCTTCACAGGTCTAAACATGAAAATCTATCAGGCAGCTGCAGCCGATCCAGAATGCTGCTGCCAGAGTCCTGAGTAATACCATAAACTGGACCACATCACACCGGTCCTCAAATCACTACATTGGCTTCCTGTGAGACAAAGGATAAAGTTCAAAATCTTCCTCCTGGTTTATAAAGCACTGAACGGTCTTGGACCCAAACACATCCTAGACCTGTTAGTTCCATATGAAGCATCCAGAGGCTGAGGTCATCAGGGACAGGTTTACTGTGTGTTCCAACATTAGAACCAAACACAGTGGGCGGCTGTGGCTCAGTTGGTAGATTGTCCAATGACCAAAGGGTTGGCGGTTCAAATCCTGTTTCCCACTGCTCCCACTGTCAACATGTCAAAATGTCTTTGAGGAAGACACTGAACCCTAAATTGCTCCCAGTAGGTCTGGGATGGCAGTGCCTTGCATGGTCCATTAGTATAGTATCCTCCTACTGGTGTATGGTGTGAATGGGTGAATGTGAGGTTATGAGTACTAAGGTGTAGAAAAGATCTATATAAGTGCAGAACATTTACCATTTACAGTGAAGCAGCATTTAGTTGTTCTGCTCCTGATCTGTGGAACAAACTTCCTGGACACCTGAGGTCAAACTGTTTCTTTAAATCAGACTGAAAACATTATAGGAAGCCTTTATTGTCATTATACAGGTATAATGATATTGCAAGTTTTACCATAGTGTGCACGCATAAATAAACAAAAAAAAAAAGAGGTATGTACAATAAAACTACCATAAGAGATAATATAGGCTACTAATTACAAGAATTTACAAACTGTACAATGACTGTAAAATTGAGGTAAACAGGCACATTATTGTTATTATGATTTACTGCAGAATTCTCTTAAATGCTTAAATATCGTTTTTTAAATTAACTTCAAAATCACATTTTATCATTCATGATTTTAATTTCTATTTTAATTACATTTTTTGTTTAAGTTTTTTATGTTTTTCTATTTTATATTTCAACTTTCTCTTTTCATGCCTTTTTCGTCATGCTTTTATGTTTCATTTAAGCACTTTGAATTGTCCTGTACATGAAATGTGCTACACAAATAAACTTGCCTTGCTTTATTGTCTCTAGGCTCCATTATTGTTTACGCTCTTCCTGCTTTGTCCTTCTGTGACCTTTCTCTCATGTCTCATTCCACAGTGACTGGTACTATGCACGAAGCCCATTTCTGAAGCCCCATCTCAGTGTGGATATTGTCAATCACCTTTATGAACTCAATGAAGTCCAGTTTGATGTGAGTTCCAGGGGACATGACCTTGATGCCTCTTGGCCCACTTTTGCAAGGTAAAAAAAAAACAACATAATTTTGAAAAACAAAACAACATTTATAACACATTGAAACTATGAAACATAAAAGAAAGCTTTGAAAGTAATGACATGTAAGTGTATACAAATATAGCTATACTGTATGTTGCAGTGACAGAATTCTCTTTTAATCAACAGGAGGACACTGGGAAGTGCTAATTCCCCTGCCCACATGTGGAAACCACCTAGTCGCAGTTCCAGCATTAATAGTTTGGCCAGCACATACTCCCAGGTAACCAACATACCACAAACTCATATGGTCTAAGTATTAGACACATATGCTGAACCATAATTTATAAAACACGCCTCCCACGAGCTAGAATCACATCTACATTAGACCCACTTTCAAAAATAAACCACTCTTTTGTAGTTTACCGTAACTGTAACCCTAAATACTGACAGTAAATTACGAAGAAAAAAACCTCTAATTTAAAATATTGCAGAAATCTGATCTCGAACAATATAAACAGGATTTAGGTTCTGTTTGATGTTTTTGAGAGAAGGTCAGAAGAAGAGGATTTTAATGAATAGTATTAAGAGTGCTTAGGGTATTTACAACAAACACAATTGTTTGTTTTCACACTGAAAGAACAACATTTTTTTTGTTTAGAGCCATGAATTATCATGAAAGTTCTATGTCTGTCGTCTTCATTAGCAATTTCTTCAAACACCTTTTTACCAACGAAACTACTGGTCAGATATATTTAAAATTTTGGATGAAGCTTTCTTGGGACAATGTCTATAAAGTTTGTATGGATTTTAGATTTTTTTTTAATGAATTTCTGAAATATTAAAAATGTACCTGTATTTATAATGGGCCATATTTTGATAGCTATAAAATTAAAGTGGTTACAGATATTGATATAGTTACTACTGAGCACTGGTAGGAACTTGTATATGGACTTTCATTTAATTAGTTGAGTTTTCCTCCAGTGAAAGTACCACCCACTTCTGTTGAGAAATTGATCTCCTGCATCAACACCACAGGACTCTTAACATAACAGCAGAACCTGACAACCTCACAAATTCAGCTTGTTACTGATTCTTCATAGAACATACCAGTGAGATATAGGGTAATGGTTAAATTTTTTATAATTTGCATAGTTTGAAAGTGTTATATTTTTCTTTATGTATTAGATTTGTGTTTGTTTTTTGCTTGTTTGTTTTGACAAACGGGCATAGTTTCAGAATCTGTGTTTCAGCAGCATTTTCTTCATGTATATTTTACTCAAATCTTTACAAATACTTGTTTATTCCTGTGTGTCTGATCTTCTTCTCTGATTTCTCTTGTATCCACGCAGCAAGCACCCGAGTTCCCTTGTAGTCCAGACTACGGTCAGAGTCTGCTAAATGATCTCAATGAGTCTCTGCCTCCATGTAATGAGGATGCAAGTACGATTGAAGACCTCCGCCTGGAGCTGGACCAATCTGAGCTGAAACATCGGGAGCTCCTAGATAAGATGCAGCAGCTGGGCGAAGAGGCTGGTGAGCTCCGGGGGGTTGTGGTGGAGCTCCAGAGACAATTGGATGTGTCACTGGCTGCCCAGGAGGCGCAACAAGGATTGCAAGGAGAATTCAAAGCACTACAGGGCAGAGAGGAGGCCCTGTCAAAAGAATTGACAGCACTTAGGACTGGAGAAAAAGCCAGGGAGGCTGAACAACAGCTTCTCCAGGAGAAGTTGACTGTAGCTGAGGGGAAGAACCTTGAGCTTCTGGCCAAGTTGGATGGGGTTTTGAATGAGAAGGGCCAACAGGCGGCAAGCTACTTTGATTCAGCCCAAAAGATACATGAGTTACTGGACAAATTGAAAGAGGCAGAAAAAGGGAAGATGGAAGCTGTAGCTGAGGTAGAAGAGAAGAAGAGGCAGGCAGAAAGGCAGGAGGAGGAGCTGAGAGTCAAGGAGGCTACCGCAAAGGATGGTGAGACCAAACTGGAAAGAATAGTTACATCTGCAGCCGAGGAGAAGGCCAGGTTGGAAGCTCAAGTGGAAGAACAGCAGAGTGCTCTAGATAAGATGCAAGGGGCCTTGTCTTTAAGAGAGAAAGAGGCTTGCAATCTACAAAGACAGCTACATGACCTTCAAACATCTGTGGAGGAAAGAGAGAAGGAAGTGGAGGAGGTAAAGAGGAGGGCCCAGGAGGAACAAGAAGAAATACAGAGGAATGTTGATGGCTTACAAGAGTCTTTAGGAGCAGAAATCACTACCCTGAAAGTGCATCTTGACAAAAAGGAAGCAGAGCTAACCTCCAGCAACAAGATGGTACAAGAGCTGCAAACCAAGAACCAAGGCCTGATCATAGAGCAGGACAACCTAACCACTAACTTGACTGAACTGGAGGACAATGTCAAAGAACAGGCAATGAAGATTGAAGACTACAAGGTACAGTGTGGCAGTTTAATGGAATTAAATGAGAAGCTGCTGAGCACAGTGAAGAGAAACGAGGAGCTGAAGAAGGAGATGGTAGAAAACAGAGCAGTGCTGGAGGCTGAACTAGTAACTTTAAGAGCATCTGAGAAACAACTTCGAGGCCAGATGGACGATACAAAAATTACAGTGGATGAGAAAGAGACAAGGTTACGAGAAGAGAATCGTAAGCTGGATGAGAGTCTGCAGCGAGCAACAATGGCCACAAAGGTCTCAGAGGCCACAGCAAAGCGGCTTGAACAGGAGAACCAGAGTCTAAGAGAGGAGCAGGATACTGTAAAAGCCGCCCTTGGCCGCATGCAAGCTGACCTGAAGAGTGTCCATGGGCAGATTGGAGAGTTGGAGAAGAACTTGGGAATGTCACGGAAAAATGAACAAAGCCTTCAGGATCAGCTCCAGACAAAGGAGTCAGAGCTACAAAGCAAAGAGAAGAGCATTACACAACTCCAATCAAGGCTAAAAGATCTGGAGGCCAAGAAGAAGGAACTTAAAAAAGCCAAGAATGACGCAGAAGCAACCTGTGTTAAACAGACAGAAGTGATTGAACGGATTACCTGTGAGAAACAGGCGTTGGAAAAATCTCAGTTTGAAAGGAACTCTACCCAAGTTAAGGAGAACCAGGAAGTTGCTGGTAAACTGATAGTGCTTGAAAGCCAGTTAGAGGTCAGCATGAAAGAAGTAGCCAGGCTCCAGACAGAGGTCGTGGACCACAGAGTGCAGGTACAGAGACTTCAGGAAGAAAAGCTCAAGTCCCAAGCTCAGCTTGAGGTGACAGAGGCCCAGAGAGATGAACTCAGGACTCTAACTGAGCAGCTTAAAACCCATACTGAGGCACTAAATCAGAAGCAGGTAGCAGAGCTTTTGGAGTACAAAAAGAAAGAAGAGGGGCTGATTGTACAGCTGAACAGAGAAGGGACAGCCGGCGCAGAGTTGGCTATCTCTTTGGCCGCTGTTCGGGATGAGCTGTCCAACCTAAAGGCAGAAAATAACCGCCTGAGCATCGAGAACAGCGACACCCGTGAGGGTCTGCACCGTGCCAACACAGAGATGGCAGAGCTAGGGATCACAATCTGTAAACTGAACACTGAAAAGGAAGAGGCCACAGCGCATTGGGCAGGAGACGCCGCCAGAATCGAGGAGCTGGAGAAGGAGACTGAACGTTTTGAACTGGGCATGGCAGAACTACAACAGGAGAATGAAGAACTAAGAAGAAAGCTGACACAGCTGGAGACGCTTCCAGGGAATGTTATGGAGCTGCAGGAACAGTTGGAAAAAGCCAAGAGCCAAACGCAGAGTCTCAAGAATTCTAACCGAGAGGAGATAGATGCTGTTAAGTTCCAGATGAGCTCAGAGAGCATGAATTATCAAGCCCAGGTGAAGGTGAGCAGGACAGAGTCTGTTAATCATCTATTATATCCAACTTAAGATCTGATTTGTACAGATTTTGTGTTGGTATATCAAGGCCCCCTTGGTCATGAAATACCTAGAAAAGTCAGAAAAATATAAATTTCTTAACCTGGAATAGTCATGAAATTCAGTAACAAAAAGTTTTACAAAGGTCAAGTGGTGTAAGTGAGATGTCAACAACATAGTCAAGTAAATAGAACATAAAAAAAAGAATTGTAAAATATTGAAAATAAGGTGAATGCAGCCTAAGCTACTGATATAAAGATGTATATTTGTATCTGTGTCTGTAACAATTTAAAGCTTAAATGTTGTGAATGGTGGTGAACTTTATCTCGTCAGTCCTTGAAAAAGTTACAGAAAATGGGTTATAGAGATATGTGAGAACCTTCATATATTTTTATTTTTAATGTGTATTTTATTCTCCTGTTACTCCCATGTTCCAGGGTATGAATGAACAGCTTGACCTGGTGAAATCCCAGCTGCAGGAGGAGCTGACGAACGTGTCCACCTTACGGACCAAAGTGTCTGAGCTTGAGGTCTGTATTTGTGTTGGAAAGGAATATTTGTGGTTGCATCATAATCAGGCAAAGAGATGTTGAGTAGAACAAAATATAAAACGGACGTGTATAATAATTAAGTGAATATGGATGATACATAGAGACCATCACTGCAGCACCTTCTGCATAGTATGTATTTCATTCAGTGCAGAATAGATTTATTCAGAGACCACTGAGTCTCAGAGCAGGGAGTCCGTTTATTCATTTTGTGCATACATCCATTCAACCATTTCAGAAGAAGTAGATGATTGATTTAGCCTTTCTCTTTTTCTGGAGATAAAGAGGCACATTGATCATGAGAGCAGTTTATTTTTCATTGCAGATGCAACAGCAGAGGCTAAATAACCGGAGTGTATTGCTCCTTTTCCACTTATTAGCTCTGTTAAATTGCTTTGAGATTAGAATTGGCCTCCACAGTTTGAAGTATTTATTTATGCAGGATTTGGTTTTTGTTGATTTCACGAAGAAGTTTTGTTGGTCTCGTCCAAATTATTGCTGTTTCTCGATGAGATATTCCACATTCCACATATTTTTATTGCAATATGCATTACCAGATGAATATTGGCACATTGTAGGTACGTTTTATTTTGTAAGTACAATATTACTAATTGGATTTAATGTACTGGTGTTTGTACTGATGGATGTTTTTGTACATGTTTTCTGTTCTTTAAAGGCTGTGAATGAGCAGTACTTGCAGTTGACTGGTGAAAAAGATGCTCACATCACAAAGACAGAAGCCACCATTCGTGAGAATGTGAGCGAGATTCAACAACTGCAACATGCAGCTAGCAGGTCTGTGCACAACCAGTGATACCAGTGAAGGTCATTTTATTACATGAAAAAGCACAAAAAAAAAATCTGCTATTGTATTTTCTTTGATTTACTTTGTTCAGTGCTAAAGATTCACACTTGGCTGCACAAAACCTCTGTGAGGAATTGAGCCAGAAACTGAGAGCAGTAGAAGCTGACAAGCAAAGTCAGTATCTGACGATGTCTGCAGAGATCGATGACCTCAACAGAACCAAAAGCACCCTGGAGGAGCGGCTCATCGAGCTTATTAGGTATGACCTGTCACTGATAAAGGTGGCAAAGCGATACTAAGGCTAGTGATTGCAACAAGTAGATAATAATAATAATAATAAAAGTTTAAGTTCACTGTCACCTTGTCCATTTCTGACTTGTTAGTAGAAGTGTGATCACCTGTTCTTTGATAATCCCACTGAAGTGTCTGTGTTTTAAATGTGCTCTACCTGACATTGATGTTGGAAAATCAGGTTGGTTGCAGGAGACGTTTCTTTGAAAGGTGGGATAATTTAATGAGAAGACATCTAAAAAGAGACTTTAACACAGGAGAGAGTGTCACCAGTGCAGCTAACTGGATGACGCGAGGACAAGTACATCAGGAGAGACATTTCTGCTCTTTACTCTTCTGTAATACATTCACCAACCAAGAGTGTCTAACATGTCACAAAGCCTTCATACTCTGCAAGAGATGAAATACCAATATGGCGATTCATTTAACACCCTTGGGATATGCCCATTTGATCATTTTTATCAGCTTCCTTTGTTGACATGTTGCTACTTCACAATAATAGATTATATGTAGAGGGCATGTATCAGTATTAAATTCTACATTTTCACATTCTCAAGTGCACAGAAGCGGTATGAAGGTAGTTTAGGTCATTACAGTTACTTTAATACTGTAGTTTTTACTGGAATATATTTGGTCATTTCTGTTTTCCATCTTCAGCCCATAGGAAGGAACATACAGAGTAATATGGTACCAGAGGTGTGGTCATCCTCATAATGGAGTTGTAGTGGATGACTAATTGTCATTGAAATTATTGATCAAATAATTATTCTATTTGCTAATTTCACTATTAATGAGTTAATTTAAACAGCTTCATCGTATCTTTTGAAAATAACCATTTAATGGCATTAAACTCTGTAAATCTTTTTTTTAATATATTTGTGAACAATGAAAATAACTTAAATATACGAAGAATATTGCACTGCTAAAGTAATTATAATTAATAATGATGTGGATATATCAGAATCAGAATACCCTTATTAATCCATGGGGAAATTATTGTGTGTTACAGGGGGATAGTTATCAGCTGTGTGTATTTAACTGAATAGAGACGATCACAACAGTTATGCAGAGTAATCGCATTTAATGCCAGTAACTGAGATATGAAGGTAATTTAATAATTGTGACAGGCCTAATGTTAATAGAAGTGAAGTTACCACTTAGTCTTAAAATGAATCCTGTTCACATCTGCCAGTACAAACGCTTTGAATGATTAGTCCAGAACAGTTTTATTTTAAACTGGCAAAAATTTACAGGGGAAAAAAAAATTAACTTTTCTCCAGTTTTTAAAAACTTCAGTGTAAAATCTTTTGAGCTAAATAATGTTCAGCCAGGACTACACTAAATGACACTAACCTTACAACCCTCTTTAACTTTTGTTCATAACAGGGATAAAGATGCCCTGTGGCAAAAGACGGATGCTCTGGAGTTTGAGCAGAAACTGCGAGCAGAGGAGCGCTGGTGGTTGGTGGATAAAGAGGCGACTCACTGCCTCGGCTGTCAGGGCCAGTTCACCTGGTGGCTGCGCAGACATCACTGCAGGTGGGCTTTCAACTCTGTCACCACTGGGGATTTGTTCATGGGTTTATAAATGTCACTGTCCTCTCAAATTTGTACCTATAATCCTTTAAAACTGAGCCGTCTGCCCTTTTGTAAAACTGTTGTTTACCAGTATATTATGGTGCAGTGGTTAGCACTGTGACCTCTTAGCAAGAAGGTTCTAGGTTCAGTTCCAACACCTGTGTGGAGTTTGCTCCCAAGGATACCCCAGCCTCCCCCACAATCCAAAGACATTCTCTAATAGGGGTGTGTTCAAAATATCGATATGGGGATATATCGTTGTGGGCCTCTTTACGGTATTGATACTGAAGCGTCAGTATCAATATTTCACATGCAACAAACAATTAGTTTATCAAGTTTGTGAAATGTCATCTGACTTTGCATGTTTTAAATTTATTAAAGCCATCTTTATTTGTGCACTACAGCCAAGTTCTTAATGCAGTGTT
>JAPSES010000258.1:20282690-20294944 GCA_029822895.1 Maxillicosta whitleyi
GAAATGTTTAACCTTTCCTTTGTTCCTAAATGGATTAAGAAAACAATGGCTTTCCTCCTCTCGCCCGTGGTGAGTTCTCTCCTTCCATGTATTTAAATATTTGTCATTTTAGTCTGAACTTAGAAAATGTAAATATTGTTCTTCCACACAGGAAAACGTAAACTTTTCACACTAAATATTAAGTACTAGTTTCACACTAGATGAGGAACGCACCCAGTCACAGGTGATGAAACTGTTTTTAATTTGTTAGAATTCAACTAAAACTGTGCGATATGTGTTTGTCTTATTCCAGACTTCCCGTGTGCCTGGTATACTTAGTGCCTGTTGTGGAATTGGGTAAGAAAATCATTAAGTTGACGAATTATTTTTCATTATGGGTCATAATGTTAAGATTTGTGCATTTTTTTAGGTCGATTGCAGAACTGTGGAAGCAGCATGCTGCTGTTGAGGTACTGACAAAACAACGCAGAAACATACTTTAGTCTTGATTTTTAACTAATGCCGGCTGTTAATATTTGAGCTCCATATAAAGTCATGGTGAACAGTCTTGTGTTTCCTTTAGGACTACATTCATGAAACAATAGCAGAGTGGAGAAGACTGGACATTGATGTCCTGCTTTACCCTATGCTCGGACCCGCCATTAATTTGTTTTACACCAGCGGACTTAAATGTACGTATAATAATTTACTGTACTGTAAATAGTTTATTTGTGAATGCATAAATTAATCAACAATGTTTGTTTTCATCATATGGGTTTCAGAATTCCTCTGATTGTTTTAAGTGCCTTTTTTTTTTTTTCAGTTCACTTTTTACAGTTTCTCTGGGACACCTGAACTTTTCTAGTTTCATTCAGTCCATCCCATTCTGTCCAACCCCAGATCAAAACCATTACTGGTACTTTATCATGGCTTTAACCCAGTACAGCGCTCACCATAAAAGCAGTGTTTTAAATTGAATATCTTTGTCTGTATTTAATCCAAAAAGACAGGAGCACAAACCTGACAGATTAACATTCTATTGTATGCTGCTGCTGTTACATGCCAATTTCCCAGCTTGGGATCAATAAAGTACTCAGTTTGACTGATAACAGTATCAGCCCAAACAGGTGCTGGTCCAGATAGTGTTCTTTGGATAAAAGAACAGCAAAGAAATGTTGTACTTTAGAATCATTGTTTTCTTTGATAAAGAAATATCCAGATGTAAATGACCAACAATCTATTCTTACTGTCACATTCATTCAAGTGAAAAGATGTCACTCACTCAGTCACTCGGGGGGTGGTTCTCCAGGTCTGCCTGCAGGTCCGTCCAGGTGCGCCTCAGTCTCCCTCTAGGGCGGGACCAGGGCCAGGGCCAGTGGGAACTGCTTGGTACCACCTGATCCCTAGGATTCTCCACTGACATTTGGAGTCAAAGGTGTCCAAACGGCGCTCCTGGCAGCAGTTAGAGTCCAAGACTTGGACCCGTACAGGAGAATGGCCAACACAAGGCTGTTGTACAGCCTGAGTTTGGTTTGGTGAGAGGTTTGTGCTAGACCAAACACTGTTGAGGCTGGCCATCGCAGAGGCGGCTCGTCCAATGCAAAGCTGGATATCTGAGTCACTCCTGCAGTCAGTGGTTCTGGTGCCTCTGAGGTAGCAGAACCTGGTCACGGCCTCAACAAACAAATGATTTCCAAGTAGCACAAAGAAATGCTTCCAAGGTAGAAAGGATATAAACAAGGAACAATGTTTAATTAGAATAAATATTCAACAAATGCACATATTGTGGAGTTGTCTATCTATCTATCTATCTAGAAAGAAAGAAAGAAACAAACAAACAAACCTCAGTATTAAAATTGGATAAATATCTCAGGGTCACATTATATTGATTTATTGTGTTATTGCTCAGTTGCAACAGCATGTTCTGTAACAGTTTGTCTTCAGTCTAGATGTTCAGACTATGTCCACAGTCCTGTGGTGCCAACCTGTTGATAATACATTTGATAGACAGCCGGACTAGTACTAGTGCATAATTCATCAAAACACTCCATAGTATTTTTGAATTCTCTTTTCTTGTGTGCAGGTTGTATTTCAGTAGTTTAGACTGAGGAAGACTCAACATGTTGTATACAAGAAACAGTTATTGACAATACAAGCTTGGAGAATGGAGATTTCTCAATATAAGCAAATGATAAATCCATGACTCAGTACTTGATGTACCAACTTACATATGTCTAATACCTGAAATCAATCATTACTGTAAATATACAGTTAGCCTGAAGAACATGTCAGTGCTATGGAAAAGTCAAAGCAGAAGCACTTGTGCATATTCCCAAAGGAGACAAAAGGAGGAAGGTTCAGGAATCTACCTGCCAGCTTTGCTCTGGATCCTTTGACTCCTTAGAAGTGAACTATACTGGAAGTATGACCTACATAGACCCAGACCTGTGATGGCACATTTTAGTGTAATTTAACTATGTGATGCCATGTCTCTTAAATAGAATGCACTACTTTTGGTATCGTTTTATATTCAGTGTGAAATACTTGTATGTTGTGTTCAAATGTTTGGGTGTTTTGTATGAGCAGAGATCATTTGACTGTAAACCAAATCTACCATTGGGTACTAATAAAGTCATCTAATCTAATCTAAAAGCACTCATTCTGCCTGTGCAATAAGAGCATCAAAAGGGAACAATATAAGTAAGCAGTGACATAAAAATGTCAGTATATCATGTTTCTTTGGAGATATTTTCAGGACCTCCGCATTCTTTGCAGGTTTTTTTTTTTTTGTCAGTTTGGACCAAATAAGATGCAGTCAGGCTTAAATTAGAACTTTGATCGTTTGTGAATGTTGTGTGGTTGCACTGATGTTTTAAAGTTCCTCATGGATCCAATCCAAAGATAAAAATATGATCAACTTATGTAGCCAGTCATGAAATTAAATGTCTAACTGGTAAAGTTATGCAATATTCTTGAGATTTTGTATTTGAACATTTGTTAGAGTCCTCTGTCATGTCAGTAAAACATTGACTGCTGTGAAGTAGAAAAAAAACAATTATTTATCAAATCTTATGTAAATATTTATCACCATGATACACAAAACCATCTTGACTTTGACCATATCAAGACGAGTACAACAGCTTTTTGACTCTTTTGTTGTTTTCCAGGTGCGCTCAGCAACACCACCATTTTTAACCTGCTTAACTTTCCTGCTGGTTCTCTGCCTGTTTCCACGGTGACCAAAGAGGACGAGGAGGAACTCAGGCACTATAAGGGCAACTATCAGGACATTGGGGATAGGCATTTCAAAACGGTAATAAAAACACTTCAGTGATACCACACACTGTTTAGTCCAGTCCAGGTCCTTTGGATTGCCTGTTGTGATCAGAAAATAGACCAGAAAAAAAAAAAAAAATCTGAAAAAAAAAAAAACAGTAATATAATACAGCGGGAGAGCCTGATAACTGTCAAAATCAAGTCTGAGTGAAAATATTAAAGTAAGGTTGAATTGTTGATTGTGTGAGGTCATTGTTTGATGTTTTTTTTTCTCTTTTAAACTTATCTAATGTGTTTTTGTAAAAGCTGCAGGAACAGAAAAATGCCTAAATAATGATCATTCATCCTTCAGTGGCTCTCCTCTCAGTCCAAATCAAAACACTAGATGGAAGTATATTTAGCTTTTTTCTTTTGTCCAGACAAGGTGGAGTTTTTAGATGTTACCTGCTTGACAGTTTTGACTGTGACGTGTCGTTCAACGTGCTGTTGACATTTATCAGCTGGTCAACGGTCAAGCAGGTAACATCTAAAAATGCTACCTCATCTGAACAAAAGAAAAAAGCAAAATATAATTTTAGTACAGATGACAAAATGGACGTCTTTAGCCTAGATTGATGTAGTTTCACATTAATATTAAAAGCAAGAGTATTGTAGTTTTATTGTTACAGTCGGAGCTAAATGAACCTGAGCAGTGATCAGTAATTAAAGCTTTTAATTTCTTATTTTATTGACCTTCATCTATGAAAACGTTCAAACAGGACAGATTTTTAAGGAGATTTCTTGCCATAAAAAGTGGATGAGAGAAGGAATGATGTACTTAGATTTAAAAAACACAACATTTTCACTCAATGGGCAGGAGGTTTCGACAGGTTAGTGTTTAGATGGGTCCCACAGAGGTCCAAAAACTGGTTCAGATGCTATTCTACTTACTGTATATGAAGTTTTACAAGTTTTAGTTATTTACTTTTTTTTTAACTTTTTTATTTATGTTTCAGATGTCTGAATTATTGCTGTTGAATTGAGTGTTTTTTTCCACGCTGAGAAAATTATTTGTACTGTAAACTGATATTAGAAGATTAGTGTTTACTTTAAAGCTACAACATTACTCATCATACTCCATATTAGTTCTAATGTTGCACATCTATGATTCCTTTCAGACCACTTGAATTACAGTATGTCCAATAGTAAATGTCAAATATTTGCCCACTGAGTCTAAAAATCTTTCTCCACAAAAGCCTTGATTATATTATGGTATTTCTTGTTGTCATTGTGCTTTATTTACATCATCAGTCATAATGGAATTTAGTTTTTCATTCATGTATAATTCAATATCATCTTTCCATTACTGTTGCATATTTTATCTATTACATATAAATTAAACTAACATCCAATCTTTGGTTCATTTAAGTACCAGACTGTTTAAGTGGACAAACTGCAGTTCTTCATTGGGCCAGTAGGTGGAGGCAGCAGACTGTGGTGTGTGTGTTGACTGACTGGATGCTGTGTTTGTGTGCAGGCTGTGACTGGAAGTGTGGGTCTTCCCGTGGCAGTGCAGTGTGTTGCTCTGCCGTGGCAGGATGAACTGTGTCTGCGCTTCATGAAGGAGGTGGAAGAACTGGTGCAAGAGAGCAGGAAGTAGAGCAGGAGCCCACCTTCAAACACACACACACACACAAAAAATGTCCAATTCAGGCTCGTTTTTAGGAAGTGTGTAATAACTACAAAAATGACAATTCCTGCAAAACATGGTGATTATTGTTCTATATGTAATTTCTATAATATAAAACCCATCGCAAAGATCTACAGGCTATAGCTTCATTTAAGACTAGTTCAGTTTAGTTGACTCTCACAACGCAAAAAAAATGGTTTAATTAGTTTATGATCATTTTGTCACATTAACTCTTAACTGACCCTGATCTAGTCCAACAAAATCAGTGACTAAATCATGTATCATGTCTGCCCTTGTTCTGTTTTGCCGCCACTGACATAATTTAATGAAACACCTAGTATACTGTTAACAGAACATTTGTAAATCATTAATTTAATTTCCGCTTACGCAGATATACTGGAACAATGTGATGAAAAATCACATTTCCACACTGAATGTGAAAGATATTTTTGCATTTTCTGTTTGATAACAGTTGTTTTTTCAGCTTTTTGTCATGACAAATAAAGTTACTGATTTCCTGTTGTCTTGTTCATTTCCAGACAGAATGTATTAATTTCATAGTTTCTCTTGGTACTCGGTGCAGGTGGGATATGATCAGGTTCCTTCTTCAGCTTATTTTGTCATGTTTCTTATATAAATTCTGATATGTCATTGTCATTATTTTTGTATATTTATGCTGTACCCAGCAGCTGTGTGGACACAACTTTCCATACCATTCTCCTTCACTTCTGCCTCTATATCGCTGTAACACAGTCAAGAATAGATCATTTTCATTCATATTGTGAGTGGATGTTTCGTTGATGCAGTAACAGAAAACAGATAAAGGAGACTAATGACACATGGTGCTTCCATCTACAAGGCCAGCGCACCATGTCGTCATATTGTGATTACCCTCTGCTATTGTAAATATGTGTTTCTATTGGGTTTACATAAATTTACATATGTTTTAAAACTCTCTCGGGACGGGAAGCCATTAGGGACAATGTTAGAATTTTCCATTACAATCAGCCACGATTTCCACTCCTGTCTCATTGAATGGAAATGGCCGTGTGCATGTGGCAGAGTAAGGCAGGGCACATTAGGCGAAGAGGAGAGCTGGAATTGAGAGGTTGTTCTTAGCATTATCTGTGGCACATAGAGAGAGTGTGTGGCTCTCGCTGTGCCACTCAGTCAGGGAGCATTAAGCTTTAAGAGGCAGTGAAGAGACTCAGGTCTTCAGAGGGAACTTGACATTGTTCATAAATCCCTCAGGATCTAAGACAGAAATGGTGACAAATGCACACACACACACGTAGAAAGTCAGCCTTCAGATTGGTTTATTAAATACATTTTACCAATTGAAATTTGGCAGTTGTGCATATTTTAATTTTTTTATTACCAGACTTTTTTGTGAAGATTATAAATCTGAATATGTAGAAAGTAGCAATCAATATAACCAGTGGTTGGTAACAGTATAATGTTAATATTAAATGTTTATATATATACTAACTTCAGGAAATTATATTTATCTGAGAATTTGAACATTTTTTTCAATTACTGCTCAAAATTATTACCAACATTTTAACCTGCTCCTTAAAGGTTTATTGTGTATGGTTTAGGAGGATCTAACTGCTGTAATGGAGTAGAATATTTGTTTTCATTAGTATATAACTACAGAAAATGTGAATGAGTCATTTATGTAACAGAGGTAGTGGGTCACTGGAGTCAGCTATATTTCAACACCATATTTCTGAGTTTTTCTTTGTTTTTTCCATCATATTGCAGGTGCCACCCAATGTTAAGGTGCGTTACTATTACATATAAGATTTAATGTCCCTTTAACTAAATATCCCAGAATCAAGTAAAACAAACACTTGCTCTAATAAGGGATATTTTTTGCAGGTGCCATTATGGAAGGAGAAAAGGGTGGGATTCATTTGGTTGTAATCTGTGACCCCACCACTAGATGTCACTAACTATTACACACTGAACCTTTAATCATCAAATATTGGTTCAACTTTTAGATTTTTGTGTTTCAAGTTATGATAAAATACAGGACATTTGGGTATGGAACACTGAATGTGACAAAAGTCAGGAATAAATGTAAGTGTAAATAAATGTAACAGTCAATAAAATAGACTTATATCATATTTCTGTTCTCATAAATGCGTGATATATATATTTTCTAACGATTTTCTATGGTTTATTTTTTGTCATTTTATTTATTTGCTACATGTTTTTATTTCTACATTTATTCCTGACTTTTGTCACATTCAGTGTTCCATATTTGGGGACTAATTGTTATTTTAAGCATTATACTTTTATAACAACTGTCAGACTTTTTAATATTTATTGCACCTATTTGAAAAGGTAATCCACATGCCAAAATTCTTGGTTTCACGTGTTTTTAACAATAAATCTACCTACTTGATACTTCCCCTCCTGCAACTTAGAATCCTTTAGCCTGAACACTCTGGTAGGAACAGGTTGTTTAAATACCAACTAAAAAAGAAATTCAGTTTTTACTCTAGCGTTATCTCATTTACATAAAACACCAGACTGCAAATTACTCAGAAACAATGTATTTTCTGCTTTTTTTTCCCAGGAGACACTACTTTAAGGCATGTTCCCTCTGTAATATGTGCAGCTGAAACCAAATGTTCAATCATTTAAACTCAAAATATGCATTTTAAAACAGTGTGTCTGTTTTTATTTCCTACTATCTTGTGTTGTAAGTGCTTTACAATTAATATTTATGTTAATATACGAAAAGTCCATAACGAACGTATGAAATGATAAATGAAATAAGTAATCATCAGTGTATTAGTCCCCAGACTGATGGAATCTGATGGATCCTCTGTAACATTCAGGTCTGCATCATAATAATGTAAATCATCCACAGCAGCTGCTTCTCAGTTTGGTTAGAACGTGGTGAAGAAGATGATCTGAATTGTCCAAGATGTCCATCACCTTTTCCAGAGTGCTTCTCTCCAGTTTATGTTGCCTTCATGTGCCATCTGGAAGATGGTGCTTTCCACTTGTCAATTGAAAATGACCAGTGTGTTGTGTTCAAGTGCTTTTACTATCACAGCAAAATGAAACACAATTTATCGTGACTTGATACTTGAGTAAAACATTTTTTTTCATTCTTTCATTCATCTTCTGAACTTTATCCTTGAGGGTTGCAGGGACGTACATACACTGACATGAAGAGTTAAACAACCAGTCACTCTCACATTCACACCTATGGGCAATTTAGCAAAATCATCACTTAGCAGCATCAGAACGGTAATAAAAGCAGTGTTTTTCATTTGCAATTAATCCCTTGTTGCTCTCCACCACGCTAAAAAGTTCAAAGGTTATTTTCACCTCTGCAATTTGTGTATCAAAGTATTTTTAATATGACATGAGGGGGCGTTCGCGTTCAATTTTCGAGTTCGTAAGTAGTATTTGCCATAATACCTATAGCACATGAAGGCAGCACTGGTCCCCTGTGAGTCCAGTTTCTCTCCAAATAGTGAACCACAGCAAATATGCCAGTGTTATTGTAACACCAGAAAGTGTCTATATGTGTCCACACTATGCGGTGTGAAATTAATACTTTCAAAAGTGTACGTACATAAGTATGTAAGGACGTAAGGACATGATTTCATCAACACCAATCAGAAATTTTTAACACCAATATTAACAAAACCCTGATTTAAGAACATAATTTTAACAAAAACACCACACACAGTGTTGTTTTAAATCAATGTGGTATTAATAGTCTTATTTAACACTTACATTGACCATTTAACACTCCCATATTTGCTGTGCACCTTTCTTTACCAGTTCAATTCATGTCTATTAACATGCTTTTTATGTGTTAGCATTTACTCGAAGGATAGTAGATAAAACAGATATTAACATCTGTTTAAAGGAAGGCGTGACACCTGTAAGATGTTCACTAATAAAACTTAACACCCTGGTACCCTGGTATTAAAAATGTCTCCCTTTTAACACCAGCAAGTGAAAAATAAAGTAAGCTCCAGAGTCAGAGACAGTTTGTGGAGTTTGAGACTGTTGCAGAGGGCGTCTGGGCTAGACTCAGTAGAACCATCTCTCAGTCCTGTCGGGCCGAGGAACTGGCCTCATGTAACGTGTCATTGGTAAGAGCAGCAAACACCTCATTTACAGGAACCTTAGGCTATAAGATCAGGTACTTTAAAAGCCATCCAAACACACTCCAACCCTGCCTGTGCGCCAACAAATAAAACACCTTGATATGGCCCCAACTAAACTAGGATGATTCTGTCTTAATGTCCCATTTCAGGGACCAAGGAGCTCATAGTCTTTATGGCTCTGCAGAATTGCAGGTAGTAATGTTTGACACAGCAGGACTCCTGCCTTTTCAGATGATCAAAGTAGAGAGTTCAGCCTTCAACCAGAGCCACTTACAGAAGACATCAAGA
Organism: Maxillicosta whitleyi; assembly: GCA_029822895.1. Taxonomy (NCBI): domain Eukaryota; kingdom Metazoa; phylum Chordata; class Actinopteri; order Perciformes; family Neosebastidae; genus Maxillicosta; species Maxillicosta whitleyi. The sequence goes on from JAPSES010000258.1 coordinate 20,292,045, forward strand.
AGCAGCAAGATTGGCAGCTTTTAGGTCTTTGGTCCATTTCATCAGCCATTACTACCAGCAGAGGCGACATGCAGCGCAGGACTAGTGGGAGGAGGTGAAGGCAGATTAACAGACAGCTGATACAGGTGTATAGGCGGTATCAAACAGCAGCTCTGTCAATACAGCAGCCTCCGAGTTTCTTCAGAAGGAGCTAAGTATGCCCACCGATTTTACTATGACAGGATTAACTGGGAGCTCCGTATGATTTCCACAGATTCTGTGACTCAACAATTCAGTGATCCACGTTCTATCGGCTTTTAAGGCCCCTATCCCAAGTTTCAAAAGCTTACCCTTTGGACAAGGGACACTTTTTCTCCCATGCAGCTCCGCTTTTCCTTTTTTGCTGCTTTCAGTTGTTCATCAACCCCACGTCCTCACCAGCTCTCCCATCCTCCCTTCTCTGCACATCTGCTAGGTTTGAGTTTTCCTTTCTTCCCTCCAGCTCCTTGCTTGGCCCAAGGCCCTTATAGCCAAATTGGTTTACATTGGAGAGATAAATGCTCTGCAAATGCGCTTAAACACGTACAGTAAAAAATGCAGACAGTGCGTGTCAGGATTATCACCCAAGTCAGGGGGAGAAAGGAGAGCGTCTCTGCAGCACAAAGCTGGGGAGCCAGAGTGAAGCCTGCAGATATAGTCCGTCTCATCCACTTCTCAGGAGAAAGAGAGAAGGATTTAGCATTTGCATGCTGGTCTGTAATTCCTGGCATTATATAACTTGTCGCCAACAATCAAACTCCTGTGGTATTGTGAAAGTATTGTTTCACATGGGTGAGCAAACTGTGGAGTTACACTCTCTGAGAAGGGGTTTTGGTGGTCCATGGAGGCAGCTGGTCCAGGATGCATTGCAGAGACCACCCCTTAAGCCCAGTCAGGGGGGAAGGTACAGTCTTTAACACAACCTGAGACCAAGTAGAGGGGTGCTCTTCAAAATGTGCTCCAAATATTCAGCTTAGTTATGAATGACTCATATGAACTCAGTGAGACAGGTGGAAAAGCAGGCCAGTGGGAAATGTTTCAGTTAGGAGAAGTAGAAAACCTGAATCTGATTGAATCAGTAGCACCTTAATTGTTAGTATTTATGTTCTAACAAAAAAAAGAGTAAATGTGCAAAATCAAGTTTTAATAAGTGAGAGATATTTGCACAAATTTACTTACCATGTCAAATATTCCATTATCATGTGCTTCAGATCAGTTGTGCAGATGGAAGTTAGCACAATCTGGAATAAAGTATGTCTTCTGCTTGTATAAAATGAAATTAAACTGATAAAATATTAGCAAAAATGTATGAAAAGACCTATTATCAACCCTTGTTAATTATTGGATTTGATATTCAACATTTTCAAAGTTACTGAAATTGTTATTTTTCCTATATCCTATATTTCCCATTCCTATATCTGATAAAATAAATTAATTAAATCCTCACTTTGTGTGAAACAGTGCCCCACCTACAGCACATCACATGTAATAATCAAGTCTATTAACACTGAAATGATTTACTTGTGATTAAAATTCATTTCATTGTAAAAACTAATGTAATTTATGCAGACTTTCATATATGTCCACAAGAGTTGTCATTTTCACAGCAAATGTACAAATAACCTGGACTGAAATATGAGTCTAATCAATTACAAATCATCAGTAATGGACCTGACACATCAGCAGACCTCCTGTAGGAACCATATCAGAGGGTTAATGTCATAGGTGTACAGTACGTGACACTGCTACATATTTAAGTAGATGAAAGAGTCCATTCTGTGTATTATCTTTATACAGTAGAGGTCTCACTCTACTTTGGTCAAAGCAGGCAGGGCTTATTCAGACAAGGAAGCAGCATTCCTCCTCCCACCTGCTGCTGCTGTCGGCCTCTGGGGGACACCAAGCCGTTGTCCCTGTCCGCTGGCTTCAGTGTAAAATCCCTCCACATGCTCTGCCATGGGGATTTGGATGTAAAACTTCCAAGAAAGACCACAGTCAACCCCCCACCCACCCCTAAAAAAAAGTCCCCCTTTCTCATCCCCTTGACCTACCCCTCCTTCCAAATCTGCGCCATCCCCCTCAGACCTCCCAACACAAAGCCCTCAGAGCAAACCCAGCACAGAAATCATAGCGCACCATTCAATCATTGTTTTTTCCCCTCTCTCACCCCTTTTATGGTCCCACTAAAGGTTTTAGCCGGGCAGAGAAGGAGGGCTGTCACTGAGGAAACCTTAGCCCATTGATGAAGTGACAGGAGCTGCCAGAATATGATCCTAATCCTGTTTCCAGCATTCTTTTAGCCCGCTGGCATCGCAATTCCTCCACACATTCTCTGAGCTGTCAACTAGGAAAATCCCTCTAATAGTGCATTGCCCAGATACACATCAAAGAGCTCCTGGAAACCTTCAGCGGCTTAGCTGCCATAGACACACTCACACACACTCGCACTCACATCCACAAACACAACATTCCCATTAACTTACACCCATACCGCCTTTAAAAAGTCACAAAGACCAGACATACATGACAAATTGACCCCATTTTAAGTCTTAGAAATACTCATTTTATAGAACTGTCTTCACCATCTCTAGTTTTTTTTTCTCTTGCATCTTAAATCAACCGCCCTCTCATCTTCTTCCTTTTCTCCGACTAGAAAGTGTAAGTGATATAATCTTTATGGTCAGGAGGCAAGAAAAGCGGGAAAGACCAGGAGGAAAACAGGTGTCTGAACTTTGCTGACTCCAGAAACCCTTTCAGTCCTATTTTATCTCATTCTATTCTTACTTAATCCATCGATATCCTAACCAAAGGTAATCTTCTTATGGCAAAGCATTCTGTTTCGGTGCAGCCAAACCTCGACTGACAGGGTGGGGGGAGACGGG
>JAPSES010000258.1:20330413-20348154 GCA_029822895.1 Maxillicosta whitleyi
CCACACACCCACACCACCCTCCTCTCCCTGCCTTTTCTGGCCGTGATCGTCTCCCTTCCCTAATCCAAGTCCGCTGCCTCTCATCTTGCTCTTTATCTCGTCTAAGTAAGCACCTTTCTCATGGCTGCTTTCCATGAGGGGAAGCAGCAGGAGGAGCATAAATATGTTTTCCACCATCCCTCCTTCATTGCTCACTGACCTCTGTGAGGTGTTATTATCTGAGTGACTACTAAGCCCTCAGATTGCTTTTAGCCAGGTTCACCAGGGGAGAGTAAGGCTGGCTTTAATGGCTCTGTATTGGTTTACACGCCACCCAATGAACATATGAAGGACGGGGATTTATTGCATTAGGTAAATTCCAGCTATTTCCCAGATACACTGTACCCCAACACAAAATTGAGTTTTTTATCGTCCAAACTCCTGCATGGACATAGAGATGCTGAAGACCTCTGTAATGTATTAACTCTGCTGTATTTGGAGGTCATTGAATGCATTTTAGTTTTTTAGTGAACATCTAAATATGTCTCTTGATGTTATTAATTCTACATGAATTTACAATAACAAAAGTTGATAAATCGAACACTATATTAAACATGTTTTAGGTAAAGAAAAGGAGGAGTTAATATTTAAAGAAAAAACATCAAGAAGTACAATTCCACTCTAAAACTAAACTAATAAACTTTTACCTGGATTCACACCAGCTATATATATATATATATATTTTTTTTTTTTACATTTTTAACTCCAGTCAATTTCCTTTTTTTCTTTTCCAGGTGTTTATGGGTGAGAATATTTCTGTTTTAATCCATATTAACCCTTACACAGTGTGGCCCTGGTACATTATTTATTTAATTAAACACCACAGTTTTGTTTTCTTCCTGAATGGGTTAATGCTTCCTGTATTTCGTCGCTACTGGTTTCCCAGACTTTGCAGACTCTTTCACAAGATTGCTACCAAAGCTCTTCTCTTGCTCCTCATTCTTTTTTGTTGTTGTTGTTTTCCCTTCTTTCTTGCTCCTTTTCTCCCATTTGGATCAAGACTGAGGGAAGAATAACAAACGCATTTTGAGCTGAGAGAAAGGGGATGATTTTGGCGTGCAAACAGGCAGGCTAAACCCATTACCTAAGTGTTCTTTATCTTCCCATATGCTTTTGTTGCTTAATCAGCTTTGTATCTCTCCAAATCCTGGATTGAGATAACAAACGAATGGATGAGCTCAATGTGTAGAGTAAGAAAGCCTTTTTGCTGGCAACTCAAACGCTTCAGACTTCATACTGATGCTACGCAGTGGTCAGAGCAGAAAATACAACAGCGGTCAGATTCTCAGATTTTTGGCCTTAGAACCAGCCTCCGGTTCTCCCCCAAATTACCTCCCACTTCCTCTCTTTGGTAAGACTATGGACCCAGAAAGAGGGAAAAGGGGGAGCAAAGCAAAGCTGTAGCTCAAAGATTTGCAATCTTTAGTCACGATTTCTCTCTTCTACATAAGAAAAGGAGGATTCTAGATTATCTCTGGCATTCAAAGCCAGGGAGAGTTGAGGACTCAGTGAATACATTAAGGACTTTGGTAGGAGTGTGACTGTACAGTAGCCATTGTTGTTATCAGATATAAAAAATATTGTTCATGACTGTTGTTATTATAGAGTTTTACGCACAAGATGAGAGTAAACTGTAAACAAACTTAGCAAAAACTACAGAAAGTGTAGCTGTATTTTTCTGCAAATGCACTTCAGAGTGAAATAAAACCATATGACAAGGACCTTAACTTGGAAAATATTTTTGTCCGCATTTATTCTTATACATTATCACCACAGAAAGAGTGATAACTTTTTATGAAATTGATGCATATTTTATTCTTGCAGCCAAATATTTTAATATTTAGCATGTGACTGTCACCAGCCCTCCCTGGGAACTATTGGCGCTTTTCCACTCCATGGTACCGGCTCTACTCTACTCAGTGTTCCTGTGGTTCTTTTCCACTTACATGGGACTCAGCTAAACTCATTACTCCTACATGGCGCGTTACTTCCGTGTCGTCTGCTCAGAGTTGCTGAAAACTCACTCATTGCGGGTCCCAGGTTCCAGGGTCCTTTTTCATAATGGAAAAGCAAAAGAGCCGTGTCAAGTCAAGTAGAACCGGAGTGGAAAAGTGCCATAAGTTGTCGTTCTTTATTGGATTTTTCCCTGAAGAGCCAGAGAGGGCAGTGTTACACCACAGTGCGTTAGGGGGGAAAGTTAAAAAAAATAAAATAATAATTAAACCATTGTGATGTAATACCACCGATGGCCACTAGATGCTGGTTTCAAAAAGGCCACTGACTTTGTTTACATTTTTTTTTCCTGAAACCCTCCTGTCATTCAGGACTTATTTATTTTAATTTGAAACTGTTGGTTCTATTGGTCAATTCTTAAATTATTGCTCCATTAAAACATTTTTAGGATGAGTACAAAACTTCAATGTTTTTTTTTTTTTTTTATGTATCTCACTCACTCATGCAGTGTGAAATTCAGAGCTCCTGTTTATTGAACAAAACGCTTTTTTTTCTTGATAGCTCGACTGTAAATGGCTGAAAATGGGAATATCCAGGATTTAGGCAAAGTTGAACGGCTCTAATAAAGCGTGGCCTCATGTCACCTGTTCACCAAAAGTTTCGAGTCCTACTTTTACATACACGTGGCCTGGAAATGTACATAATTCACACAGAAACCCAGGAAATACACATACAAACTACATAAATAGACATTGACATGAAGTACAGGGCACAGAATAGATAAAACATTTTTATTCAATGTAACAAATTCAATATTTTGTGTAAATAATCTTTAATCATATACTATGGACCAGACACCACTGCCAATAAACTAACACAAACTCCTGGCTTCAAAATAGAGGTCCAAACACCAATGGTGATGTCAGTGTAACCCCGCCCACTTGTTACTGCATATAAGTGTGTATAGGACTTTTATCTGTTTTTTATTATTACATTATTTGTTTTTTTCTTATGAATGACATTGTATAAATCAGTAACATGTAAAACACTTCATCACCTGTCATCATTTCGAAAGCTCAGAGCCTAAGTTCCTCTGAGTGACACCTAAAGAAAAGAACACATCACATTCATAAACAATTCTATTCAAGCCAGAGGAACTGATGATAAGTTTGTGCGTGGGTGACCTCAATGTGCATCTCAGTTCAATTCCCCCAGGGTAGAGGGGCTCATCGCCCCTCCGTGTTCCCACTATCAGAAACACACACATACGCTTGCAATACACATGCTGACACATACACACAGTCTGGGAATGCTGGGGGAAATAGGCCTCATTTATTATTGCCACGCTCCCTCGTCTCGTCCCCTCGGTTCAGCGGGTGCGCCGGCAAAGCACGTCTTCCACCACCAATGTCACACAATTACCTCTTAACTGCTCAAACAAATAGAGCGACCCAGAGAGTGACATCAAATCAAAACTGTCACAGGTGATTGAGTCTAGTCATCAAGGCAGCCCGCCCGCTACCTGTCAGGAGAGTGAGGGAATGAGAGGAGAAGGAGAGAAGAGGGAGAATGTGATAGCTGCTTTATAATAGACCACTAATAATGTATAAACAATCCCCCTCTCTCTCCTTCTTTTTTTTTTTTTTTGCTTCACTCATATTAAAGTTGGGCACAGAGTGCACAATGCCCTCCTTTTCTGCTGCTTCGCTCCCTCTCGGGACTCAGGATGGAGAGAAATGGCTGTGAATAGAGTAATGATAGGGAAAATGATAGAGAGGAGATTGAAATTTCCATCCTCTCTGAACCATGCCGGCTCTGCTCCTGAAAAGACATTGGCTGCTAATGGGGTTAGATCACACGCATGAGAGTTTGAGGCCTGAGTGATGTTAGCTGTTGATACTCCAGACACAGACGTAAAAAAAAACAACACTTTAAAGAGGAAAACTCCCTAAAGGTTTGAGCATAGAGTGATGTGATGTGAATGTCCCCAGACCCCAGATTCATCCAAACAGGCCAGACTGAACTCTGCACAGGTGAACCCAGACGGATGCTGATGACTGCGGAGGATGTGGAAGATGCAGATGGGCGGACGGTGGATCAGAGAGAGAGAGAGGGGGGGGGGGGCAGAGACATAAAGAATACAAGCGAAGGGTTGAGCTAAAGGGACATTAGGGACATGATGATGTTGTCAGTGTCTGATGTAAATTGGAGAATGACACAGTCAACAGACACGGCTGGCTGCTCGCCGCCGCAACACACCAGGGCCGTGACACTGACAAATGGAATATTTCAAAGGACTTAATCAGAGGAAATGGGGTTTGGTCTGCAGGTGACACGAGTCCCGCTCCAGCGCTCACAAAAAGAAAACTGATTGCCTGCCTTGAAACCCCCGCCATCTCTCTATTTCTATGTCTATCTGTCTGTCAGTCCGTCCGTCCGTCTCTCTGCTGCCTATCTCACTCTCACTCTGTCCTCATAGCGGGGAGGCTGCCATGAGCGTGCACTTCAATTAGATTCAATCAGTGATAGCCTTTGGAAGCTTTCACCAACAAACTCATGCATATCTGCCCTTACATTACACTGTGTGTCGTACAAGGAGCTACAAACATTACTTTTTGTTTAGATCTAAAACACTGAGAAACTCAAATAACTGTGCAGGAATAAAAAAAAAAAAAAAAAAAATTTAAAAAGTCAATGCAGACACATATACACCATACATCATGGTGTTGTTGCATCTACTCTGTGAGTCAAATGTCAACACACCAATAAAGAATTCCCAATGACATGGTGTCCTCTCACTGCGCTGCATTTTACCACAGAAACAGATCAGCAGTGATAGATCTGTCTGCTTATAACCCAGGGAAAGGTGAGGAGAGGTGGGGGCATCTGGGCCACTGCAGGGGAAGGACAGCACGAGGAGGGGGAACGACGTTAGCAGCAAAGGTGGTGAAATGCAGAGATGGTTGTTTTACTTCTGGAAAGAAAGTGAAGTTTTTATAACTTTTTTCATTTCATTTCCTAGTCTGCCTGAAAACTAAATAGATGTAGCAACATTTCAGACTTTTTGGATAATATTTCTATTGCCATTTTATTTGTGAAGCGGCATTTTACAATATTGTAAATAGGGTCTGACAGGTTAGAATTAAAACATCCACAAAGCTACGCATAATAATAATAATAAGAAAAACAATGACAAGAACAAGAGTAAAAATACTTCTATTATTATTGTTTCAAATTATTTTCCATTGTGTGAGATTTGATCACCATTATTTGTTGCATGGCCTTCATCATGAGGTCAAGTCCATTGGTTTTACAAAGATTTAACAGCAAAAAAATTTCATAAATTTGTTTCTTTTAATGGATATAAAATCTAAATCTCTGTGTTTTTGTTGTCTTAGAATTAGGTTTCATCATGGCATTTTTTTTCTTCCATTTTTAGCAGGGAGCATCTTACAATAAGGTGTTTTATTGTCACCTAATATTGATTATTAAGATAAATGGATAATATATATATATATATATATATATATATAGGCTTGAATGGGGATTCTGGGTGTTTTGCAGTTAAAATATTTAGTGTATGTGGGCAGTTATTCTGATGGTTAATACAAGTTCTCTGGACTTCACCAAATATCACCTTTAATTTGTACCTGTTACTGTCAGTTAAGTCTTTGCATATTTTAGTGATAAGTTTTATACATTAGAAGTTGTATTATATCTGCCCTGTTAATTTTAAAGGGCTTTGAAGAAATATTCTTTTCATTTATGTTCTTTTACCTCAAAATTTCCAGAAACATGCAGCCATATACCTGTCAAAGAAGGTCCACATCTCAGGAAAAAAAAAAAAAAAAATCTTTCAGTCACTTTTGCCCAGAAATTAGCATCAAAATGTGAACTCAATTCCATTTTACAACTGTACATGGCTAATGATACATCAATTACTATTTTCAGTTTCTTTAAAATATGTTTTCTTAGTGTTTGCCATTTTATTATTGATTGTCACATTGATTATCACTGATTATCTTGTTTCACCAAAGAAACCTATTCAACCTGTGTATCCATGTTTGTCAATGTTTGATGCTTCACCAAAGCCAATGCTGAACAACGTTTCTGTGAGATGAACTTACTAATGGCAAATTTTGTCACAAATATGTCAATAAAAGCTTGTGTTACAGTTGGATCTGGTTTGTCTTCCTGACATGATTCGTATTGATTCAATATTTAAGTGAAACTGGAAACAGAAATTGGTGACGCACCACTTTTTTACAGTTTCAAAATGAAGCAGAGTTTTTACAGGTGTCATCATCGACATCAACCCTCTACATCACGTGTGTTATTTAATTTTTCTTGATATCTGGGGAAAACGGGAGCTCTTTTTTATGCCCTGTATGTGAATAAATGCACTGTTTCTTATGTGTTTTGCCATTATTCCTCAACTAATTATTCATTATTGTGAGAACTATAGATGCACGTACACATATTGTACCCTGCCAGTATCATTAAAACCCAGAATTTAGTCCAAGATGAGTATAAATATGGAAATATGGAATCAGTGGATACAAAGTTAAGCAGTTTCTTGGTTATGTTGGTAGCAGCAGAGAAGCCAGCCGCTCCTGCTGGTTATTAGCCGTGTTCATAACTGCTGTTCAGAAAAGTAGCAAATCTAAGAAACTGTAATCCATCTGTAAAGTCCTGTGTTTCCTCTACCTGGTGAGACGATGCCACCAGAAGCTGCATGAGACCATGGGAGCTTGGTGATTTGGTGCCTGAAGTCCAGTAGGCCCTTGCTGGGTATGAATCATGACAAGGGGCCACCGCCCTGTCACGGCGGCTACAGATCAATGATAATTACCACCTTGACACGAGTACGCTTATTACTGAACAGGATCAGGGACAGGGGCCCGAGCTGCGGTGGCCGTAGGGCCCGATCGATAGTCCAGGAATAATGGCTCTCTGGGGCCCTAGATTGGACTTTGCCACTAAACAAGCCATTACAGCAGCACGCATGACAGCTTAGGTCTAGATATGCGTCCTAACTCTCCTTCTCCTGGAGGCTTCTCTGTTAGAGCCCGCCTCACTATGGCTCCCACATGCCTCAGTACTCAATCTTGTCATGGACTATTATGGGCCGGCCAGACACATGCCTCTGGCTTTGAGACGTGTTAACCAGAAGTGAGTGATTAGGGGAAGCATGCTGCTACAACACAATGTGCTCCTGTGCAACACGCCGGAGAAAGGGGCCTTGCAATGTGACCTGATGATTGCCACTGAGCCCAGAGATCAAACACGGCTGCACCTGAGTGTGTACATACCAACACACGCATACGCACACAAACAAAACACGCACACAAAAGCGAGCACATCAATGCGTATAAGCGATGCTGATCCGTCTATGGCAGCCCTCATCTTCTTTTCTCTTTGATTTTTACCATTTCCCTCCTCCAGATCCCTTGTTTTTTTCCCTTCTCCTTTTTTAATCCGGTCATACCTGTAATCGGGCTCTGCGACAGGAAACTTCAGAGAATCAATTAGTCCTCGCCTCATCCGGGAGCCAAGACGATTCCTCTCGACTTGAGCCGCAAACTCCTTCTATCAGGAGTCATTCTGCCTGCCTAACACCCAGACTCCTCTCTCCTGAGCCGGGATAGGTTTGACTCTAAGCCTCTAAAACGTTGACAACCCAAAGCGCCTTTCTCTCCACAAGCCCTAACCGCCAGCCTCACCCCGGCCCCTTCTCTCCCTTCTCCTCTTTCTAAGCGTCGTTGCTTCTAAATAAAGAAGGATTTGTTTTTCTCCACAGCAGCCGGTGATAATGACGCTGCGTTATGGCATTTCATCCACAATTAAATAAACAGTCTTTTTAAAAAGATCCCCAGCTACTTCTTAACGCTGAAGTTCGATAAGAAAGGTCAGCTCCAGGTCTTTCTTTGTCCTGGAGAAGTTAGCCACTGAAGAGGCAGCATTGTGCATATCGCTGTGTTGCTTTCCTTTCTTTTTTTTTTTCTTTTTTTTTATAAATGCTGCCACATGGGACAAAAAGAAATGCAAACCTAGGACTCTTCGGCTGGCTACAGCAGGCCCTCGAGTGGAGTCTGGAACAAACAGAACATTGAGGGGTCAGATTTAAACCCCCGCCCCTGCCTTTTGTATTCAGATTAAAGACTAAGGAGGATTTGCAGGAGCCTGAAGTCTCTTGTTAAAAGACTGTGTTCTCCACTTAACCTGCAATTTACCTGTCACTTAAGCCAGCTGCAGCGATCAAACACACCTCTGATAGTAAAAGGAGCTGCTATTTTTCTGTGTTTTTCGCAGGTCTTGAACAAAAGCTGGGTTTACTCCAACTAATAAAAGAGACATAATGAATTCCCCAGAGAGATGATGATTAAAGCAGCAGCAGCTTTTATGTCTGTGAGAGACAGAAAAACGACACACACGTAAGTCTGCGTCCAATAAACAAAACAAAGAAACCACTACTTGACCAGTGTGATTTCTGATAAGGTTCAATTCAGTGTGTGTGTTCTCTGGAGGGCCATGAGGGCGATGGCTGCAGGACACAGAGCTGAAACACTCTCCGAAGCTTCTTGACTTGATTTGTATTTGCCAGCCTTTCCCTCCACAGAAACCTGACCTTCTTTTCCCTCCATAACCCTCTCAAAAAAGACCAAATGTGATTCATCTCCCCCAAACCAAGTCATGGGGAATGAATGAAACTGCCGCCATCATTCTACACCACCTCATCCATTTCATCCTCTCCGGTGAGCTGTTTTTGCCCTCCGTCGGACCGCCATAACGCCCCTCTAAATCTTCCTCCTGAACAGAACTTCCCGGGTCCACGGCGGCAGTAAAGTGGACCATTCGTTTTCACAGCACAGCCGAAAGGAGTAATGGGAGTGATGTTGAGACATTATCAGTCACTCAGTGGCTGCCACAGCTCTGTGAGCCACTCCTGCCCTTTTTTTCTAAGCGTGTGCAGATGCCCACCAAACAACCGCACAGCTCTTGATGGAGCTTTACACGAGTCTTTGATATGTCCCTTAATCTCCACTAAACTATCCCACTGGTTTTAACATCCTTACGCATTAGCCTATGTCTTATAACTTAAGAGTTTATCGTTACGTGCTAAATTTAGACGCCCTTTCCTAAGACTCAAGGCAGCTTGGATGGAAACCGTGTGCATAGAGCGTGCAAAATTATAAACCATCCAAAACACAACAAAAGGATATGAAACTGTTCATTGTTTTAAGAAGTTTTATCTTCTGCAATTGAGCCACAGCACGTTAAAACAGTTTGGAGAAACACTTATCTGGATGGAGGAGATAATGTTTCACTTGGACCGTGGGGAGATTTACATTAGAAGAAAGTAAAAGTCTCACAAGTGAAGCTCAAAGTGACTGAAGGGCAGGAAAAAAAAAACAAAAAAACAAACCAAAAAGTCACTCAGACTCATCTGCTGCTCCTTGTTTCTTTGTGTTGAAGAGGATCGACGTCTACTGTGTTTATTTTTAGAACACTCCCGATCCTCTTTCTCCTGTTTGCCCCTCCCCCCCCCCCCCTCCTGTTCTTTCTCCCTATCAAATAAGCCTGCTTCTTTTAGGTTCCCATGAGAGTGGCCTCCTTTCTTCTGGAGGAGCCCACCTGTCCGCCTGCATATCAAACCCATCCCCGGTGGGCTTCTGTGTTAAATTCCAAAGTTAAAACCCATTACTGAGCTATCAGCCCGTTCATAATGCTGTCTAACGACTTCATTTCCCTAAGTGTCAGCCCCGTCAGTCACCGGAGGCTCTGTCAGCTCTGGCCGCCCACGTGTCCGAAAGTCTCGACTGCTCTGAGGCATCACCGCCACACGGCCGCCCGCACCTCGTCTCAGCCTGTCCTCATCAAAAACAGGATAGAATGCTCAATCTCTGAAAATATGTCAAGGCAAAGTGACTGGGGACACAGGGGGTAAGAGACTTTGGAATGAAAGTGCTGGGTATTTCATTTACCATATCCACTCTATTAGTCAGAGCGGCACAGTCAATCAGGGCCCCCATTTTGATTTGAGGGGAGTCAGGGGAGAGAATTGGGACACGGCAAAATGGCTGATGGTCACGGCGTGGCTATTCCAGCTCAGCTGAAATCAGTCTGAGGAGTTGTGTGTGTATAAAATGGATTATTACCGTACAGATCCAAACGTCATCGCCTTGTCCTTGTTAAGGAGGAAGTGGCACTGAGCATGTGCAGACGCTGTCAGGGAGGAAAGTAAGTGATGAGAAGGGGCAAGGTTGAGCTGAAGAGGGTCGACAGTGTGTGTGTGTGTGTGTTCAGTTGTGTGTGTGTTCTGTCTGCTAACTGTCTCCTCTCCCTCACGTGCCTCCCCAGGTCTCCCAGCGTACCTTTCTGTGAAATGATTTGGTAAATATGGAAAGGGGCCCCTAGGCCACACAGGCCCGGCCCCTCTTTAGGAGTGGATAATTGACTCCTTTCCCCTCCTTGATAATTCATTGCTTGCATATGCCAGCTAATATATCAGCTGGAAAGTGCTCTGGCCCCTCATCTCCCCTGACACACACACACACACACACACACACACACACACCACCGCCACCCAGAGGAATGAGCGACTGCGGAGAGACTGAGCATAAAAAATGGGGATGACAAATGGAAGCACTTCTAGATCTATGAATGAATTATGTCTTCTAAATACCTTGAGCAGAGGCAACTGTCAGCCGGTGTCTATACTAATCTGGGACAAAATATGACCAACTCCGCATTAAAAGGAGGGAGCAGGGCTGCTAGAGAATGAGGCGAGAAATGAACGAGCAATCAGGCCATTAAAATGTGGTGTCTGATTCAGCTTTGGTGGACATTTGCACATTTATCATAAGATGGAACACCCCCCCCCCCCTCCTCTCTCGCTCTCTCTCTCTCTCTTTGTCATTTTAATACAGCCTCTTTCCATTGAAATAGATTAGGATTATTCCAAGAGGACAGTGATATCATTTGTTTTACAATAGCCGAGTCAGCACTCACAACAGTCATTAGGAATTAGATAGAGCCGGCTGGTGTTTTGGAAGGACACTTGGAAACTGAAAAGACGGATAAAATTAATGGCACTTCATTTCAAGAGGTAGGATATTAAACGCCTCTTATATGCAACAACAGAGGTGGATGGAAAGACAAATGTGCCCTGTACACATCAGACCCGTGTAAAGGAATAAAAAGTGTGTATGAAACACATCAGGGTCACTCACCTGGTGATGATTATGTTCACAGAGGAGGTCAAAGACGTGGTAACCTTGCTATTGTTCTATCTTCTGGTTATAAGGGAATATTATTGTGTTACCTGTGGGAAATGTATTTTTCAGGCGGTGGTTAAGAGATGACCTGGCTGTGGTTCAGGGCCGCAGGAGGATCACAGCGTCCCTCTGAAAGAACAAAAAGCTGCAGGCAGGAGGCCCAAGGACGATACAGGGCAACGTGAGCGAGTGTGACGATAGAGGCCGTGATGCTGCCTTCATGGTCCAGGCGTGTGGACGCAGGAAAGTGTGACAAAGTTAATAGATATGACTTTCAGTGCTTTACGGGGTTTGCCAAGACAATATAAAGGCAGACTCAGTAATCTCATTAATAAAGTACACCAGGGTTTGTCCAACTTTTTTTTTTCTTCCAGGGACCAAAAAAAAAAAAAAGCATGGCAACCCAAGTCATAATAGGCCTTCTGTATAAAACATGAGAGGAATGAATGTAAGCAAAAATACATGTTCATAAAATCACAAACATCATTTTTATGCATTACTGAAAAAAATGTACATGTTCGAAACTAAATGACTCAAATTAAGTGTATTTAGGTAAAAGTATCAGGCTCTCATTTTCTTCCCTCTCAAGATTGTTGTTGATATATATATAATGTTTATTTATTTATATATATAATGTTTATTTTTATGTTTGATAGGCTTATTTATTTGGGAACCTAAATAAAATGTTTTCTGACACTGATGGACCATAACCCTCTTTTTTAAATAGCAGTGTCATAGATTAATAGATTAATATAAGATAACCATACCCCATAGATTTAATTTTAAATTACACACTCTCTCTGTAAGAGTTTTCCGCACTTGTTGATTAAAAAAGAAATAACTCAGCTTCTATGGATAAACATTTTAATTAGTTGACAACAGATTTTCTACTCATAAGAACTATTTTTTTAATATATGAAACTCATTTTGAGCATAGATTAAATGCTGTTCACTGTAATTTAACTGAAGACTAACTCATTTAACACTTCCAATTGAACAGTCTGTAGTCAGCAGACTCACAGTGTAAATGGTAATACTGCCCTCTAGTGACCAAACTCTGTACTGAAGGATGTGAAATACATACTGTATAATATCCCCCACATTAATAAAATGTTTAAATAATTACCCCACCCCCCGATGGGAAGGCGGGGTAATTATTTTTGTTTCAGTTTTTTTGTTGCATCGTTTATTTATTAATTTATTTGTTTGTTAAATTAACACTCTAACAGTAATACTATTGATTGAATTCATACCAAATTGGGTTTATATATATATCCAGTGAGACAGAATAGATCTGATTACATTTTGGGAAAAGTAGGTCAAAATTCAATTTTTTTTGTAAATTGAAAAAAAAAAAGACAAGAATCCTCACATTTACTTATAATGGGTGACATTTCCAATGCCTATAAAATAATACATTTTGGTTCACTTTACTTTAAACTTGTTACATATATAGAGGCAACTGATATGCTGACATCAGCACACGCATAGACATGATGACATCAGCTGGATCGATGCCAAAATAAGATACAATACGTGCGATGGGTGGGGTTTGTTGTGCCTGGAACCACTTATTTGGTAGTTTTGTCTGTTTGTTTTTGTTTTTTAGGTTTATCTCTATTCATAAAGCATAACAAATATGTCATATCATGTCTTCATTGTTACAGAAGTATGATGAGGACATTCTCCTGCATTAAAAGCTTGTGTCATCTGTTGTACTCTTCATCAGATTATCTTTATACAGTCAGACATTTACAGTCGTCACCACAAGGTGGAGTCACATGACTGTGTGAAGCTTTATATCTGCTGATCACTTCCACCAGCAATTTAGACTTTGCACCAAACTGATGATGAAAGTCTATAAATAATCATGAATTGAACACAACATATTATTCTTTCTCACAGGATCAATTTGCATAAAAGTAATAGTTTCTGTTGCAGCCTTTTGTGAAGCTTCCATTCCTCACTGATGCTTATGTGATTATGAGCCTTCAGCAGCACTTTTATTACATTCACAAATCATTACTTTAATGAGTGAAGATGGACAACAACAACAACAACAAGATTGCCTTGCAAATTACTGCTATCTTATGTGTTTATCAGTTGGGGTAGATGGGTCTCGGTGTGTGTGGTTTCAGATTGTAATGACTAATGTCGAGTACATTCTGTTCTCATAAAAACTTGTTAATCTTAATAGATGGGTTTGATGTGCTTTTCCTTTAGAAGTACTTGGGGAGGATGAATTTCTGCTGGAACACTTATTACTGACAGACTTAAATGTGTTGTGTTGCAGGGAACAGAGCCTTTAGTGTTATATAGATATGATCCTCGTGGAAATCCTGCAGGAACAATCAATGAGGAACAGAGAATCGTGTTCCTTGTTTAGGCTTCTTTTCATAACAGACATAACACCTCGGATTCATGTTTCAATAATAAACTGGGTGAGCTTTATGCTCTAGTCATCCTCAGCATGTGCAGGCCAGTGCAGGACTTAGAGATGCAGAGACGTAGTCATACCTGCACATATCCTAGGATCTGTGCCTTTGTGGACACAGATAGCATCTAAGAAAAAAAAAAAAAAAGATGGCCTCATAACCAATAACCACAAATATCTGGTCATACAAAGAATATGTTTGATGCAAATAAATACTTAAAATGATGTGTTAACTCCTAAAGACATTGAACTTTCACTTCTTAAACGATTTGTCATCATATATTATATTATTATCTTCTGCATTTTGCATTATTCATTTTCCTACTGATCATGTAGATCAGGGGTGTCAAACATGCGGCCCAGCCAAAACCGGCCCACCATAGGGTCCAATCCGGCCCATGGGATGAATTAGTGAAATACAAAAATTACACTGAAGATATTAACAAATTATCTAAGATGTTCAAATAATTTTAGGTCAAGTCAATCTAAAGTGGGTCAGACCAATAAAACACTATTATACTAAACTATAAATAATGAAAGCACTTTTTTTTTTAACATTTTTAAATTACACAAAAATGGTGATATACAGACAAAAAAATGTGAACAATCTGAACAAATATGAAGAACTTGAAATGTTGCAAGAGAATTAAGTGTAATTGTACCAATATTCTACCTGTTATTAAATATTTTTGTGTATTTGTAGATCCACTGTGATCTGTACGTTATAATGAACATGTGAAAATGAGAAACCGAGGCTTTAATAATGGCATAAATTGTAAAAAAAAAAAAAAAAAAAAAAATTTTATTTATGTTTTTCTGATGTTTTAATTTTTTTTCTGATGTTTAGTTTGTAGATGTAAACATTTTAACAATACAATTTGAGGTTTTTTTTCACACTAAAACATATAAATTACACATATAACTGTGGAACTGACATTATTTATATATTATTATGTTATTATTTTAATCATCCGGACCAGTTCAAGTCATATTGGTCATATATGTGGCTCCTGAACCAACATGAGTTTGACATATTAATAAAAGCTCAGAGTAAATTCAAGAGAAAACTGGGGGAAAAAAACCTTTTGAGCAAAATATATAACATGAACTCAACCTAAAAAAATATTTGTTTATGAAGCATCATTTGTCAAATTCCATGGGTTTCACTGGTAATTCAGTGTTGTAGAAGATGATGGTGTTTCCATGTTCACTACAGAGACTCTTAATGTCCAAATGAGTCATATCTGATAACCATGGAAAGATGACAAACTGTATTTTACATCAATTATTGGATATGTATTGATAGGATTAGTGGATCAACAGTTATTAAACATTTTCGGCCGGTAGATGCTTTAAGTCACTGCTGGCTGTTGAGGTGTTTGAGGGTGAATGCACTGAAAACATTGTCTGCAACATCTGGATTTAGACGGTTTGGGTTTCCTTCTAAAGACACCTTCAGACGGTGAGATATCAGCACATTTATGTGTTTATTGCCAGCCGCTCAGCGCAACATGGATCTAATAAACTTGGGTATGACGTCCAGTTTAATGTATGTAAACACCACCTGAATCATGGATACAACGCAGGTCACTATGACAACTTGAAGAACAGTACAGACCTGCAAAGAGAATTATCGACACTCACAATGTTCAGTGACAACAACCTGTGCGCAGTTAAAAGTGACTCTTTCACTCGTTTAGAGCAACATGACCTCATTACTATTTTAAAAGCTAAATTATTTCAGGTCATCAAGACATGTCATCTCCTCTATAGAAACACTAGCGGTTACATTTCTGACTCACATGACAACACATACGGAAAAGTGAGTGTAATAACTGCAGGAAGAGAGTGCTCTGTTATCTTTCCCAGTGGTGGAGCCGTGCACGGGGATCACACTGTGTGTCTTGCTGTGTTTGTGGACAGCAGATGTATAATGATGAGTAAACAGGACGCTGGTCTGTGCCAGCAGCTGTTGGGTCAGATGCCAAATGATGGGCAACGTGTTAGGAAGGAGTTGTTTGCACTGCAGCTGCTGGCCTTTGTATGATAAGAAGGAATTATCTTCACAACCAGTGCACCTTTGTCATCCAGCTCCACATGTGTGGGTTAGTGCTTTTGTTTGTACGTATCGTTAGCCTCATTGAAGACTCAAATGGACAAAAGTACTGGGACACGTTGAGTTCAGGTGTTTCTTTTTTAACACAAGTCTGGGATACAAAACAATGATGACAAATATCATAATATTGTGGCAGGTGGCGAAGGATAAGGAAGCAGATTTTGGTATTTCTTTAAAACAAGCTTTTATTTTGACAAGAAGTGTCATGAAATGATGATGTAATGCTCTGTTGTGGGTGTGTTTTTCCCCTTTTCTGTGCATGTGCTCACCTTTCACCTAATTACTGATTGTGGCCACCTGATGGGACTAGCTGGTCCTAACCAGGTGGCCACTATATATACTAATGGTTTCCTCCAGATTATAATTTTTACCATTCTATTCAGCATTTCTGATACCTGTTCCTTGTTACTGACCTGTTTCTGACTCGAACCCAAGTAGATTTAGATGAGCTTTATTTGTCACATGCACAGTTATACATTGTACAAAGTACAGTGAAATGTGTTTTTGTACCTGCATCCAATAAGTGAAACACAGCAAACAAAGTAGAAATAAAAAAACATGCAAAATAAAATAAGAATATAGCTATTAAATATAATTACAAGAGTTGAAGTGTAAAATGTAAAAGATGAAGAGGTAGCTGTAAGACCGCAGCCTGCCTTAGATCCCTGTTCGCCCGACTATGATCTGGATTCTGCCCCTGGTACTGGACCCCTCTTGTGACCTCGTCTACCCACCTGCCTCCGACCTCGACCCACGCCTGCTTACAGACCGATTCAGCCCATCCCTACCGGTTCTGGAACTGGTTCCACTGACCTTTGTGTATGACGGACTGTTTTTGCATTGGACTTGTGTTAAGTACTGTTTTTTGTGAACTGTGTCTCCACTGGGAGAATAAATTGTGTTTTTCTGAATTCTCTGGTTTGGTCTGCTTCAGGGTTCTAAGATTCAGCCCTTGTCAAGAAGCAAGTAAGCTATCTTGTCCAGAACATAGAACACATGTCCCAGGAACCACAACCATAGCACCGCCCATCAGCCTGACTCATGGTTCCTTCCCACACACACAATAAATAATCACAAAATAAAATAAATAAAACATGACAAAACTTAGACGATTACATTAATAACACATAGGAACTTAAACCGAATAACCTAAATGAACAAGACACTGACACGAACCCCCAGCATGCCTTGCGGCAGCTGCCACCCCCTTACACACAGGGTTGCTACAATATAGTTTTATATTGTGATAAATATCATTTTTATTATTAAGATTGATTTTTTGTTTGTTTGTTTCTATCTCAAATCAGCATAAACGGGACTATCTTATAACTGTAGCCATGATATGTCCCAATATTTTTGACCATATAGTTCATAAACATCAATATTTTCTCAAAGTTTAATGGGAGACATGAAGAAAGTAGATGGTTAGTTGTGGTAGAAAATTATTATTTAGTCAGAGCATGAAAATTATTTTGTAAATGTAGGGGAAGAACATTTAAATAGTCATGGATAAAAATAAAATGTTGAGAGAAATTAACTGAAAATCATCTCTGAGGCATTTCGGAAGCAACAATAACAATTCACACAAAACTCAATAATGTAAATTCATGATATTTTTCACAATATAAAACTACATTATGACCTTTGTCATTACTGTTTTGTATCCCAGACTCCTAATGGAAAACAAACACCTGAATACAACGTGTCCCAATACTTTTGTCCATATAGTGTATGACTTTGAGGTTTTATGAATATCTACATGACTGATAAATTAAATACAGGAAAATACCTGATTTTCACTGAAAAAATACAAAATACAGATGAAAATGTTACAACTAGAAAAGCACTCAGAGAGCACAAAGCTCCTCCAAGCAGCACAGTTCCCCCACATATTGTGACTGACACCCCGCAATATTACTGC
>JAPSES010000258.1:20348254-20358536 GCA_029822895.1 Maxillicosta whitleyi
TGCCATTGCCAACAAATCCTGAAAATTTCATCAAAATCCGTCCATAACTTTTTGAGTTATGTTGCTAACAGTCAGACGGACAGACAAACGCCGGCAAAAACAGAACCTCCTTGGTGGAGGTAATTAGTGTTCATCATCAAGTCTGTTACTCAGAAATCCATCATACGGCTGATAAATCATACATCAGCTTTATTTATAAAACATATTATATGGATGGTTCTCCAAACATATGGCAACTTCTGTAGCGACACTGTAACCATGGCAACACAACATAATACAGACATTTACCTGACGTTACAGATGATTATTTCATTTGTTCTTGAATATATTAAGATAAAGCTCAAGGTTCAACACCCACTAATGATGGCATGAAAGATATAAAAGACGCTCTGGCAACATGTGTGGAAAAACCTGGAGGAGAGTCACATGGGAACGGCTACATGCTTGGCTGGACACAGTTATTGTCTTCTCCAACATAAAAGTTGACAGCAGACACAGTGGATCATAAACGGAGGACAGTCTGTGTGAACTAGACTCTTTATACAGCAGGAAGTACACCAACAGGCACTTAAATTAAGGTTTCATCTCCTGTTTCTGTTCCTGCCGTAGTTTAACAGTCGACAGTAAAACACACTGAGAACCATCATCAGAAAGGCTTTCAACACACACCTCTGTGGTCTTATTTTAACAAGATATTAACAGGAAAAGATGGGACTTCTAATTATATTTTTTATGTAAATGTTTGGTCATTGTTTCAATCTTTATTTAACTGTCAGAAATCACTCACAGGAAATGCTTTCCTTTATCAACTTTTATATATAGTGTCTAAACAAATAGATTCCGATGCTTGAAACACACTCGAAAAGGTTGGAAAAGAGAAAAACCCAGTGTTACTTTTGTGTCAGTTCCAGCCTATTTTTTTTTTTTGTCTCTATATTTAACTTTTCTCACATGATTCGTCAAGATTTATTACCTCCACCAAGGACGTTATGTTTTTGCCGGCATTTGTTTGTTTGTTTGTTTGTCTGTCTGTATATTAGCAACTTAACTCAAAAAGTTATGGACGCATTTTGATGACATTTTCAGGATTTGTTGGCACTGGCACAAGGAAGAAATGATTAACTTTTGGGGGTGATCCTGAAGAAATCCTGGATTCTGAATCAGTTTGAAATTTTCGTTAACATTGGGGTCAATGGGGTCAAAACATTTGTTTCTCAGTATCTGGGTTAATTATTGACCAAACCTAATGAAATTCTCAGTAAATGTTCGCTCTGAGACAAGGAACAGATGATTAAATTTTGGAGATGATCCGGATCACTGAAAATCAGGTATTTTCCTGCATTTAATTTATCAGTCATGTAGATATTCATAAAACCTCTAATTAAAGTTGAAGGTGATTATATCTGAAACAGAGAAAACTGAAGAAAAAGTGACTTTTTCAGTGTTAGATGTCATTAACTGAACATAAACCAAGTGTGTAAACCCACTCATTTTTCAAAGTCCATGAATTTTACTGGTGAATCAATGTTGTAGAAGATGATGATGTTTCCATGGTAACTACAGAGCCTCTGAAAATCCAAATGGGTCATATCTGATGACCATGAATAGATGCCAAACTGCATTTTTCTGGAATTATTTCAACATGTTGATAGGTTTAGTTTTACAAAAGTTATTAAACCTTTTAGATCAGTAGATGCTCTTGGTCTCCAGTGGCTGTTTGGGTCTTTATGGGTTAAACTGTATGACGTCACCTTTTCTTTTAAATCATTTGTTAAACAAGGACACTCATTTTTATACTTTTGCAGATGGATTTTGTCTGTTCTTGGTGCTCACCAGACTTCAGTTGCTCAACAGTCTGTGTTTCCTCTCTGTGTAATAGGTTTTCAGGTTCCATTCTGCGTAACATTAATAACTAGAAAAGCATTCAGAGCGCAAACCTCCGCCAAGCAGCACAGTTCCCCCACATATTGTAACTGACACCCCGCAATATTACTGCCACATTTATTTTTTTTTTAATCTATTTTATTAGATTCTTGACACTGGAAACATACCCTTTGAAATTAGAATTAAACTGATATCGTTATTTTTGAATAGTTATTCTCAAAAATCAACATTTCTATAAAGGTGGTTTTCTTCAGGATCTAGCTCCATAACTATTGAAGATACGTCTATAGAAAAGTCCATAGACTATATGAGAAAACATGAGTTCCACTGCCATCTAGTGGACATTTGTTAGTACTACAACAGTGTCAATAATAACTAATAGAGAATCCTCTAAAAAAAATTCCTGGATCCAGACAGTGATCCAGATCACCTTCACAATTTAATCAGCTCTTCCTTGTCTCAGAGCGAACATTTCCTGAAATTTTCATTAAAATCCGTTCATAACCTTCTGAGTTATCTTGCTAACAAACAAACTAACAAACAAACCCTGACGAAAACATAACCTCCTTGGTGGAAGTAATGAGTTACAATGGTTTTCCTGCTTCCTTTCCAGTCCATGTATTCATAGTCATCACTACAGCATGATGGTTTTACCTGCGATTGAGGTTTCATGCATTTCACTTTTGGCCTATTATATTCTGGTGAAAGACCTCAATTATTTGCAATTTTGAATTGGCAAATATATTTTTTGGAAGCGGGTGATAATCCCTATAATGTTGTAAAGACTAAGATGCTGCTTTTGTCTCCTCTGTCCTCTTACCAGTATAAACCTATGGTAAAAAGTAAAATAAATAATAATCTGATTATCTATTTTGTCTCTTTTCCAACTTTCCTGAGTGCATCGTAGTCATCGATGTTTGTTTCTATTTACAAAATATGATAAAGTTTAGGTCTTTTCTTCTATTTTTAAAATGTGATTTCTAGATATAGGGGTGTGATATTTCCGTCCTGCCTCACGATGTTTCTTGTGTGTGTAAACAGTGAAACATCCAGACTGTAAGGTTGTCGGTTGAAGTCCACGCTACACCGATGGCGTCTTCTGAGCTGGTAGGATCTGAGTGGGGGGGCTCTCTTTACCATCAGTGTGGTTTTCTGATGTTACACTCACGTTGGACGGGTGCGACAGGTGCTGCTCGCCCACTTCCTCCGGACATCCAGGCGGGGCGTTGTTTCCGTGACTGGAGCCGGACTTATGAGAGGATGTCGGGGAGTTGGTGGGGCTGAGCTGGACAGCCGTAGTGTCCTGCAGCGTGTGCTCGCTCGTCTCCATCTCAAACGCCGCTGTCCCCATCCGCATCAAACCCCACTTCTCGGCCCCTTTAGCTTTGCGGGCGATGTGGGTGGGGGGCCTCCTGCTGACCACGCAGCAGGCAGTGAAGAAGGCCAGAGCTACGAGTAAAAGCAGAGGCCCGATGATAATGGGGGGGTTGTCGGTTGGGATGAGCGTGCCAAAAGCAAAGGCTCCCACCAGAGTGATGTTAATGCCAGCCAACATGATGCACAGGCCGCAGGCGCAGCACAAGGCCGGGGAGGGCAGGCTCTGATGACGCAGGGCCGACGGCCTCGGGTCCTTGGCGACAGATGGTTTTGAGTTCTTTTCAGGTAGAACCATGTCTTAACACTCATGAACATGAAGAGATCGATGGATCCAGAGATGCTCAGAGATGGATCACTTCACAGGAGGACGGATCAAGTGGCTAAATAAAGGAAGAAATCACATGATGCCATTAATATTTCTGATCCACCTCCGTTCTTACAGGAGCAGAAATGTCAAGAACTATCGGGTGGCATGACTTAGTACAGCGGTTCTCAAATCTGGTCCTCAAGTACCACTATCCTACATGTTTTAGAGATTTCCCTCTTCCAGCACACCTGGAAGCAATCACATCATTATCAGGCTTCTGCAGAGCTTTGGTGATGAGCTGATCATTAATTGAACCAGGTGTGATGGAAATATCTGAAACATGTAGGATAGTGGTACTTGAGAGCCAGATTTGAGAACCACTGACTTAGTAGGTAGTTGACTGTCAAAAGTCTGTTTTTTATTATTATTTTTTTTTTTTTTTGCCATAAACATGATTACCGTGAAGTTTTTTTTTTTTTCATCTTTAACGTTTTTATTCTCATCTAAAATGCTTAAAATGCTTTTCCCTTCAGGGGTCGCCACAGTGAATCACATCCACATGTTAGTTTGTCACAGGTTTTTACGTCGGATGCCCTTCCTGACACAACCCTCTGTATTTATCTGGGCTTGGGACCAGAACAATGACACACTGCCCCCTTGTGGCTACAGGTATAGGTGTGTATAACGTAAAAGGCCTCACCCAAGGACCCACCTAGGTCTCAAACCGGCAATTTTCCTCACCAAAGCTATTAAAAAACTATTAAAACTAACTATTTAAAAAATCTATGTTTTAATTGTTGTATATCTATATTTAATTTTGCTCTGACCATAATCTTTTTAGACCATCACTGTCTGGTTTTCAGCCCTTAACTTCTAACTTAAAAAAATTATAGTGTAATAATTGATGAGTTATATGTACATTTCCACTTCTCAGTATTTTTTGTCGATACAGTGAATATTGGCTAAGAAAGAAAAACAAGAATGAATATAATGTAATAGAACCATTTTGTTATTACTTCAAAAACTTCTGTTCCACCCCACTATTCAACTAAAATATTTATTGGACACCCTTTTAACACCCATTTTTAACCCATAAAGACCCAATATGCTACCTTTGTGGCAGTTTCCAAATGACTTTTCTCACTAGTCTTTCTGAAATGATTTATCACTATTAATTCTAATATTATCCACTGTATTTGGTTTTTTGTTTTGTTTTTTCAGTGAAACTCATGTATTTTCTTATATTTAATTAACCAAACATGTACATGTTCATAAAAACTCAGATTAAAATTGAGGGTTATAATATCAAAAACACATAAAATGAAAGAAATAAAAGTAACTTCATCAAAAATATCATTAACTGAACGTAAACTCAATGTCTCCATCTACTTTTATTTATCAAATTCTATGGGTTTTACTGGTGAATCAGTGTTCTAGAAGATGGGAGATCACTGCAGAACGTCCAAATGGGTCATATCTGAAGATCATGGAAAGATGACACCAATTATTTACAGGTATTGATAGGATTAGTGAATCAATAGGTATTCAACTGTATACATTTATAGATGGTTTTGGACGCTGGATGCTGTAAGGGTCTTTATGGGTTAAAAAAAAAATTCCCTCTTGAAACACAGCAGCAACACCACACCCTCAGAAAACTGCAGGAAAAAAAAAGAATGAATAAAAGCTGGTGATCAAAGGGGCAATTATGCATGGAAAATAAA
The DNA here is from genome assembly GCA_029822895.1 of Maxillicosta whitleyi. Lineage (NCBI taxonomy): Eukaryota > Metazoa > Chordata > Actinopteri > Perciformes > Neosebastidae > Maxillicosta > Maxillicosta whitleyi. The sequence goes on from JAPSES010000258.1 coordinate 20,353,547, forward strand.
CAGCAATTATTTTTGGCAAAGAGCTGAAAAGTCAGCATTGGACTCATAAAGGTAATAAATGATACTGAAGCAAAAAGCAGTAAAATACAAAGGGGAAAAATGTTTAACCAGAGCTGTCTGTGAAAAACAATTTAGAAACCATTCACATTCAAGAACAGCACATTAAATAGTCATGCTGAAGGACTGTCACATTGACTTTCTATATATATATATATATATAAAAACCTCAAGTGGGTTATAAATGTTTCTAAATCAATACACCGTCATCCATAAATTTGGTATAATTATGTTTTCAGACACATTATTCCTTTTTATACACATCAGTAATCACCTTCGACCAGGTGCGATGATTCCATACAGTTACACTTTATTTATAAAAAATAAATCACATTGTCACAATCATTTCATGAGAAGAAATAAAAGTATTTTATTCCAACTTCCTGGACAACAGTGTATATTTAACTGCAAGTAACGGCACTGTGGAAGAAAAAAAAAAAAAAACCAACAGCAATCTTCTAGTAGGATCATGTACAGACGAATATTCAGATCTGATGTGTGTAAACACAGCTTTCAACAAATAAGGTTCAAACTAATCTGTAAATACAGTCTGAGAAGTGTCTGGGACTATGACTTTATCCAAAGGTCCTTCATGTACAATAACCTGTTCATGGAAAACACTGGAGGTTCTTCCAGGAGCAGATAGACAGGGGCGTTCTTTGACGGGGGGCCATAGGGGCAATTGGGGGGGTGATGCGGGGGTGTGAATCCTTCAGTGGGGGGCTGGTGCTGGCTCGTTACATCACGTGAAGACATAGAGACGCCCCCACCGCAACCCCTGCCCGCGCTTGTAATTGAGTTTGTATGGGGGGGGGCAACAGGGGCTTTCGCCCAGGGAGTAAATCACTCTAGGAACGCCACTGTACATACACTATGAAAGAATAGAACTAAAGAGGAGTAACTATTGACATGACATAGAAGGTATTTCAATTAGAATAAAGTATTTCTTCTTCAGCATTATTATTGTTTTCATTCTACAAATCTCAAAATGCTTCAGAATTATTATTATTATTATTATTATTTTAAATCGTTTCATTCTGACCATGGCCATTTTAGACCGTCATTGCCCACACTTTAATGTTAAAGAAGTATAGAGTAATGAGTGACATGAACATTTTCACACCCCAGTATTTTTGTTCATACCGTGTACATGAGCTTAGAAAGAAAAACTAGAACAGAACAGAATAAAATAGAGTAGAATAGAATAGAATACAATAGAATAGAATAAAACAGAACAGAATAGAACAGAATACAATAGAATACAATAGAATAGAATAAAACAGAACAGAATAGAATAGAACAGAACAGAACAAAATAGAACAGAATAGAAGCATTTTGTCATGGGATTATAGATCCATACATGGTTTTATTTCCAAAACTTCACACATTTTCCCAAATAAATCTGCATTTTTTCATTAAAACATAAACTCATGATTTTGTCCAGGATGAGTTGATAAAAGAAAATAAACCCAGTCTGTTTTTTTTTAAATTTTTTTATCCTTATTCATAAACTTAACCTAAACTCAAACATGTCCATCTGCAGGTAAAATAAACAGACCAGCCACAGTTTTTATACTAATGAATGAAAACTGTCCTGGAGGAAAAACAACTTCAAATGCAAATGATACATTTCAGTAAAACAGTTATAAATCACAATCAGATGCAGAATGAAACAAAACACGACTGGTCATTAAATGCAGCTGTGATCAGTATTTGTTCATCTGTCAGAGAGAAAGAACTGGTGGGACTTACATCGCATCATCCTCCTGCGTTTTTCCGTTTCCAGTCTATTCGTGACACACAGGAGTTGGATGTGATTCCTCCTTCAGCAGGTGAATGCACTACAGTGAATGTGCAGCTGCTGTCCACCCAGTCCAGGTTATAACCATGAGCACGGACCACTAGGGGGCATTCAGGAGCCAGTGTCTGTGTATAGAGTGAATGATCCAATCATGTCAGCTTCAGTGAGGTGAAAGAGTTTATTTGCGCAACAAATCAGGTGGTGTTTATTCAAGTAATAGTATTGTTAGGAGGGTCTTTTATGTCATAGAGATACTCCATTAGTCATCAGCTGCGGACTCAGATCCACGCTATTCACACTTGTCAAGTCTTACCAAAAATGGTGCAGTTCATTTGGCACTTGTCATCCTCTCTACAGCCACTCAGCACTAAAACCACCTTGCTTCGATACATTTGTGAGTTGAGAAATAACATGCAGCAGACAGTTTTTTATTTTTTATTTTATTTTTATTGAGAACACAGCATTCCAGTGAAAATAGAAGTCGGCTCTCCATTCAGAGCTTTATGCATAGAACCCTGTAAGAGCTTTGACAAATTACATCAGGACTCCATAAATTGCACAATAATTACTGTATCTCATTTTATGTCATTACAGTCTAACACTGGGGGGGGGGGAGGGGGAGAAAACAATTTTATGATTCATTACAGGAGTGAGAGGGTTTAGCATAGCGAGCGGTTGATTTCTAATGTGTGTATCCACTCCCGAGCTAATCTGACAATCCCCGATGCCCTCAGTTGCTATAGCGATGTGGTGTCCATGCCAACAGCGTGAAATAAGGGGATGTGTCGTTTAGCTGGCAACACACAAAGGTGATGGGGTTAAGGGAAAACCAGTGACCGCGTTCACAAAAACAAAAAAGACAAGGTGAAACTAAACCCCCATAAATGTTAAAAATAAAAAAAGGACTTCTGGGGAAAAAAAAAAAAAAAGATAAAAAAAAAAAATCAAAAGTACATAAAAGCAAATCTGCACTTCGCAATTCATCCCCTTAACACGTTCAGAACCAAATATAAAATAAAGTTAGTACTTGTATAAAAATAAAAACCTTACACCTCATTAATGGATTCATTGGTATCACATAACATCAACATTTCCACAAACACCCTCACTACCTACATGCCTATAACAAACATTCACCTCATTTCATACAACCTTGAAGAAAGAAAAAAATAAAAATAAAAACAGGAGAACCAAGTCAGAAACTATGCCTGGCCTTTTGAGATGGTGTTGCATTTGTAGCAAATGTGCAACTGAGGTAACGCCGAAGATAAAAAAATCTGTAAGAATACTTTGAATGATAAATATTAGACTTATCAAATTCACATTGTTGGACCAATCTACCCATTCTCCCTTTCAAATAAACTAAATATATGACTTATGTTAAAGTACATGAGTGCTACAGGTAGCTTCGGTTTAAGAAATTCTAATTTTACCAAGAAGCTTCTCAAATTCTTGCAAATTATATTTTAGCAAATCTAATCAAGACAAGAACATTGTAAACAGGTCGTAAGGAGCAAAAGCTCATTAATTTAGTTGGCAACTTTTTTTTTTAATTGTCAGATTGCACTGTGAGGACACTCACTGACAGCACGCAGTCTTTGGCCCCTTACTCTAAACTTAACCAACGCTGAACTGAATTACTAAACCTGAAAATAAACTCAACTCTTTTCTTAAAAGTGAGTCTCATCCATCATCTGTCCTGAAGCGGAGGTATGGTCAGAATGCCCTCAGTTTCAGTCAGCTCCTCACTTCAATACTGTAAAACTTAACTGCTTCTCAAACACACTTCAAGTCACAGAACCACAGATATGATTGAAGCAAAAATAACAAAACTATCCATCTGTTATGTTCAGTGAGGAAGATGCAATGCCTTTAAAGCACAAGGCATTTATTACCATTTAAAAAATAAACTTCAGTTAGACAGCACAAAAAATACAATTTGATAAATAAAAATATATTGGAGTAGAAAAGTAACTGCAGTAATACTAAGTTGAACCCATATAATTCTGTACTGATGACGACGTGCGCTGCATATTTGATACAAACTTCTAGCGTAAGCATTGGATGTGATTTTAAAATATAAAATCTGTGAAGACTATTTGTGACAAAGTAAAACTAAACCAAGAGTTTTGTTCAAAACTCGGGTATTTTAAAATGATTCCCAGACAAATGTCAGGAGTTTCAATTAGGAGGTTATGGCAAAGGGTTAACTTCCCTTGATGCTAAAACTCTTGTGTAGGAGATGAGATTACTGGCCGTGGAAAAGAGCTCTGACACCAGGGACAGTTAGTCCCTTCTGACACCGTGTGACAGATTCGATGAGGCTTCCTGTGAAAACAACACTCACACCAGAAATGGGCTAAAACCAGCCAGAAGACGGGACAGGAAGTTGTGCTGCTCTTTTAGGCTACAAGGTTAATCCGAAGCTGGAGTGAAGTCGCTGGAGCGCAGGGCGTTGGACTGCGCTCGTCTACGGGCGAGCCTGGAGTTGGACGGAGGAGAAAGCCTCATGGAGCAAACGATGGCTCCAACGTCCTCCTGCTCCTCGTCGTGCTGGGACAGCTGCCGGTTAAAGGCGATGGCTTCTGCTGCAAACTGGGTCAAGTCTTTGGTGCTGCTGTTCCTGGAAAAGATGGGAAAATGTACAGGAGTTCATTTAAAACTGCACCCAGTAGCACCGTGAAAGCATAATGCAGTTGTGTAATGTTTACTTCCGGTGGTAGATGACATATGATAAGTGTGTAGCAGCGTCACCGAAGGAGACACAGAACTAGTTCAACTGCATTTCTCAGTAGTGAGGTGGTAATATCATTCCATTATAAATATTTGGACGGACAATTATGGATCTAGTTCAATAATAAGTGCCGACTGCACATTGAAAAAAGTGTTTTGCTGTTGATTATGCATCGATTCAGCCTTTATTTAACTCTAAATAGATCATTGAGGCCATGTCCTCATTTTCAATAGTGAAAGTACACACGATGGATGAATAGGAAAGATCACAAACATAATTAAAAACAGTTCATAACAGGCAGAGTTTCTTGTAATCATAATTTTAAATCAACCTACCTACCAGTTTGTTAAATAGGTCATATATATATATATATATATATATATATATATATATATATG
>JAPSES010000258.1:20358636-20372756 GCA_029822895.1 Maxillicosta whitleyi
ATATATATATATATATATATATATATATATATATATATTTGCCCATTTTCGCAAAATCTACCTTTCTTGAGAAAAATAACAAGAAATAGAGCGTTACAAATGTGTGAATGAGGCCTTCCTAGAAAAAGCACTCAATAATTAACCTATTATATAATTAAAGCTCTTCATACATGTAACGAACAGTCTGGAATGAGCTGCCCAGGCTGTAACTCTTACCTCTGTAACACATGAGGAGTTGGAAGACCTCTCTCCGGAGCATTCTGTAGAAATGAAGAGAGAGAGGTGTCAATGAAATGTACAGTTTCACAAACTATATAAAAACATACAAAAAATGACTTTATAGCAGGGGTGTCAACCAAATTTTAGTTCAGGTGGCTGAAGTGGACTGGACCAGTAAAATCATATAACAACCCTACATTTTTCTATTTGTTTTAGTACAAAAAAGTATTACATTTATGAACTATCCTTAAATAAAAAAATGTTAATACCCTGAACTTCCACGGATAACCAGAAATCTCTTCAGAAAAATAATTATAGTTTTGAGCATACGACTCAGCTTAGTATTTACTCATGTACATTACAACTAACAGATCACAGTGGATCTACAAATACACAAAGTATTTAGTAGCAATATAGAAAAATATAGAATTTTGTTTTGTGATCAATGTAACTTGATTGTCAATGTTTTTTGTCTAATCTTTGCAAATTCACCCTGGGAGCCAGATTGAAAAGGTTGCACGGCTGGTTTTGGCCCACGGGCTGAATGTTTGACACCTGTGCTTTATATCTATTATTTGACATATTTAATTACACTCACCCCCTGCACCCAAGGGTGCTTGAGCACCTGAGCAGCACTGAGACGCAGGGTTGCATCCCGAACCAAGAGTTTAGATATGAGATCCTTGGCCCCGTCTGTGATATGAGCCCAGTCTTTGTCCGGAAACTCATACTTGCCCTGCTGGATACTCTCAAAAAGGTGACTCTGAAGAACAAAGGATACACAATAGACAGTTAAAAATAATAAAAGCTGTTTAAAGAAGGCGTAGGCCATGACTAAAGACAGAGGCCAAAGGTTAAAAGGTGCTGACGGCAAACTTGGAAATGGTTTGACAGTCAGTCTGACATAGACGACATTCAGTGTAGGCGAGTGTTGTGTGACAAGAAACATTAAGTCAACAAACAAGTTTCCATTGTATGTTTGTGAATGCTGCATATGTACCAACATAGTCTGTCACTAAAGGATCCAACGCTTTTCTGCCTTTCCTCCATAAACATGAAATAAGTAGAGGGTGAGGGGTTTGAACAAAGATTAAAGAAGCTTTTCTTAAGTTAAACCAAGCCCTGGCATTTTTATCTTATCAATTACAAAGTGTCAGTACTTAAACTTAACCATAGAAAAATAAAAAGTAAATAAAAAAGTATGAATGCAGTTATATTAAGGCAATCAGTGGAAAAGCATCACATCTAGATTTTTTCTTTTTTTAGCGACATGACAAAGACAACAGATTGATGAACATATATTGACATAAAACAAATACATTCATCGAAGACATCCCCGTCTCAAAAACACTGACATTACATGAACAGTGACAGTCTGTTATTCTAGTGATGGTTGAAACCAGATTACTGACACATTTCACTTTAGAAATTATGTATTTTACTATTTCTCAAGTATGTAGCAGTAATATTATGACTCTAAGCACACCTGACAGGTCCTGCAGGTTTCTCCCCGATCCCAGCCACAGTCTGTGCCACAGTGGCCGGTGAAGGGGGGGCTGCCGCTCAACAGGATGTAGAGGATGACACCAAGGCTCCAGAGGTCACAGCGCTTGTCATAGAACGATGCCTCGTCTGTGAACACCTCCACTACTTCTGGAGCCATGTACTCTGCTGAGCCACACTAGAAGAGAAACGTGAATAATCATTGTTAGATTTAATTCTATCTCTCATATGTGCTTGCACTTAAGTCAAAGGAAGACGTACGGGTGTAGTGAGCTCTGGAGTGGTGATGGGTGTACAAGCACTGCTGAGCTTCACACCACTGCCCAGGTCAAAGTCACAGATCTTTACCGGGGATACCTGAATAGAATGATTTAAGATCATTACCTATTACTCCTTTCTATTTTATATAATCAGAAATAACCACATCTGTTTTGAAAATAAAATGTCTAAAGGTCACTGACCTGATCAGTGTATTCACAGAGGATGTTTTCCAGCTTTAGGTCTCTATGGGCAATGCCTGTAGAAAAAGCACATTGTTACATAATGCAAACGTGTGGATTGCTCCTTTGCTGTGCTCATGTTGTCAGCCTACCTTTGGTGTGTAAAAAGTCAAGAGCTTGGGCAATATCCCTGACCACCTTACTGGCTTCCAATTCATCAAAGTGCTTCCGGTTCTGGATGTGTGTAAGAATTGAACCTGAAAAGTGGAGCGGCCGAAGAAATCACTGTATTGTTTGACAATCAATGTATGAAGCAGATCAAATGGTGACCAATGTATCTGTGTAGACATACCTCCACACAGCTTTTCAAATACCAAATAAAAGCAGTTGTTGTCTTCGAAAAACTGGATCAACTCCAAAATGTTCCTGGATGAAGATAGTCCCCCTGATTAGCATCTGGTTTTGTGTAACCTACAGATTTGCAAACATTTTATACCAGTAGCACTCACTTGTTTCCTTGACACTGGTAAAGTGTCTCCACCTCTCGGAAGACTCTGCTGCGGCTGTGTCCTGCACTCTTTTCTATGATCTTTGTGAATCACAGAGAGAAACGTATGTAGTATCCAAATAAAAATGGAATGTGAATATCATCATTATTTGGTATTAAATGTTCAATAATGGATTGGAATTTTGTTCTGTTTGTGATTATAGTTAGACTATTTTTCTACTTTTAGCACAATTATGAGCTGAAAATTCATACTCAGCCCATAAAGTTACTATGCTAACCAGTGTAAACCTTACTCTTCAAACATATAAACATAAGTCAATACTAAATGCTATAGACTGCACCAATTTAGATGAAGTGGGGAAGAGTTTATATTCAATAATGATGAACTATATCTACCATGCTGTTTCAACAAATTTTGAAATAACCATTTATTACTTTTTTTTTACCATGCATGACCCACAAAATATGCTTACGCACCTTCACAGCAAACTCCTTTCCATTCTGCAGACTAATGCATCCTTGAACTTTAGCATAGGCACCTTGCCCAAGCACTTCATCTGTCAATTTGTAGAGGTCTGAAAACAGTAACGTGAAACTGCAGTAAGTGTCACAATAGCAGCAAATAAAAGACAACATCCACTTCCTCTGTACAAATGTCACAATAATCAGTTACCATCAAAACTGCCTGTGAAGCTGTCTGTTGCTCTAGTTCTTTTCTTCTTCTTCCTTTTAGCAGCATCTGGGATGCTTACTGGCTGGCTTTTTTCCATATCTAAAGCAAAAAATAGAAACATCAGCATGAAAACAACATGACTTAGAGTCAGTGTGTGAACCTATAATTTTCTTTTCTCTATGCATTTTGTACCTGCTGGACCCTGGGAAAGGAGCTGTCTTTTCTCTGAAGTGATTCCATTGTCCTGAACTCCCCCACAACTCTGCCCCACTTGGCCAACGGCCAGGGAGTTACCCTGTGACAGAGGGAAGGAGGCCACACAAAAGGGGAAGAGAGTGAGGGAAAGTGCGAGAAAAGCTACAGAAATCACTTAGTACAGTATAGAATATGCTACTCTGCTCTGTGTTAAATGATACAAAAAACTATAACTTTTTGTAGTTACTAAATGTTACAAAAGTCACTATTTATTCCACTTTTAGTAGTATACACTTCTCTTTACAACATGCATTTCTTTAATCAAGGATGTGTTTGGCTAAACCTGACTCACTGTATGATTTTTAGAGTAATTCCATAACTTTACAATCATACTCATGTGGTGACATGCCAAAACACTAGTGATAAGGGGAAAAAAATACAGGAAACAACATGACAGGTCTTATCACATCCTGGATATTACCAGAAGCACTTACAAAACCAGTCATGACTCATGGAAAGTGATGAAAGTTCTGCTTCTGTGTAGATAGCCTTTACAGTCAATAAACTACTTTCTGGCAGTGATAGTATCCACAGGTTTCAGGAAGTCACACGCTTCCATTCCATCAGAGTAACAGTTCCCACCTGGAGAGAGTGCTGGAAGGTTTGCAACTCCGTCATCACGCAGTGCCTCACCATATCTGCCAACTGAGAGCACACACAGAAATATTATGATTCAAGCATGAATCAAGGACATGTTTTTCAGTTATGCCACGTGTATTTCTAATTAGTGTAGTTTGACAGAGTGAATATATGACCAGTGGTATAAGTGCAGTCTGTGAAGCGTTTAACCTCATGAAAAGTTAAAAAAAAAAAAAAAAGTATATCACGGTAGCAAATGCATTTGAGTCATGATTGAGTAACTCGTAACCACTATCATTATTAAACTTGTCATTACTTCATACCAAGGTAGCTTTAATACTGACCAAATCAAGCTAGCATTAGCCATTGCTAACATCGACGTCTTTGTTTCAAGAACAAAAACACCCCCACAAAAAAGGAATAAACTTTATATGGTCCAACCACCGAAAAAGCTAAAGTTATTTAGCATTTGCATTGTCTTACGTTATTCTCTTCACTGCGGTATGTTAATTTCAGCGAGTTAGCACAGACCTTTAACTAGCATTAGCTTGAATTTCAGATATCGTACAGCCCTTATTTTTCCTTCAGAGACCCATCACCGGTGGCCAAGTCCCATTGAACAAACATTTAAACACAATAAAACAGTCTAACCTGGACCGTGTGTCCAAACAGGCCAAATCCCGTCTGTTACAGCCTTTGACAGCTGAGGTAAGCATCCATTACTAGCTGGCATTCATCAGTCAAACAGCCAAACAGCCGGTGACGCACAGAGCGGGAAAAGACATAAACACAACATAATCCCGCCTCTTTTCGCATAATCTCTCATCCTATTGGTCTATAATGTGACTGTCACTCCGACGTCATTTAGCGTGTTAACTGGCCGCACCTCCATCCACGTAGAGGGTTTTTTTGGGGGTATGATGATGGTGACCTATATTTACACGTTAATTTAAAAGGCTTGGCAGTCATCGGCTAAAAGAAACACTGCTCACACTACATAACTAAAATGTTTCTAGAGGATATATCTGAAGCCACGTGTCCTCTAAAATATGTCGGTGGTGGGAGAAGTTCTCTGATTTTTTACTCAAGTAAAAGTAACAAAACTACTCGTAAACTCAAAGCTTTAACATTATTTTAGGTAGACTACCTAAAGTATTACAATTAATCTAATTAAAATAGCAATAGTAAAAGGGCAGAATGTGGCATTCATGAATAGTGTTGGTGGGTTAATTTCTCTATTAATGTGTTTATGTTGCACCTTATAGTGGTGGGGCTTATTTTGTTGGATTGCATAATCTATTATAGTACATATTTATTTATTACTTGTTTTTTGATTATAATGATAAAATGAGCCAACCAGTAGACATAATAGAAAAATGAAATGGGTCAAAAGCATAATATTTTCCCCCAAAAAATGTATAAAATGGAAATTAGATAAAGCACAAACACTGGCTTCAGTTTAGAGAAACAAGCGGTAGTTAAATTATTCAGCATATTAATAATATCTGTTTCCCTTTCATGAGATTATGAAAACAGAATCACAAAACAATGCTTTTGTCTACATATACTCTTTAGTGCAGTGCATTCCATTAGAAAACATGCAAAAACCTTAATCATTTTCAGGCTGCATTTTTTTATGTCTTAAAAAAAAAAAAAAAAAACACTACCATCAAGTAATATACAAAGGCTCACTTATAAAACTGCATATCAAAACATAAAGCACAAACTTTCATGCACAATTAAAGTGTATAAAGGAGGGACATAGTATTATTAACCAACACAAAGTCCTACAACAAGGGCGTCATAACACAAACATAGTGCTGTTGCACGTAAACACCTTCCTTATTGTACAATACTATCATCTGAATACATGTAGTGCATTAGTGGACCTTTCCAATGCTTAAAAAAGTATTTACATTATATAAAACATTGTACAAAACTGCTCATTGTTTTGAGTGTATGAAGATTTGTTCCAGGGCTCAGATAGTGATAGAACATAAACTTCTTTGTCCATGTGGTTCTGTTTAGTTGCAGATCTTCTCTGTCATCTCCTTCTGTTCAAAGAAAAGACACACAATGCATACATTTAGCAAATAGAATTTCAGCTATGTCCGAAGATGAATGACTTATAAACTATTTAATATTAAAAATCACCAACTTTATTTGTTATCCCAAGAAAGACACCCATTGTTCCTATTATATGAATGACAAAATGAATTGCTTGAAGTGCTACAGGTAGAACAATAAATGGTGTATGTTTACAAGAATGATGTTTTTAGCGGTGTGTTGACATAAACGTCTCATCTCTATTTCTCTTTGCAAGGGAAATTACACGGCCATGGTATCATAATGGTGATAGCTGATGCTTTTTATTGACGCTTGCAGCACCTTTTTCCATCTGCTTATATTTTGTTGGAAAGTTACATCTATTCCATTTCTGTTTTATTGCACGGATGCACCAAGGCAGCAATTTGAGGATAGTTAGTCCACAACCAATACATTCTTTGCAACGGTGTACATTAATGTCTTTCATAAAAAGTGAAGAAAGTAAATATTTGAGCTAATTAACAGCATCATACTGAAAATTATTAACATTTGTGCGTGTGCCTGAAATAAGACTGGGCATCATGTCAGTCTCATAATCATGTTGTTTGTTGTTTTCAGCCTACACACAAATTGCTGTTATTTTCTTTGCAACATATGTGTTCTAAAAAGGAAGGCATATTGTACAGCATAGGTAATAATTACAAAAGGAATCAGACATTTCCCACCTCTACTTCAAACATAAAAAAAAAAATAAAAATCACATTCAAAGTCTCACCAGGGGCTCCAGTTCAGAGTGATCAATAAGGTTGAACTCTGAGATGAAGTAGTAGTAGTGTTTGTAGCAGGTATTTATGTGGGCTTCTGCACCCATGCTGCAGACGCTGTCAAAGTGATGGATGTAAACATGGACAAACACTCTGAAGAGACGGCTCAGGATCTTCTTGCACACCTGCTGGAAGTTCTTGGGGAATGGAACACCTAGGATGAGGAAGATAGAAGATTGTCAGAGAAATGATGAGACCCCCGACTGAGAGACATATCTGATCTGACACTGAAAATGATTCATGATCTATAACTGACATCTGTAATTAAACAGACTAGAAACAGAGTCTCACTCAGAGTTTGAATCATTCACATGGATAGTTATGTAAATGAGGTGTAGCTGTGCTAAACGTCACTGTTTTTTTTTTTTTTTTAAGATATGAAGACTATAGAAGAGTTCTTTAAAAGAATTGTGAAGCAGAATAGTTAGTGAAAACCAGTAACATGTAAAACTATATTATTACTTGTGTTTGCATTTAAATCTGCAAAATCAGGAGCAAATTCAATATACAGTGTTACACCTTATCAGAGCAGCATCCAGGATACAAACAGGGTCAAAATGTGCATTGTTTATGGGATGACTACGGTTACAAATCTCTTGTGGTTTTCTCTGCCATAATTTTATTTTATTTATTTATTTCCCTTTGTAAATTGCCCAAGAACACATAAATATGTCAAATGTAAGCTAAGGGGATTGATGTTAAGAAGCGAATGAGAACAAAAAAAAAAGATAAGAAAATGTTTTACATTGTATGTAACCTGTTGGCCTAAATAAAGATAAAAAAAAAAAAAAAAAAAAGGGCATTGTTTCAAATCTTAGCACCTATTCTAATTTGTATATTCCACCTTCCCGCTAGTAATTTCATCTATTTTGATGAACTTGTTTAATTTCCATTCCCTTTATTCCTACTTGACACGCTGTCAGTTTTTTCACTGACATGTACCATCACTAACCACAGAGTCATTTTGCTCCTCTAGGATACATTATATTCAAACCACTAATAAACGTTGATTACTAAATCTGGCGCTGACATAAAATTAGACCATAAACACCCCTTCTCTCTTCTCTAAATGTCAACTTCACTGTTTAATTAACCTCAGCTTGAACTTTTGTATCCCATTTAAGATCTTAATGAAGGAGAACAGCACAGTGCTGTAGAATGACACCTGGTTAGTGCATTACACTCAGTAACAGTCTGCCTTTATTTACACACTCCTCACACACACCTACTCTGGTGGGGAAGATGTCCTCATTATTGATGAGGGATTCTATCCAGTCCATCAGCAGGTTCATGTACTTGAGCGCAGGCAGTTTGGTGGGTCTCTTGTAGTCGTCACCGTCCTGCCACCTGTACTCGTATCGTAGACCCCCAGACATTATGGGACATGTGCGCTCGGTGCAAAACTCACTCATTGTGCCATAGATCAGGTTGATTCTGTTGAAGAAATCCACCACGTGTACTGCAATCCAGTCATTGATGTTCTCACCCTCCGGAAGCTGGACCACCTTCCTCAAGTCCAAACCAGATTTGAGCGAGGCCTGGGCCTTCTTGTAGAGTTCAAAGCGCTGGGTGCCCGGCTCAAACCTTTTCTTTGGCCTGAATGTTTTGTCTTTGCTGAATACTTGTCCAAGACACAACGCCATTGACTCCGTCGTTTCCCCTGAGATAAGGGGGAGAATACTTTCTCTGGAATAATATTTTGTTTTGGGCTTGATAAACTGGGACCTTCCTGAGAGAGGACCAGGCAGTGAAGTCAGGTCACAGGAGGCCGGCTTCTTGTTTCCAGAAGACTCGACCTCTCTGTGAAGCAGAACACACAACAGTCACACAGTTAGTGTTTTTGTTTTGTTTTTTATTGCTTTAGACAAAAAACGAGGCACTATAACCAAAAGTGAGTCATGAAGTGTTGATGTAAAACAACATATTTGTTAAAATATAAGATGCACTTTTAGTAGAAAACAGTCCATTCAGTCACTAGCAGGAAAAAAAATCAGACCAGTACAAACTGAAACCTAATTGAGAAAATGAATGGTATGCTGCAACTCATTAAACATGAAGCTTTTTCAGGATGTATTTTGAGACAGATCCCTCTATATATAGTGTAATTCACTATTTCCTAAGAACCAGCCTGTGACTTTCATTAAGAAAACCAGGCGTAAAACCCAGTGCAATGACAACATCAAATACTGATTAACAAAAGCTTTTTTTCTAAAAGGTATTTGACATCTGACAGATTATGTCCTGTTAATATGAGCACAGTCCCTCTGAGGTATGAAGTGATCCAAATGCGATAATAAAACCTTAATGTTAACATTTGCATATTAAGTGAGGGGGTTATTAACTCCTAAATGTCTCGTCCTTGAGAAATACCACAGAATTGTTATGGTTGCAATCTACTGTGTGTATTTGCGAAGCTACTTTGGTGGGTTAAAGCGTTGTGTTGATTTTTCAGATCTGACACAACATCATATTCATACGACTTTGGTGGTTGCAACATGATACTGTATCCGCATTTGTGTCATGTGTCCCATTTTTAACTGTTGGTCTCAACATTTCCTGTGGTTGTTCCCCTAAAACACCCGTGACCCAAGTTTGCAGAAGTTTCAGTCATTTTAATTTACATTACAGAACATTAAACACTCATCAGATTGTGTGTGATTGTTGGATTCTGTTCAGTTTGCAAACTTTGTTTTTAATGGACACCATGATCCTCTGATAAGCTTAGGTTTTGTTCTCTTTTTGGGCTGATTGTAGTTAACTATGCTTTTAATGTTCAGTCCCCATTGGTTATGTGACAATGTGCAAAATATAACCCTTCTGTCACTAGCTTTCACAGTCTGTTTGATCCAGATCTACATTCACCACTGGGGGAGCCTGAATACGTGGTCATGAGATAGCTGAAATGTGTGCATAACAAAAGCACTTCAGAGTAAAGCTCATATTACACAGCTTTGTTTAGGGTCATAAAGACACAGCTTTAGTCAAAAATCAATGTCAGACGCCCTTGGTGATGATTAATACAGAAGGTGACAGCATGTGGGAAAGATTCGCTTGAGTTTCGATGACTTTACGCCTCTCTGCATGCCTCAACAGCCTCAGACTGAAGCATGTCTGATCACGTATTGGAGTTGGCACACCCTGCATGCAAGTTTTTATGTTTCTTTTTTTATGGAATTTGCCCAAGACTTTGCAGACTTAAACGAAAACATTAAAAAAAAAAAAAAGGTCCCTCTTCAGTAACAAAGGAAAGAGGCTGAGATACCAAAACCTAGAGATTGCAGAATGGAAAAAAAAGTTGTCTACAATATACCTGGCTGAAATCTTTCAGTAGAGGATCTGGAATGTGGTGGAAAGACGTGGGACGGACAGGGAGGTCTGAGGCGTCGCAGCCCTAGATTTTAGATTCCCCCGTGGAGCACAGTTCCAGCTGCCTCTCCCCTTTGAGCTCCTCTGGATCCTCTGCGTCCCTGCCGGTCACTATTATCAGACCAAGAAGCTCCAGCTTTACTCAACAGTAACAGAGTAAAGAGAGAAAAAAGTTGTTTGGCTTCTCTTCCTGTGGATGATGTCACATCCTGACTTTGTCTACTGTTGCTGTCTATGTGTGAGTGTCTGTGCCTCTTTGTGGGTGTGTGCAGAGAGGGCCTATAAATTGAAAGAGAAGAAGGGTTGGAAAAGGCCTTTGTAAACCCCCATTCAGCCCTCCCTCTTTTCCATTTTTTTTTCCTTTTTTTCTTCCCATCCTGTAGGCAAGGGAGTGAGCCAGGCTTCTGATGAGGTCCTGAGAAAGCAACCCCTCCTCTTAAGCCACATATAGGACATCACAATCATCCCACAAATTGTTTCTGGATGTTTGGCAGCCAGACTCTCAATAACATATCATTAAAATTCTTGGCCTTTTTCAGATATTGTAGTTGAAGTCACATCGGCCTTAAATAGAAAAAGAGCTACACACCAACTTCAAAAAATTTCTGTTCAATATGTCGAAGGGAATACGTAGTGAAATCATGCGCAAACAAGTCGTGTTTGTCTGAAAATATCCATAAAATCCCGTTGCCCTTGGGGATGAGCGTTGTTATGTTGGCTGTTCTGACTGTTGCCTTTGTCTTTAACATCAATGGGTGCTACTAAAGTGCAGAGGGTGGCAACATTTAGATGCGTAATGAAACACAGGCTGTAAAAGAGGAGCTGTCTAGACTCTTTGTGATGCGATGCCCTGCAGTATGGGAGTAATAGGAGCTATAAGATGTGGCGATAGATAAGTTACAGAGAGGGGGGGGCGGGTTCACCTTCTCGAGGTTAGGTTTGTTGCAGGGGGATCACTCTGGTCAGCTTTAGGATATGAGTTCAAAACTTGGAGCTGCAGACAGAAACAGAACAGCTCAGTTTTAAAGTAAAGGCAATGAGTTGATTTTAGTTGATTGATTACAGTTTTTTTTTTGTTTGTTTTTTTTTTCTATTTTTCAACCTTAAATTGGTTTTCAGCCCAGTTGTGAGTGTTAAATGTGCTAGTGCTATATTCTTCATATGTTTAAAGTAGAACTCAATAATCTGATTGTGATTGATTGTTTTGACTTAGATTTAAATAACACATTAAAAATACATAACATCATTACTTATTCCCCAAATTTTGCCTGATTAATTTTAGGGTCTTTGTACAGAAACATCTACATTTGTGTCCGCAGCTTTTATAGAAACATAACATCTGAAAAAGACTCAGGGAGGGCCACAGAACCACACTGTCAGAGTCATAAACAGAGTTTAAGTGCTATATTTTGAGGTCAAAAACGTATTACACAAATAACAACAATAATAATACACTTAATAATTATTATTATCATTACTATTGGTAGTGGTAGTAGTAATTGTAGTAGTGTTTAATCTGTATAACCATCACATACATTATGTAAATGCTAAATAAACATGTATAGTTGGATGTAGTCTGAATGTGCGTCACTGGTGGTAAATGAAGATTTTTTTCCATGTATCCAAACTGGAAAACATTGAAAATATTCGTTTTACCTCTGGTTTTGAGTCTGCAGTAACAAAAAATATCCACATGAGGTCACTATAGCTGTTATTATGAGTGTTCCTAGTTATATCACCAAAGGGAATACCCTTTTTATCAGAGCAGCAGGTGACACCTTTGTTTTAATTGTGACTCTACAGAAAAACATGTTTTGATATGTACTGGTAATGTTTTGTTTGGAGAAGCTGATATAGTTTTGAGTCACTCTAGAATGTAGAAATCTTTTTTAAATGTTTTATTTAACATAGAATATGTAGAATAGAAGGATTTAACATGACAGTACAAAAAAAAAAAAAAAAAAAAGCACAATAAGCAGCAGTGATGACATACACAGGAAATAATGAAGCATTACAGGTGAATACATGACGGACATGCCTCCAGTTGCCCTCTGCTCTACTTTTTTTCAACTCCCCAACCAAAAATGTGAGACAGGAGGAAGTGCAACCAGTCCAGCCTTCTTTCATCACTCAGCAAAGTCATTATTCAACACAACTACACTTCCTGTCGTGGCGGAGCAGTCATCATTGTCAAATGTTCTGTGTGAATTCCACACATACACAAGATTAGAGTTGTGTAATCTTCATCAATGTGTACCTTTTGCATATTGCTGTCAATCACTCTTGGTTGCAAGGTTTTCTAGATATTTCATGTGTTGAAATCTGGAGGAGGACTGGTTCTTTCTGCTTCAAAGGGTCCCCTCAAGCCCCCAAGTGAAGAGCCTTCCTCTATGTAGAGCTGCAGGTGGATGTTCACCTGCCACAGACGGTTTATTTATGAACACACAACCAGCGCAGGTGTGTGACATCTTGTCTTGCATGTTTGTCCAGGCTCATTATGTTCCATTCTCTGTATTTTCCGTACAGGTGAACCTCCCCTTTAGGACCTTCAGCTTCAAAGGAAAGCTGTGAAACTACTTAAACTGCACTTTGCAAACTAGCATTACACTTTTGTTTGCCTTATTTAAACTGACACACACCTGCATTGTGCTATAGTTTATACAGTGCATGTAAAACATCTCAGCAGAAATATACGAGACCCTTATCTTCTCTGGCGATCATGTTCGTGTCATTCTGCGAAACCATGAATGAAGCAGACGGCAGAACAAAAACACTGCTCTGTAAATTATGTCACTTTTTAACCACCTGACAGAAGATACGATCTCTTAAAACAGAAGTATGAAGGCAAATAGGTCAGGAGTACATTTTCTACTTGCATTATAGTGTCCATAAAGTTTCTTTACAATTAAAAAAAATATATTACATAAGAAAATGATGAGATGTTAATCAGATTTGATCTATGCACTCAGTGGTTATCATTGGTTTTCTTTCACATCACATTTGTCTATTTCAAGGATCCTGCTGATGAAAAAGGTTCTGTTATATAAAACCCTAGAAATGTCTACTCCTCAAGAAAAGTTCAATGCATATTATGGTTTATTGGAATAAAATCGGATACACAGACTCAGCAAAACTACAGGATTAGGTATGAAAGATATCCACCGTCATGTCCATTAATTTGTGTTTGATTCCATTGTCACCAATGATGAATCTCAGCCAACATGATAAGAAATCTAGTGCTATCATGATGTGCTTCATGCAACTAAAGGTGCCCATAGATGTGCATTAAAGCAGACAAAAAAAAAACTTCATCTACTTTTCATTTTGTAATCATTTCCACAGATGAGCGTATTTACTTGTTTTTGTAATAAATTTGTTTAAATATAAAGATACTTTGTGGACACCCTGTATTTCTATGCCGGGTTCGCCAATGGACAGCATAAAATATATAATAACGCTGCTCGTACAACGTAATTGTTCCACTGATGTCAGTATAAGTATTCAAGTGCATTAGTTGGAAATAAATTGGATTATAGATAGTACTTTCATACAGATTTATACCTTTATTCCACTTTGTTTCAGAGGGAAACATTTTTACTAGGGCTGTCAAAAGACTAATTTTCTTGATCGCAACTAATTTCAGAAATGTCATAGTTAATCGCGATTAATCTTGATTTACTTTGCATGTGTAAAATTGATATTTTGCA
>JAPSES010000258.1:20403956-20422592 GCA_029822895.1 Maxillicosta whitleyi
GAACATTTCCTGAAAATTTCATTAGGTTTGGTCAATAATTAACCCAGATACTGAGAAACAAGTTTTTAGCCCCATAGACCCCAATGTTAATGAAAATTTCAAAGTGATCCAGAATCCAGGATTTCTTCCAGATCACCCCCAAAAATTAATGAGTTCTTCCCAGCCCTACACTCTACCCCTTCACCAAATTTGATGGAAATTGGGTCAGTAGTTTTTGCGTAATCCTAACAACCAAAAAAACAAACAGACGCGGGTGAACATAACCTCCTTGGTGGAGGTAATAACCATGCAAGTCACAATGTTGAGATTTTCTTTGGGACGTGGCAAAAATAGACTAGTTTAAGAACATGCACTGCAGAAGGACAACTCAGGTTGTACATTTGAGGGCAAAGTGACAGAGTCCAGGTGGAGATGGGTCGGAGTTTAATGGAAGAGGAGGACATGCTGTGTGAAATCATGCAAAGGACAGGGTCAGATGGAAGCCCCTAAAAGGAGCCGTAGCACTCGCAGTGGTTGGAGTAGTTTGACTAACATTGTCACGTTATTATTATTAGTGTTTTTATTAACCTAGCATTAGCAAGTTGGTGAGGGTCACCCCTCCTCAGCTCCAACTTCCTCCTTAAATATCAACACAATGACGCCCATCTTGAAGCTCCAAATGGGAGTCAGTCCTAAAACTAGTGGGAAAAGCACAGAGGCATTGTCCATACTTTTCCAAGCATGTGGTTATAATGACAGTAAATATTATACCAACACTCTTTTAATGTGCAAAACTGCCCCAAGCACAATGTTGACAATCCTGTTCAAGTAGCATTAATGTGATGTCATGTAAACATATGCAGAATAAGAGTCAATGGTTACATGTGAATTATTTTTTTATGCTGATGGAGTTGTAGAAATGTATTTTTTATTGTCTTGTGTAGGTATTAATTTTAATGATAACATCAGCCTGTCCACGGACTACAGGTGGAAATCAGCTCTAGTGCTACAGCTTGGTACATTACATCTCTCCTTTTTAAGGGTAATACTATGCACTGTCCCTGTTTAAATAAATAAAGAGAAAAAAAAATTACAAAAGAATCTGAGCCTACCTGCAATAGTCAGGAGGCACCATGCCAAACACACTGATCTGATCACACACCTCCATAGCTATGACCATGCTGAACCATCCTGTGCTCAGCCAGGAGTTGGAGCGCCTTCTGGAAGACAAGAGAGCATTACCATTTTTAGTAAATCCATACTCAGGTAGTGTAAATATATGAAGAGCAGCTGCACTTTCCAGGACATTGACAAACTGAGAAGCCAGAAGCAGTTGTTCTGAGATTATATGTGATGATTCACATTTGTTTAGGAGAGGTAAATGAAAATTAAGGGTAAGAATATGAGAGACCAGCGACAAAAAGACTCTGAAAAATAAACAGAGGCTTATATTTTAGAGAGAAATAATACTTTAAATCAACATCTATGGGGAGATGGACTCTAAGGTGCTAAGGTGTGGTTTTATTAGTCACATGAATGCTTTATGAAAACTGTTTCATATATATGTATATATAAAAACATTGTTGACATGGATGTTTTGGTGTGAGTTCTATTTTAGTTTAGCACAGATATATGGTAAGTCATGTTCACTGTGCAGAAGTTTCTATGTCTAGATTTCAAGCGTGCTCATGGATTCCAACAACTGCTGCACTACACATAACCCCACAAAGGACTTATTAAAGGAATAATATTTTGCATTTTTAAATGGAATTATACATTTTAAAACATCTCCCTGTGGTCTACATAAATTATAAATGCTCTGCTTGGGTCTGAATTCTTTCATTCATTCAACTCCACAGGTCCATCTTCACACTTATTTTTGAGAAATGACACAATAAAGCGCTGGCCCTTTAAATGCAAATGAGCCCACCCTCTCCATGTTGTTTACTCTTTGCTCTGTCCCACTTCAGCCACTTGAGTTTTTTTTAATACACCCAAAAAATAAACATTTTAGGTCATCCACTCTAAGTTTGGACACATTTTCAGAATTCACTACAACCGTTGCTGCTGACACACAATTATGCTGTAGTCAGAGAAATGTTCAAATGAATATAAAGATAGCTTTACAGCACCTGGAGGGTTCAAATTCAAACTTTATAAACTATTAGAGTCCAAATACACAAATAAAACATTTACCGATCGATCCCCGTTTCATTTTTAAAGAGTTCATCAAGCTTCAGCATCTTGACTGGAGTAACCATGTAGACTTGGAGTTTGGGCAGTTGGTCCTTTAACAGTCGCAGTTTGTTGTAAACATGGCCTTTACCGTCCCTCCGCATGGTGTAGTTCGGTCCCCAGAAGATGAACACTGTGTTCTGGCTTGAAACAATCATCTCCTGTCTCCGTGAAAGCACCCGGTACAGGCTGGAATGAGCTACGATGCGCAGGGTTGTGCGATTGCCGACATCCTGCTGATAGTCTACGATGGGGGCATTGTTCGTGCGGATAACACACTCTGACTGGTCAATTTCTTCACCCCTCTTGCCCCCAATTAGTTGACCAGAGCTGGTCACAAGGGCACAAGTCCTGCAGTGCATCTTCAGAGGCTGTAGAGGCAAAAGGTCAAAGGTCATTGGATTTTTATTTATCAGAGAGTGCAGTCTCCTGGGTTGCTAAGCAACAATTCCCAGAGATCCAGCATTCATCATCATGTGCTCTTCATCCTATGCTCCCAAAACCTACAAAATGCTCACATTTTATATAATTTTCAAAATATGAAGAATAATAACAAGTGGTGTCAGGCACAACAAACCCCGCCCCTCGCACATACTGTATCGATCCAGCTGATGTCATCATGTCATATATAAGTGCCAAGTGTGAAGCCAATGGAAATTTGAAATTCCACCCATTTTATTTTAAATGGATGAAGAAAAATGAATTTAATAATCTATTTTTAAAAAGTGAACTTTGACCTATTGTTCCCAAAATGTAATTAGATCTATTGTGGATCACTGGGGATCTTTAAGTCCAATTTGGTATGAATTCAACCAATAGTTTTGCTGTTAGTGTTTAAAAAAACAAAACCAAAAACAAACAAACAACTGAAAACAATAGCCCTTGCCTCCCTTTCAGGGGGAAGGGTAATAAAAAATAAAACACCAAAACCTGAGGAACCATAACTGTGTCCTAATGTGAAAGAAATACAGTTCATAGCAATACGACAAAAAAAGTTATAGAAATGCATGAGTAAGAACAAGGTTCATAACTCCTTAGTGAAGTCAAGCTCAAATATAACACCACCAACACCACCCTTAAATGCTGAATAGAAATTCACATTGACACATTCTGTTTATCTTTTAAATTTGTACCTATTTCTGTTGGATGGTGCAAATATATTATTAATGCTTTCAGTCAGGGCTGTAAAAATCAGGTTGCTAAACTCTTATCAAGGCCACCTGTCTGCAGTAAAGCTGATAAAACTGAGCCACAGCTGAACTGAACATTAACATTATTTAGTATTATATAGTATTTAGCTAGCAGTAGAAGTGGCTCATCAAGAGTTTTAGCACTAACAGAGATATTATCCTGAAAAAGCCAATTCCATCTGTGCGTACACTTTATGTGGTCTATGGTGTTTCCTTGTGCTACTTCATCAACATGTAGTTTTTTAAAAAGAGAGGCTAGTCAGAATTAGTGCATCAAGCTATCAGAACTGGCCCCCAGTTTTCCTATTGAAATGTCACAGCAAACCTTCCAACTGTTATTTAAGCAGAATTAATGTGTCCATATATAGACATCTTATTTAGCCACTGAGAGTCTGGTTTCTACATGTAAAGTGTCATGGGATAACATTTATTATGATTTGGTGCTATATAAATACAATTTGATTGATTGACTGATTGCATCTGTGCTATAATGCCATTAATATAAGATCAATGATTAAACTGTAAATGTCAATTTTCAGAAACAGTCAAAGCATGTTCCAATTAAGAAGCAAAAGGGATTAATCTGCAACCTGTAAGCATCAAAGTCAGTCTATTTTGGTTTGAAATCAGGCTCCCAAGAGAAAATAACACTGTTGTTATTGTACAACACACACACACACACACACACACATGCACACACACACGCACACACACACACACATACACACACACAGACACACACACACACACACACACACGTGCACACACACACACACACACACACACGCACACACACAGCCACGAAAAAGGTCAGGCACAATTTGCAAAGCAGACGATACAGATGATATTTTCAGACTTAAATGTTTCGGTCTTAAACAGGTGAAGGTCGTTTTTGTAAAGGACCCACAGGACCCCATTGACCTTTAACACTGTGATTATTCTGTCATCGACATCCAAAAAGGACCTGTATGAAACAGCAACAGGATTACGGAGATAGATAAGATGTTTTATTTTGTCAAGCTTCTGCATTTATGCAAATCTACAGCAGATTAGCATGGTTGACAGGAGCGCAGAGGTACTTTAATTTGTAGAAAAATCATGCATACATGTAAGTCAATATTTATTCTATCAAATCTGTTAACCTGTTCATTTTCAGTAAAGGAGGAAGGCATACCACGTCATGCTGCAGTTCAGTGCAATCAAAGGATCTGTGTGCAAAAGATCTGTCAAGCATTATTGCAGGGGTGTTGTGTTGGTTGATATTTACCAGATATTCATGTTTTGTGTCCATCTGGCTGTTCAGAGTTTTAAAAAAAGGCAAGCTCGGATTGAATGATCGGACAGCAACAACCTTGAGACTCTTCACATGAATTATTCTCAGCCTTAATGGAGAGCTACATTGGCATTCTGAACTGTGCTCTGAGCTTCACACTCCATCAGGTTCTGAGGTGGGAATCTGTGTGCATGTGCGTGAGTGTGTGTGCGTGTGTGTGTGTTATTGAGTGACTGTGTGTGCATACAGGTGATATTACCAGCGCCAAAGGCTGTGCTGCTCCCACTGCTATATTTATAATAGTCTCCCACTATCTCTGTGACCCCACACTGAATGATTGCCTGGTGTGTGAGTGTGTGAGTGTGTGTGTGGTTGTCTCTCTGTGTGGCATCTGGGGATGTCTTTAAATCTTTGTGTAGAGTTTGATGTGGCCACAGATATGTAACACAATCACGTTGTCTCAGACAAGACTCTGCAACTGTCGAAAAAATGTGGACAGTCACACCTTGTAATTCTCTCTATACACACAAACTCACGTCCTCATAGTGTCTTTGCATCAAAGAACAAGTATTTTCATTCTCCAGCACATTGCCCAAAAATAAACTACTTCCTGTAGATGTGTGTTCGCTATAGCAGATTGGCTGGAGCAAATTACGTGCTTCACTACACAAACACCTTCCCTGGGAAGAATCACAGTCCGTGTGTCGTTTCTTCTTTTATATACAACACACACGGTGCATTTCCCCTTTGGCTCTGTCAAGACAATTACACCCTGACAACTTTTAATCATCTGAAAAGTTTGGGAATGTGTAAGACGACTGAAGGTCTGGCTGGTGGTGTCACTTCGAGTATCTGTGAAATAATAAAAATGTCCTTGAAAGTGATCCTGATGTTCCCAGTATCATCTCCCAGAGCTTCTGACAGCTCGATGACGCTTGGAAATAGCCACTTATATGTTCACAGCTAAGAGGAGCTATCAGTATCAGGTGTAGAATATTTCAGAAGGGCAGGCTACAGTGGATGCACTGACGGAATAAATCTACAAATGTTATATAGTTCCCTTTTGCGTGTTATCAGCCTTGAATTAATAGTGTTTTAATTTCTGACCTAGCTCACAGTTGAATCCACCTGACTCCCACATACATTCTACATTTTATCATGCAGCTTGTCTCCCTTTATCACTGGATTACAACCTTGTAAGCCGCACACTTTCCTGAATTAAGAGAATGTAAGGAGATGGTTGCTTCAACCTTTATTGAACTTAATGTGATAGATTTAAAAGAGCCAAAGCGTTAGAAGCAGCAGAAGACACAGTTAGCACCAGGGCTCCGGGTGCAGCTCCAGTCAATTACAGCCCACACACCAACTTCAGATTCATCAGTGTGATCCTGTTTATATACTTCCCATGGGAACCCGGGATAATAATTGGTTTCAGAGCAATCCCCATCAGTCAGTTTCTAATATTGTGCCAGACCTTCTGCTGTGCCTCCAATCCTCCAGCCTCTGCTTGAGCCCCATTCAGTTTGAAAAAAGTAGGTAATAAACTCACAAGGAGAGAGAAAAGAAAAAATGAAAATGTTTTCAGGTCAGAGAGAAGTCATGAGCAAAGAAGAAAAAAAGACAAAATAAAAGTTTATAATTCCAGATTACAAATTCAAAAGTCTAGTATATGATATTTATGATGGTTTAATCATTCTGTTGTCATTGATGTATGATTATATGCAAATGAAAACCCTGTTTTAGTTACCTGTGACCGATAAAGACATCTACAGAGGAAGAAGCACGCTGTCCATGGAGTTTTATATGTTGTGTTGTCGTGTTGCTAAAGTAACTGTAGATAAAACTCTATTTTCTTCAGTTTTATGTCAGGTAGTATCTTTTGTTAAGGTGCTGTAATACAACCCACTGTTTGAGTTAATATTCCCTTAACTAAAAGTTCCAAAATGGACAAAAAAAAAACAAAAAAAACAATAAAAAAACAAAACGCTAGCTGACGAGTTTTTGTTTTAGATGCCATCAAAGTCCAAATTCACCACTAGATGTCCCTGAACATTACACACTGAACCTATAGACTCTACATAATTGGTGTACAGACAAGCTGTTACCTGTTGGTTTATGATCTGCCATTTTAAAGGTAGTTGATTATGGTTTGTCTGTCACCATGTTGGCTTTGTGGAGCCAGATTTGACCAGAGGTTGAAAATTTGGAGGGTTGCAACATTGATGAGTCATGATTGAGTTAATGCTAAATGCAACCATATACATATATAAAGCAATAAAATATGTCAAGAATAGTATCATATGTATTTTACTGTGTGACTGTCTGGTTAGTGAAACCTATGGTGACACAGCAAAAATTAAAGCCTTTTATTCAACGTGAGATCTTACTCATTGTAGATTTTATAGATGGACCCACAAAACACTTAATAGAGCAGGCCTATTCAATTGGCGGCCCGTGGGCCACATGCAGCCCAGACGCGGCCAAGCTGCAGCCCAGATGCGGTTGAGGTGATACTGCGCTTGAAAAATAAAATACTGTTCACTAGTCTCCAGAACTTAATATATGCATTTTACTTTATCACTTACCAATAAATACACAATGTTAGAGTATTTATTTTGCATCCCCAGATATTATTAACTCATTAAAATGCAAATAGTTAGCAAATATTCCCAATTGCCGTGGAGGGGGCAGCGTTGCGGTGTGCGGCAGCAACATACACGTGATGATGCATGGTAGCTCACGCCATTGTAAACATGTCTTTCTCGACGCTCAAGCGAAAAATTGAAGATGAGAATCCAGCATGGACTGAGAAATATTTGTTTATTTTGCCGACACCCAACGCCAAACCAATGTGTTTGATTTGCAATGAATGTGTTGCTGTTGTAAAGTCAGTGTTAAGTTGAAGGCCAAAGCACAAAATAAATTATACAAGAATAAATGTGGTTTATTATAAAGATGTATGAATCTATTATTATTATTATTATTATTATTATTATATGTAATTACTGAAAAATGACCGCTTGTTAGTGCGGAAAATTTGTGGCCAAACTTAAGTTCTTGGATTCGAAATGTGGCCCAAATGGAAAACTTTGGTTTATTCCAACAAAATGAACTTGGCAATAACACAGCTTTAGTCAGTGGGTGCTTTTTTGTGTGCATTTCCATTCTGTGTACTGTGTTACAGGAGAGTGATTGGAACCACTGGCAGTTACCAAAAAAAGGGGGGTGATAATTGTAAGTGTAATGGAAACAGATCCAGTAAATAAAAGATGACATAAAGGTAAAGGTGAACTAATGAGATCACAAACGGCTATAGAACAAATACATTAAAAAAAAAAAACACCATTAGATGGAATACAGCATCAGAAACAGTCATATATGGAATTAGATGATTTTAAACCAACAAACAAATGGGTTGATTTTAGATCCCAAAAAATATCATAGCTTAATAACTATTATTGCTTTTTTTCCCCCTCAAATAAACTTACTTCTGTGCACCTACTGCTTATCTCAATGAACCAATTCCAAACAGAACAGAAGTGGATAGAGACTTGCATAAATTAGCATCTTCTTTAGCAGATTTACTGAAAAATTGGGGGAAAAAATGGAGAGAAAAAAAAAGTTAAGCCAGAGGGGTTTAGTTGTACTGAGCCACCTGGATGATAATTCTCACACCTAATCTGTATTCAAGAAAACATTTTTGTTTTAGGAGAGATGTTTTTTTTTTTTGTTTGGTTTCTTTTTTTTTGGTAAATTGGGAGATAATTCTTATGTTTTACCCTGAATGGATTAACAGAGACTTGGCAGGAAAAGTCACTCCACATGTGAGATGTGATGTGAATATTGACCTGCAGCTGCGATGTTCAGGTCAGTCAGTGATAACTGTTACTAATGGGGGGGTCAGCCAGAGGTCAAAAGGAACTACGACCGAAGCTGCAAACATGAGAGGTGAATGTAACCAGACTGACACAATATTTCAGTGGTGTGAAAGTTAAAAGAACAAACTGCTGAGAAGAATAATAAAGAATCTCCTCGTCTGCTGTATTTTTTGTGGCAGTAAATAGTGTTATTATGAGGCTGTTTTTTTTTTTTTTTTCTCTCTCCTGATGGTCAAGTGTGTGCTCAGATACTGACTCAGACTCCACTCAGTTTGATCTCTCTTTCCCTTCGGTGTTCCCTGCATGTTGAAAAATCTGACGTGTCTTCTACACAGCAGTATGAGGACATTAATGAGAAGCACCATATTGATTTTCTATGAAAACACTGCGCTGCTTTGTTGCATTTCCTTAACCTTGG
Organism: Maxillicosta whitleyi; assembly: GCA_029822895.1. Classification (NCBI taxonomy): domain Eukaryota; kingdom Metazoa; phylum Chordata; class Actinopteri; order Perciformes; family Neosebastidae; genus Maxillicosta; species Maxillicosta whitleyi. Next base: position 20,412,930 of record JAPSES010000258.1, read on the forward strand.
CTTCCCTGAACCTGAGGCTGCCCAATTCAATTTTTCTTTGTTGGATTTTTCATGTCTCCCTCTCTCTCTCTCCGAGCGAAATTTCATTAACTCTTTACTCCAGTGCTTGGCATCTGCTCTTACACCCTTAGTTTTTTTTTTATTTTTTATTTTTTTGGGGGAAAAAAAAAGAAGCAAAAGACAGAGGAATCCAAACTGTTTTCCAAAATGATGGTTTACGTTACCCAGTCATTTTCAGAATGAGAGAGACTGAAAACTTCATCTAAACATGTATTTATTTATTGATTAAATTTTTTTTTTTTGGTGACAGATCCTTACTGTCACCTCTCAACAGCTCTGGAATCTGCAGGCAGTCTCCTACTCTCAGATGAGTGTTGACAGCCTGTGTTTCATGCTGCGTTTTAAGCTCATTTAGGCTCAACAGTCTTGGCAGGTCAGAGCAGAGCTACAAGCACCATCAGGCTTGTCACTGAGCTGAGCTTCAGATGTTGGTGGTCTGGTTAACAGGCGTAACATTTCCCCTCTGTTAGCTTGGCAGGTGGTTGAACTAACACTGTGCCTCCAGATGAACTTGAACTTAACTTCTGCAGCTTATTTGACTTCTGAAACACTACTATTACCACGACAAAATGTTACAACTGCAGAAACCACTTACATATGTAACTTAATATTAATTAAAGGATCTGCGATTTATCTGGAATTCTTAATCGCAATAGACAAATTAGAAAGTTGGCATTTTTTTTGGAGTCCACATCCAGTTTAACCTGATTTGGGCAAAGTGGTTTGGTTTAAAACATTAAAAAAAAAATCACTATGATTTACATGTGCACAGCTTGGGCTTTGAATCTGTTTAGTGCTGGAAGGTGGTGGTTTTTGATGTTACCTAGTTCTATTTCTGAGCTTATAATTCTCTCAGTCACACAGATCTTCAATACTAACTTGTAAATTCACAAAAAGTGGAAGCAGTCAAATGAATCAGTGAGATCAGCAACGGGGGGAGTCGGCGATAGCCCCTTTCACACCAACATTCCTGAGAAATATAATTACCAGGAATGTATTAATATATGGGTCAAAGACTCCCTGGTAATCTGTGTGGTTTGTCCACCTTACCTCAAAGTTCCCAGAAATGTATTTCGATCAAGCTTGTGCGCACTGCCAGGATGTTCCTCCAATCACTGCTCTTCTGCACATAGCCCACCCCCTACCTAAAAGTTTGGGATCAAGGGAAAGATTTGTTTTCCACCGAAGTCCCAGGTAAGCGATAAAAGTTACTTTAAGTAAAGTTAAAAAAAAAAAAAAAAAAAGTAGCTTTAAAAAATTAGCTAATGGCAGCTCATGGGTCCTATTGTGCTAATGCTAATTGCTAAAGCTAATGGCTACAGATGTTCATTTTGTCTCCTTGTTTACTCGCACTTGATCATCTGGAATTAACAGTACATCATTTATGGTCTGCACTGGCTGCTCCGATAGGTTCTACCCCTGCTAGTAATTCACATAATAAAAAATTCTGTATCTCTCGGGATTCTTTACCCTTTTATGATTCATATTTTCTACTAGCCTGGGCCCGCCCATTCCGTGTCGTCACCCGCTCAAAGCACGGTATTGGAAATGTCGTGATAACTAGGCTAATTTTCTACTGTCCTGTTACAACAATTAATTTATTTAATATTTTGTATAAACATTTTAAACTTCAAAAACAGTATTCAACTATGTCACTTACTGTATTTAGTTTTATTGACAGGATAAAGAATTCTTCAATATTGTCATAGTGTAAGTAAATGAGAAGAACTCTTTGTATTTTTGAACACTGAAATCAAATCCAGTTTACCTATATGTAGTTCACTTGTCCTCAACACATCAATAGTGTGATGTAGAAGAAATATGAAACTATATTTTGGTTGAAAAACATTGAGATTATACGTATCTGTAGATTTACAGAAACATACAATGGAAGCCTTCTTTCCGGGTAAATGGATTTTCTAGTTGTGTGCAGCTGTTTGTTGGATCAAGTGTGATAAAGGCAGACATACAACAAAAAAAAAAAAAAAAAAAAAATTTAAAAAGCTGACTGTTTGAAACAGAAATGACAAATTCAATTCAGTCTAATAATATATTCTGACAGAAATTTCCAACGCTGTCAAAAGCCGATCTTGTGTACAGAGGATGCAGGGGAGGGTTTTTTTAAATTTTATTTATTTTATTATTATTCTTTTTCTGACCGAGGCTTATACAAGGCTGCAAATCTCCAGCCTTGCGCCCGACCTGTAAACTCCTGATGTAAACTAGGTCGGTGTAAGGAGAGAGTAAGCGCACAGGAGAGGGAGAGGTGCTGCTGGGAGCATTGAATTATTCAGCCCAGTCCGCCGAGCTCTGATAACACAAGCAGAACAACAGCAGCGTGGAGCTCAGTGCAAGACAGCCGGATAACCAAATCAGTTCATAGGGGCGATATCTGCACCCGGTTTGGACTTGGAGTTAGCTTCACTCACTTTCTAAAGAGCAGAAATGTGCAAAGAAGTAATATTCCGAATGATTAAAACTCAGGGAGGATTTGTGTGATTCTAAGATGTAACAAGTGTCTCATAAAATCATTCCCTTTTTGCTTCTTGGTATAATTACTAACATTCCAACCGGGTTTTCAAGGTTGAAAAAATGTGTTAAAATGCTGAAAGCTCTTTCCTCCTACATGCCCCTCAGAACAAACCCCATTGTATGGCTTTGATCAGCATAACCCACCATATGTCAGAGTATGTTTACTGCATTTCTATTATACACACAGAGGTTGTTAACTTTTACAACCTCTTCTGAATGACAGGGGAAGTGCATACGTCTTCACAAAAAAACTGTTGAGGAAATCTCCTTTTTTTTTTTTTTAGCGTCATGGTCTTTCTGCCGTGTCTGCCGGATCCCAGTGAATTAGATGTGGATGCAGGCGTGCTCATAAATCTTACAAACACTGAGGTAACGTATTTCAGACTTGCTTACCAGGTGTAATTTGTCAAGAATGGGCAACTCTATTCCACACACAGCGTACCCTTCTGCTTCGGTAGTCCGCAGCAGCCGGTAGGGTTTGGTGCTCAGTGTGGCATCACATCATCAGGCTATGGCAGAGTTGTTATCAAGACAGAGACAAGACAAAGAAAGATGGGCTCGTTTTTATGCTATATTTAACCAGGTCTTATTGAGTGCAGTTACATCCACACTATTAGTCCACTATTATTGAATTCAACATGTACCATGAAAGCAGCATATTTATTTCCAGCTTCATTATGTTTCATCAGTTGTGACTAAAATCATTTACTGATATAAAGTATGTAATCACTGTTGATTAAATAATCCTATCAATACATTTAAATAATTGGTGTAAAATACAGTTTGTCATCTTTTCATGGTCATCAGATATGACCCATTTGGACATTCAGAGGCTCCGTAGTTACCATGGAAACACTGTAATCTTCTACAATATTAATTCACCAGTAAAACCCATGGAGTTGGATCAATGACAGTGGATGGAAACACTGGGTTTATGTTCAGTTAATGGTACATTTTACTGAAAAAGTCACTTTTTCTTCTGTTTTTGTTTCTATATAATAACCTTTGAATTTACTCTGAGCTTTTTATGAACATCTACATAATCAGTCAATTAAACGTAGGAAAGTGGAATATTTTTACTGGAAAAGAGGCAAAATTCAGACAATGATATAGTAACAAATGGTGATAAATCAATTAGGAACAGTTAAATAGAGTCATTTCATTTGGAAAGTGCCACAAAAGTCACAATGGGTCCTTATGGGTTAAGATGACATGTTACAATTATGTGTAATATTTGGCTTAAACTTGTGGTTCAACAGTTATGAATCAATACATGTAAATAATTGGCGGAAAATACAGTTTGTCATCTTTTCGTGGTCATCAGATATGACCCATTTGGACATTCAGAGGCTCTGTAGTTACCATGGAAACACTGTAATCTTCTACAATATTAATTCACCAGTAAAACCAATGGAGTTGGATCAATGACAGTGAATGGAAACACTTGTTTTGCATTCAGTATATTTGCTAATAAAGTCACGTTTCTTCAGTTTTCTCTGTTTATGATATAATAACCCTCAACTTTCAGTCTGGGTGTTTATGAACGTCTACATATCCAATTAATTAAATATAGCAAAACATCTGATTTTCACTGAAAAATGCAAAATACAGAGCATAATATTATAATAAATGCAGATAAGTCATTTAAGAAAGGTTAAAAATAGAGAAAAATGTATTTGGGAACTGACACAAAAGTAGTGCTGGGTCTTTATGGGTTAAAATGTGACGGATATGGCGGCATAAATTCAGTTTTATGAGGATACTTTGGGAATGTTATTTGCATGTTATACTGCAGGTGGCAATGTACGACCCCATTTAGAATCAGTAGGGGTGCAGATGGTCCACATTTCAGATTGGAACAAGAAATAAACCTACAGTTAAACAATACCAAAAAAAAAAGGGTGTAAACAGGCTTTTTGGGCATATATATATTTATATAAATGTCTTTTTTCTGTTTGATCTGCCACATCACACTACAAATGAGTGAATCCAATACATACACTGTAGCTCATAAAGTTGGAATCATTTTGTATTCACACACATTGGTCTTTTTAATACATATTAAAATACAATGGCAGTCAGTTACTTAAATCAAAACATTATAGTGACTGTTCCTTTCCCTTTTTGCTATGATGCTTTAGCTAATGTCAATAAACAACCACCTCACAACACAAAAGAGACTCCATAAAGGCAAAATATAATGATAATAAATTGAAAGTTCTAATAACAGGGTGGTGAAACTCAGCTAAAGAAGCCAATTTACTTAACAGCATGTTACTTTATTAGGAGTTGAACCAGTTTTCAAAATTATAATGCGCACAAGTGAAAGTCTCTGCAGGTGGCCCTAGCAGGGACACGTAAAATGTGCAAAATAATGGGAATGATCTACCTCCACCTCCTCCACACCACTACTCTGTATGTCTTTCAACACCCCCACACACAGGATTACCTCCATCCCCCTCCCTCCCTCCCTCCCTCCCTCTGTCCTTTTTTTTTTTTTTACATGAGTCTGGATCTTTCCCGTCACCCGCCCTCTCTGTCACATCAGCTGTGGACTGTCATGAACAGCCTGTGATCCAAACTCCTCTCCTGGTCTCTTCAGTTACATAAATACCACGTACAGTTAGAGTCCTGAACCGTATTTTTAGACTGGCACAGACAGGCCTGATAATGATGCCATCCATAGAGGGCTGGGGCTTTTTAAAAGCACACTATACTTTTTTCCAATATCTACCAGGCTCACTTGGGGCAGGTACAAGCTTAGACATACATGCAAACACAGAGGTGTATGTTTGTGGAGATGTCATAAAGTCAATGTATTTATGTAGGAAAATCTACTACAAATGGCAATCACTCTGTAGTCCACTGTGTTTTAGCACCAAGCAGTCAAACAGAGGACATGGGGGCTAAAAATTCAAGTCAGATGTAGACTAATGTTATAAAGCAAATTTGGAAGCACTTTGTGGCTGAGGTAAAAGTCAAACTATTTTCCAAATAAAACAAATTTTTGTATAATTTTTATATTATTTTTATCAAAAAAATTACATGTAACACGATAAAAAAGGATGCAAAAATTACATGCTACTGTTCTTTCAAATGTCTTTTTTATTTTCTCACAGGTACATTTTGGGAATCAAACTAATTTCTGCATATAACACGAAAAAAAGGACACAAAAATCACATGCTACTGTTTCAAATATGTTTTTATTCTCTCACAGGTACATTTTAGGAATCAATCTAATTATGCAAGGCTGAGTGTTCCACAAAAAGACGCTGTTACAAAATTACTTGTGATTTATTTGTGTTTAAATGGGCAGGTTCTGCATGTAACACCAGTGGACACAATGTGTTACTCACGATTATGGTGTGATCATGGTGAGAAGAAGTCTTTGGCTTAGCTTAGCTTTTTTTTTTTTTCTCTTAACAATAAACAAAAGAAAAAAAATCATACTATATTTACTTCCACAAATTTTAAATGAAAATATTAAAGATTACGTAAAATTTTAGGAGTGCCTGAAAAGTTTCTTCCATTACTGTAGATCTAAATGGATGGGTCCGGTGAGTACAGCAGTATAAGTTTAGATTTTCTTTTACCAGATAGCCGGTAGGCTGCAGGTTCATTTCTCCCTCTGAGGGAAAATACTAAATACACCTGCGTTAAACTGAACTCTGTAGACACATTCTGCTCATGGCTGTTGTGCAAGTATATTTGTCAGATGTGCTGCTTGTTTCTGAACCAAATATATTTTAAGAGTCAAAAAATGATGGGATCTTCTTGAATGAAAGCCCTGACGTGGCTCATTATCAAGTAAACAATAAGATTTTTACATCAGTTGTACAATCTGAGCTGAGGCCTGTCAGCACCATGGACAGCACCACAACAACATTCATTCATTCATTCATCCTTCTTCCTTTTCATTGTTCTATTTCTTTGTCTTCTTCTTCTTCTCCTTGTTCTTCATCTCCACTTTCTATTTCTTCTTCATCTTCCTCTTCTTCTGCTTCTTCTTTTTCATCTTCTTCTTCCTCTTCTTCTTTTTCATCTCCTTCTTCTGTACTTCCCCTCTGCCTTCAAAACATTTTTTGCAGCAGACATCAAGGGAAGGGATCAGATCAAGTTTCCTATTCTCTTTATAGTTCTGACAGAGTAAAAGAAAAGGCAGGAAGCGGTGTTCACCCGCTGTGTTTGTCATGATGGAAACAGTTCCTTAGTAACAGTAAGTCATCTTCGATTTTTTTTTTTGGGGGGGGGGGGGATTGCTTAAAAGTTCATAACGGCAAATTTGCAAATTTGGTTGATTGTTTCAAGATTTTCATGGATGCGATGATAAAGAAAAAGAGGCTGAAATGAAATGCAGACATGAACAGAGCATCAGTGGATGTTGACAGTTGACTATGACCTTAAAGCACAGAAGAAGAAGAAAGTTTTACCCTTTTGAGATTCCCAGTTTATCAACAGGCAACTATTTATTTACTTAATTATTGGTTTTTACACCTCGTCTGGAATTTTCGTACTCAGCAGCATCTCACCTTTGTATTTTTCTTTCTGTTCATCAATGTCAACACAATTATTCTTTGGCATGTAGGTGTAACTTGGGAACCTCAACCTTGACGATAATGTTTTAAGTTCGACCTTGAGCTAGATACATAAAATTTGGAAAACAATATTTGCGTTCATTTTCCTGGTCATTCGGGGGCCAGTGTATGGTCATAGATGAAGATAGGAGACAGTATAGATGAGGTGAGGGGGTAATGATACTGGTGGGGGAACAGGGTGCATCAGGGGTATAGGTGGAGGGCAGATCTCAGTGTGGAAAGAGGGTGGGTAAGGTCGGGTACCCACGGGTGAACCGCGGCTGACCCGTAAAAAATTATGAAACAGGCGAAAAATGTTGCGCTGTGTCGGATGTTGGCTCGGGTCGGAAAAACCAGAGCATGGGTCTAACCTGCAGTTTTCAAAACGCCTACAAAAAAATAAATATTGTACTAATATAAAACTCTAAAACCATTTTCCAAGATAAAAAGTAAAATCGGATATCTGATATTGTCTGTACGCACACATTCCCAGGAATCATCACAGGTACGGTTCGGGTGTCGGGTCTATTTATAGCGGTTCGGCTTGGGTGCAGAACCAAAATTTAAATTCTGTCGGTTAACGGTTCGGGGTCAGGATGAAGTATGACGGGTTCAGGTGGGTGCGGTTTATGAAAATTTGACCCGTGCAGGACTCTGGTAGGGCGTCACTACAAAAGTCCGTGTTTGTCTACTTAACCCGTAAAGACCCAAACATCCACCGTCGACCAAAACCATCAACTGATGTAAATGGTTTAATACCTGATCCCTTAATTTTAACAATGCATGTAAATAATTGGTGTAAAATACTGTTTGTAATTTTTTCATGGTCATCAGATATGACCATATTTGGACATCCAGTAGCTCCATAATGAATGTGGAAACACCATCATCTAAATTGATTCACCAGTAAAACCTATGCAGTTGGATCCATGACAGTGGATGGACACACTGGGTTTATGTTCAATTATTGATAGATTTGACTGAAAAAGTCGATTTTTCTTCAGTTTTCTTTGTTTTTGGTATAATAACTCTCAAATGAAACCTTAACTTTAATCTGAGCTTTCATGAACATCCACATGATCAATAAATTAAATACAGGAAAATACATGATTGTCACAGAAAAAAAAAATTAAAACGAAGAAGCTAATATTCTAATCAATGATGATATCAAGATAATCAATGATCACTTAAGAAAGGTTACATAGAGGGAAAAATGCATTTGTAATTGTAATTTGTAATGCATTAATAATAACAAATTGTATTTATATAACACTTTCGATCAAAGTGCTTTACAACTCAGCAACAATAAAAAAGTAAGAGCACAGTAAAAACAGATTCAATAAAATGAAATAACATAAATAAAAACAATTCTAAAGAAAAGAAAGAACAAGTTAAGATCAGAGTGTCACCATATGACATTTAACCCTTTAACTGATGCAGTGAGGAGCTTCTCTTTTCTTACACAACCATCAGTTTGACATAAAGTGTAAAGATTGGACTGTGTTTCAACGGAAAAAGGTCATGTGATCTGACGAGTCCAGATTAACCGTGTTCCTGTGATGGATGGATCAGGGTGTGATACAATCATTTTCCTCAGTAATATTGTCTTTCTAAGCTTCCATGTGACAGCACTGCTTCTGTGTTTATGTTGTGGCCTTTTGCAGTTTGTTAAACCCATTGGAACAGGGGTACAACTAATCAAAAAAGAGGGATGGTCTTGTTGAGATTCTTTTTTTTTTTTTTTTCAATGTGATGTACATGAAATAAATGTACTGAAAGCTTTAAAAAGGCTCTACTGATTTTGGGCATGAGTGAATGAAGACATTAGCATTTGACAGAGAGAAGTAAAACGCAAATTGCCGGGACAAGTATAGACTGTTTCTGTCACTTTGCATAAAAAGCAATAAAAGTTTGTTCCTATCGCACATTGCAAATGTTCAAATACTCAGAATGAAGCCGGTGCAAAAGGATCTCTGAAAAATACAGCGTACCGTGGACTTTACCTTGATGTATTCATTCTATATCACCACTGGAGCCAGCGCTTGACTGGGACAGGACTTCACAGTAACTTACTCTAATCGACGTGGCACACTGTGTGCCTGAGGACGTACATCTCTGGCAGCTAGAGAAAAACTGCACCAAACAAAGGAGAGGCATTTAAAATGGTGTGATATGGAGGCAGAATCAGGTTAGCATTAGCCTGAAAGCGAACACATGAGCCTTAGAGGGGCAGCGAACCCACAACATTATAGGCCCCATTCAGACTAGACTTTTCAAAATCCGGAATAAGTCCCTAAATCCGGATTTTCAAAATCCAGATAAAATTTAGCCAAAAAAACTCTTGTGTTCAGACCAGACTTTACTTAACCGGTTTTTCAAAAGCCCTGTCCGGCGAATATCCGGATAATTGGCCACGACAGCTAGATGTCGCTAAGCAAGGTCAGGGGTTAGAGATCTAAAAACCCAAGAAGAAGAAGAAGGGTCACAGGTCAAACT
>JAPSES010000258.1:20444326-20461502 GCA_029822895.1 Maxillicosta whitleyi
ATATATATATATATGTATATAAAGAATGATTGAGATATAATGCTGTGACAGTATTTAAAGAAAATGGGTCCTGCCTTGTCCAGGACATGTCCAGGGCAAGGCATTAAACTTGGTCAGCACATCCTTGGAAAATATTAGAAAAGGTCAAACTGCCTGACACTGGGATGAGCTAAAGGTGTGTTGTGATACACGACCAATGGGCTTTAAAAACCATATAATGGAGTCAGTTTATAAATCCAATGAAAATGATCAATGTGCACAGAAAACAGTAGTTTAGAGATGAATGTAAGGGAAACGTGACCTGTTGGTCAGAGTCGTTATGGAGTTGCTTCATGAATGAGGTTTTTTTTGTTGATGATAAATCTTAGTTGCTCTGCATGTTGACTTTTGGTGATGTTTTGAAGACCATATTTGTCATTCCAGATTTTACATCAATAATGAAATTTTGACGCACTTGGGGGGAGGAGGCAGCAGCAATAAATAAACCAGTGTAATCTTCAACATAAAAGACCATGATCTGGGCTTCCTGTTCCACATCAGAAGTCTAAATGAATACCTGTCCATGTTGGTGGAATAAACCTTAAAGTTTACCAGTTTAACTTCCAGTGCTCTGCCTTAAAGTGGGTTAGTGCTCCCCAGGACTCAGTAAGGCTTTAAAGAGAAAACATCTGCTCTGTTTGACTAATGCATCATGTTAAGGAGCATTATTTCAACAAAATATCTGATTGTTAAAAAGTGTGGAGGAGTTGAAAAATGCAGCTTACCCAGAGAATGGGCTATTCTTTTAATGAGTGGGAGTTACAGTACTGCATTCAGCTTTTATGGCTCACACTGATTTTGTCTTGACTGGTCATTTCACTAAGGCTGTTTTGACATTCATGACTATATAGTATGTTTTTTGTCCAGGTGTCCCTGTTTCATCAGAAATATGTTTCCATCACTTCACTTTCCTTCCGTCTTGTTTTTGCTTTCTCTCTTTCTCTTTTTGTGTCTTTTCTTCTCTTTCCACCTTGTTCTCTTGTTCCAATTTTGGTAATTTGGTTATGTTTTTTTCCCTGACTCTCACATGCGTGTCCTGTTCAGAGGTACCATATTTGATCTTTTTTTTTTTTTTTCGCTGTTTCACAAATATGTATCATCAATTCGTAGACAATTAAATTGCAGGCCTGTTGTAAAATGACTGTTTCTTGCCAGCTTCTTGGCAGTAGAGTCACGTCTGGAAGTATTGGAAGTTCCCATCCAATAATTTCACAGAGCAGGAGTCACAACAATAGAAGTGACATCAAATAGACTCTGGCATGCCTGCATTCAGCTAAAGGACTTGATGTACTTCCTGTATATTTTTTCTACTTCATTTTCCTGGTTTTGTTTGTTGGGCATGTAGACTGGCTTTGTTGTGCACTTTGATGTTCAGCACAATCCTTCATTGACTGGTGAGGCAAAGGGCCTTAACGCTGTGTTGTTCAGGTTGGCCAAATAAATAAAACACACGGATTGTGCAGCAAATTGAATTTCAGGGTTACTGCTACTCCTATCTAGAGAAACCGTACCAAAACAAATTAAACTGCATTGATTTTTGTTGTTTTTGTGTGTTTGTGTGAGTGTGTGTAGATATACCATCTTAATTATTATGCATGCACACAGTCTTTCTTATAAATGTCCATTACATTCATGTTAACTTGAAGTTATTGCAAACAGAGACGTTCTGTGCTTATTTCTATACAGAAAGCTGTGTTATTTTTAAAGGACTCTCTTTGATCTAGCAGGGGTTCTCAAACGTTCTCAGCTTGAGGCTCCAAAGATAAATATAGTGTCCTCTGGGGACGCAAACTTAGCAAAGTCCAAACTTAGAAAAATCTTGAAGTGCTTTATCTTATTTCTGCCTTTATAGCCTACTGGTAAAACTGACACCACAAAAATGCACTTATATAAAAGTATATGACTGCAGTTTGCTGAACATAAATGTCATATTTTTTACTTTTTTATAATTGCCTAAAATTAACGCTTTTACTCAGCACTGAAGGGAACTAAAGATTAAAAAAAAAAAAAAAAAAAAAAACGCACTCGGCAAGTATATTTTTTTCAACCAAATTGTAGGTAAATAGGGTATGACTAATAAATGTAATAATTTAAAAATAAAAATTAATAAGACATGTTTTAGAAGAATAGCTGACTGATAATAAGTGATTTTAAAAAAAATAGAATTATAAAAATATGCCTAATATGCATATATGAATTGGAATAGTTTTTACCTGTGAGCTGAGGGGTATTGTAATCACTTTATTTGTCCCTCCATCTGTCTGTCTGTCCATTCAATGACAAAATCGCATTATGTGAAGAATGCATTGCGATATCTGCACCAAATGTATACTGTGCACACATCTTGACATGGAGCAGAAACATATTGAAAATAGGTGACCTTGTCCTACTTTTTCAAGGTCAAATAACCTTGTGCAGTTATAATGTCTGAGTGCTTTCACATTTAAATATGTATGTAATAAGTTTTACACAAAGACAATGTAATCTAAATTATAGGGCAGTAACACTCAACACAATCTTACACTATATATGACAGAGGGGTATTAAAAGTCTGCAGCAGATTATGTTTAATGACTAAAACGGCTGTTGTGAAAGAAGAAAGACAAATCAGGAAAGAGGACAGGAAAGTAGCAAGAGAGTGAAAAAAAAGAAAATTGTCTTTTAAAACAACTGTCATGGTTATTTGAGTGCGGGTTTCTGTTTATGAGTGTGTCTGTGTCTGTCAGATATCTCCACAGAGAAAGCAGCTTAGGCTTTTAGTGCATAAATATTCTGTACAACTGTTTACCCACCAGTGTGACAGATAACCTTTGAAGATTCACTCATCAAAAAGCAGAAAATCTTCACTCATTAGATCAAGTATTCATTTAGGACTGTTTGCGTATCATAGCATTTTTGCGCGATTTAATCTGAGAAGCTAAAAGTCATAAGGGATCTCTGATTTGCAAGCTCCAGCTGATAAAAAGGACACTTTCACACCGAAGGCAAAGTTCTGGTCGCTCATGTGTGGCTCTGAATTTTTGTGTTTTTTTATGAAAATATGAACTGAACAAACCACATTGAATTCAACGTGTTCAGTTCTGATCTGGGTCACCTCCATGTGTGATCCAGATCTGTGTGTCTGTGGGATACAGATCTGATCAGAATTCATGCACCCCATATACATTTGGCAGTAATATGGATCCAAAAAACATAATTTGTAATAGTAACACTAACTTGGATCATTGCACAGTGACTATTTGTCAATATTTACATGAGATCAATACATCTCAGTTGAATAGTAAGGCTGTTTCTGTGAACATGACTGAAAAACAGACTGAAAACAAGCGTAATGACATGGTGAAATGACACTAGTATTAGCATCACTTCATGTTTTCAAAGGCAGTTTGAAAAGAAATATGTTTTATGTGTGTTTTTTTACAGCCTGGACCCATGGTGACCCCAGAAAGGTGGTATATCCCACCGACAGCCACGGCCAGTTCTGTGGCCAGCAGGGGACCCCCAATGCGTAAGTAGAAAGTTTTTGCCTCGTAAATTCTCATGAAAGTGTGAAATGTGAAATAATTATATTCACCATTTTGTGTGTCAGCGTTCCATACTTATCTTTACACTCACAAAAGACTTCGACCACAGTACGATGAGACAGATAGTGATTAATTATAGCAAGTCTTACAACGCAGGACACTCTCTATTTGCGTGCGTGCATACCCACATATGTGTGTGTGTGTGTCCTTTCTGATAAAACATTCCAGAGTAATGGATTGAATCCTCCTAATCTGATTGTGCTCTTTGTCTTCATCATTTGTCCCCACAGAAACAAAGCCATATTATTCTACTTCAACATGTTGAAATGTGCCAATCCTGCAGTTATAATTAACCTCCAGTGCCCTACAACCCAGGTAAGAGGCTGAATGAAGCGCCTTCTAGCAATTTTACATTGTTTATGTTCTCCTACTATTTCTCCACACTTAACTGTGAGATTGATGGGCTTACTCATTAAGAGAATGTATTCCCTCCTCCAGCTCTGTGTCTCCAAGTGCCCTGACAGATTTGCCACTCTCCTCGACGTGCATAATACTGCTAACTGGGAATATTACAAGCAATTCTGCAAGCCGGGCTTTGACATTGGCAGTAAGGTAAGACTACATGTGAATATATATATATATATATATATATATATATATTAAATGGCATGCTTTCTGTATACTCCCAGTGTGACCATTTGTGCAGCTGTTTTGGAAACGCCTGAAGACTGTGAATTTTAAAACCCATTCCTAGAAAAGTTCAGATATTTTCAATTAACACAATAGAACCTTTTTTTTAATTTGTTTGAAACTTTATTTAACTAACAAACTGCATTTCTTAAATACAAGCAAATTGATATTTTGATGCCTGCAGCTCAGTCAGAAAAGTTAAGATGATATTGTTTTGAAGCAAATGAAAATTCTCTCTTGACATTTGACGCTAGTGTTAAGTCGATTCATACTTGGACACACTTTTAAAACATCTTCCAGGTAATGTGTATCCATGTGAACAGGAAAAACAGAGAAAACTTTAACATCACACCTCAGTACGCAGATGGATATGTGTGGTGTTAACATGCACTCATCATAACGTATAAGTTCCTCCATGGTTTTCTGGTTTATCCCGCTATTAAAAACATATGCAAGGTTCATTCTCCTGTCTTAAGTAAGGTACTTGTTCAGATCTGTAGTTGATGGTTTACATGTGACCTTCAGTGGCAGTCCACTCTGTGTTGTGTGTATGGGGATTGGTTAAATGTAGAGGTTGAATTTCTCTGTGAGGAAGATAAATGTAAACTGCTCACTTTACATGCTCCTGACACATCCAATATATGTCATATAGGTGTATAAATCAGTGTATTATGGGCAGTAGATCAAGTTACACACAGACACATGACTCTGTATTGTATTAAAATCTATATAATATAAACAAGAAAGTTAACTTATTAAGTTTGAAATGCAACTTTTTGTTGCCGCACAATCTGCTCTTACACTTGCTCAACTAAACTGACTAAAAACACCTCTCTATCTGACGTATTAATATACCAAATATTATCTGAAGTCTGCTAATCTATTAACTTTTATTATACAGAGTGTACATAAAGGCTCTTTATAATTTAACAAATGTATTACAAAAGCAAATGAAAAGACAAATCTGTTGAATTTTTTGCCAAATTAGAAGTACATATTGTAAGTATAAATGTGGTAAGTGTTTTTTTTTTTTTTTTCCTTATTTAACCCATCTCTATATGGCTCCATTAGTTGCACAAAGCACATCCAGATGGTACAGGATTTGTGTTCTGTTGGCTGTATTAGCCTCATCAATGGCATCACTGATCTTTTCCTTCAGGTTGTTGATGCCCTGTGTCTTTGATCGATACACAATATCTCTCACATAACCCCGTAGAAAGAAATCCAGGGGAGTGATATATGATGAATGAGGTGGACGGGGTAGTGGACCGTCTGTTCCAACCCACTGGTCTGGAAATGTTTGGTTTATGAACCCACCAACATCCAGCCCCAATGTGGTGGTGTACCATCTACCTGGAATGTGGTTCATCTAGTTGTGGTGACACATGTTCTATAATAATAATAATAATAATTATAATAATAATAATAGTAATAATTAAGCTCTCGTTAAAGAAAAATGGACCAATGATTGAACTGTACATGAACCCACAATGGGATTAAAAACTTTATAACCACTGAGTATATAGAACAAATCTGATTAACATATGTCATCAATTGCTAAATTTTTAAAATTGGAAAGAGACTTTGTGGACATCCTGTATTTCAGAAAACGTTCCAACTTTTCTAGAACAGTGGTTTGCAGTTTAGTTTATTTACCACGAATATTCATCTATCTGCAAATGCATCGGTTTTTTTTTCTTTTTTTTTTTTCTGTGCAGTCATTCTAAATGACAGCTCATCTGAATGTGCTGTAAACATCACAGGCCCGCTGTGTCAGGTGGCAGCAGTTCAATGCTAGTGACGTTGGCATGATGATGTTGAAGCCTCATAAAGTGCGGTGATGTGTGGGTGATACTGTTTGAACTGAATCACTGATTTCCCCTCCTACATGATCTCAGTTTTGACAGAGTTACATCAGACAGGATTCAGTCCAACTGTTCAGCATCAGTCATTGGCTAAGCCACACTAACCACTAAAACTTTAATATTGCTGAAGTAAACTTAACTTTTTACTCTGAAATAGGTAATGTTACTGCTATAAAAGCCAGTCTTCCAATAAATGCATCCTTTATTTCTTTTCAGTCTGTTTCAGAGGTCTTAAGAGATGAAGACTGTCCATCGATGATTGTGCCAAGCAGACCTTGTATGTAAAATCTTATCTCTTTAATACTTTGTCCCGTGTTTGCCAAAGCGTAAAGGCCCTTTTTCAAAATTGTCTTTCAGTTCTTCAGCGGTGCTTCCCTGATTTCCTTACAAGAAACGGAATTCTAACCGTAGCTAATCAGACCATCTTCAAAGATGGTGACAACAACCAGAGGAGTGTCACTGACCTCAAAGATGCTGCAAAGTAAGCCTCGCCTCACTGCAGTTTCCATCTGTATCTTTGTTGTGTTATTGTTGTAGAGTGCAGATACTACATGAGATTAAGGATATGCACTGTGTTTTAAAACTGTCATACGTCCAATAGGGCTGTCACTTCTGCACCCAGAGAGCTCTGGACAGATATTCAAGGGTAGGACTAGAGGGCATGTCACTGATGCCCAGGAATGTGTCCAAACACATTCAAAACCATTTGCATGTGTATTGCATGAACAGACAGCTTCCCCTACCTACAAGTTCAAAAGGAGAACTTTAGGGGTTTTCACAGGCTTTCAACTGGCTGCTTTGTATTATAAATATATGCTCATTTGGCATTTACTTTAAAGGAGATACAACATGTATTTCAACTGAGGTGAAATTGCAAAACATGATTCCATGTTTGCCCTGATTTACCTTGAAATATAATGCTTTGGTGCTTTTCTCTTTGTAGCCAAGTTACCACCTTGCAGCAAGGAGCGGAAAGGTCTTATAAAATAATTAATGTAGCTTTTTAACTGTGCCTCAGCTGTAGTCGATCGCTGTGTCTAGACTAACCCTGTTGCCTTTGCTGTTCATCATGCAGACTCTTCCCTTGTACCCATCCAACCTGCTGTAGAGGACAGCAGTTAGAACAAATTAATGAAAGTGTTTGTGGCATATACTGTAGCTCCTTCATTATATCAAGTCAACCACTTCATGTATTGAGCTGGTCTGTGTTTGATAAAGTTAGAGTGATGTAGTGCCCCCTGGCGGTCAGTATATATTTTTCCCCCATAAAATAGATGGAAATGCTGGGTATGATCCAAATGTTTCCTGTCTTTTGGATAGAGTTTCCTTGACCTTTAAGAGGCTAAATAAGTGCTTTTCAAAATGATCAAGTTGTTTTTCTCAACAATGTTTTCAATTCCGTGTCCGTCCTTTTGACAATCCTCCTTTACCCGTCCTCTGTGTGTAGTTTAGAAGTTTTTCTAAGTCACAGGGAAGTCAATCTGCAGTCAAGTCTTGCAGTAGTCGTCTGCTGTCTTTGATACTCAGCTTGAATGTTTTTCTTCAATTGTTTTTTAAAGGCAAGTGAAGCTTATGAGTTGAATTTCTCTTGTCCTGTGCCACTGTATTAGCCCTGACACGGAAACAATCAGATGAAACTTCCATAATAGACACTCACATCATGTTTGTAGTGCAGCAAAACACCATTGTTGCTTATATGTCAGATTATTTGGGTGTAATAGAGACATTTACCCAGTCTATAAAAAGGATTTATTCCAAATGTATATAAAAAAATTATGACAGGGATTTATTTCAACATAGTTTCATTCAGATGGCAAATCAGGAAAAACCTAAATATTCTAAATTGTGAAATGAAATAGTCATTTTCTTACGCTAACCTCTTCATTTTATGTGCTAATTCCCCCAGGTACACCTCTGTATCATATAAAGTAACAAGCTACCATTAAACTGACCCCCCACAGTGTGTGAACTGTTGCTCAGTACCGCTTCAGTAACACTAATGTCGTGTCATTGCTCTTTGATATTAAACTTTACTAGAGCTGTGATCATCGTTTTCGTTTGACACTAAGAACATTTAAGATAAATTACACTTTCTGAAAACCATAATGCACTGTATGAAGTGGCATAACCAAGCAATCACAGCCCCTCTCAGTTTTTTTTTTTCCTCATATTTTTCTTTTACTCACTATTTTCTCATCTTATCTTGTTCTGTCACAGAGGAATCAACGGTCTATTAAATGCCAAAGAAGTTGGCATGAAGATCTTTGAGGATTATGCAAGTTCCTGGTACTGGATCCTGATGTAAGAATAGTTCTCTATAAATTGTTGGGGGTGGTGCTACTGAATATTTTTTTTTTACTGTCTTCATTTTTCAAAGGATTTGATCTGTACTGTATGAACCTGTTTGTGTTTCTGTGTGTTGGTGCAGTGGTCTGGTGATAACCATGGTGGTCAGTCTGCTCTTTATCTTACTGCTGCGCTTCACTGCTGGTGTCCTCCTGTGGCTTATTATCTTTGGCGTCATCGGTGTGATAGGCTATGGTGAGTTCGCACTAGTGTTGAAGTCAACACCATGTAAACCAGGGGGGTCAAAATCATTTTAGTTCAGGGGCCACATTCAGCCCAATACGAGCTAAGGGCGCCGGAATTATGAGAATTCTGTTCACATCTACAAAGTTTCCCTAAAAATCTGAATAAAAAGAACAACTTGAAATGTGTTCAGAAAAAGAAATGCAATTAAAAATATGTTCTGCCTCAGTTCATTCTTATAAGGGACTGTTTTTGACACATTCCCTTTTTTTTTTTTTTTTGTAAAAGTATAGTTTGTTAAGTAAACATTTTCATGTAATTTTACTTTTTTTCCACCAAAACAAAGAGAAAATTTGCAGTTGTTATTATTTATAGGATATTATGATCATTTTTTACTGGTCTGACCCACCTGTATATATGTGGAACCTGAATTAACAAGATTTGACACCATTCATTGTTAATTTCTTCAATGGAATTTTTTCACAAATTCATCCCAGGGGCCGGATCGGACCCTTTGATGGGCCGGATTTGGCCCCCGAGCCGCACGTTTGACACCTGTGATGTAAACTGAGACCAAGACATGACCAAGACCAGAGGGTGTTAGGACTGAGACACGACCTGGAGAAGCTGAGATTTAGGAGTCAATAGAAGTCAAGATCGAGGGCATTTTCACACCTTGAATCTCAAAGTAAAGTCTGAAGCCAGGATTATAGTTTTTAGCTCAAAGCTGATGGGCCATGAGCTATTGGGAAGGAGCTGCGTCCAGGTCAGCAATTTCCTCAAACACTTTCTCTGATTAAGCTACTTGTCGGATTTATCTAAAATGTTATTTGTAGCTTCCTTGGGACGACGTCTTCAAAATCTGTTCAAAGTTTTAAGAAATTTAGATTTGAGAAATTAGATTTTGATGCTTATAAAATGGAAATGGTTACAGATATCAATAAAGTTACTACTGAGCACTGACAGGACTTTGATTCTGTTCTCCTCCAGTGAAAATACCACCCACTTCTATTTGGATATTGAGCTCCTGCATCAAGACCACAGGACTCTAACATAGCAGAATCTGACAACCATGAAAATTCAACTTGTTATTAATTCTTGATCGAACCTGCCAGTGTGCTACAGGGACATTGGTCCTATTTTTTTTACATTCTGCTGCATCTCACGTAATTGACATAGACTGGTTTACAAACATGCCAGCTTCTGACATTAGCATAATCTGGCTTACGTTTACCTTGTTTGGCCTTGTGCTGTTTGACTGTTTGATCTAGACACCACCTCTGTTGTTTCAACTGAAGACCAATGGTTAAGTTTTTGATCATTAAAAACTTGTGGATCAAATGACAATGGTGTAAACATGTCCCAAGACCTGACCAGATCCAGAACAAGGGCATTGTTGCAAAAGGTTACACAAGATTATGATTAATATAGTTCACCAATTACACTCCCATAATTCATTTCTGAAAAGTTTGGGTTAAGACTGCTTACATTAGCTAACTTTGCTTGCTAGATTTTCCTTATTAATGTGTTTCGTTGTGTTTGTCTAGTTGCCAAATTTGTTCGATGGATATCTCCTCCAGCCACATTCTGTCTTTTCAGGAAATTTCAAATGAGCTAGTTTTACACCAATATCATGGTAACAATGAGACAAAGATGAGACTGAGTTAAAGTACTACACTACTGCTATATACAAATTACATCCTCATTCTGGGTGTGGTTAAACATAGCACACAAAGTACTGTTCACAACAAGGCAGAACTGACACCATCTTAATTAAATGATATGTGGGAGGCAATAACTTGTTTTTTACATGTGACTTTGTTAACGACTGTGAGCTGTTCTGTTGTCATGGTAAACTGCTACAGATTTAGATGGCTTTGACCCTATTGGCTTCTCTGTTTTATTCTCATTTTTTTTTCTCTGTCTCTGTGTTGTTCAGGTATATGGCATTGCTACTGGGAGTACAGTGCCCTGAGTGGAAAGCCAGGTGCTAATATCACCATCTCTGACATCGGCTTCCAGACGGACTTCAATGTTTACCTTCAGCTCAGCCAGACGTGGCTCATCTTCAGTATGTTTACAGCCATAACCATAGTTTTATGTGATGCATGGTGTTTCATAGACCACGTTTTTTTTAATTCAGTTTACAGTACTTTGAATGGATGTATTTTTGTAGACAGACACAGTAGAGCTGAAACACAAACCCTAACACACCCGATTCTTTAACATACACAGAACCGTATCTGTCTTTCTAGTCTCTACTGTTGAAAAATATAACATCAAATGAAACTATAAATGCCAAAGTAACCTGTTACACCTGCCATATATTTATTCATCTGTTTCGTAGTGAGTGCACTCTCTGTGATTGAGGCCATTATTCTGATTGTGCTGGTGTATCTGAGGACAAGGCTGAGCATCGCGATAGCATTACTCAAAGAAGGAAGCAAGTAAGTATCAATAGCTGCTGTATTGTCATTGTAAAATAGAATACAATTGAACTTATGTGTGATTTGTCTATTTTTTTTTTAGGGCCATCAGCTACATTATGTCCACTCTCTTCTACCCCATCATCACGTTTTTGCTTTTGGCCATCTGCATCGCTTACTGGGCCGTCACTGCAGTGTATCCTTCTATGTGCTGTTACATTAAGAAAGAGCTTTATTCTGACTGCACAAAACCTGCTTGTGCCCTGATATCGGTACATGTTCACACCTGTACAAATGCAGTGCTGAGTTTAGTCACATCATATAAACACCAGTATACTTAACACTGCTATTATAGAATAGAATAGAATAGACTTTATTGTTATTACACCAGTTGTGCAATCAACTTGCAGGTGATCTCTGCCAGCAACAGTACACTTACATCTAAATAGTAACACAAAAGGTACAGACATGTATTAGAAAATGTAAAATATAAAATAGTGTGCAATCTATTATACGTGCAAAGAAGTAGTGTCAGGCACAACAAACCCCCCACCCCTTGCACGTGTTGTAGCTTATTTTGGCATCACTCCAGCTGATGTCATCACCTCTATGTGTGTGCTGATGTCAGCATATGAATTGCCTCTGTATATGTGGCAAGTCTGAAGTAAATTGAAACTAAATTGATCTTTCTATAGATGTGAAATCTCACCCATTGTTAGTAAATCGAAAAAAAAAAAAAAAACATGTCTAGAATTTGAACTTTGACCTACTTTTCCCAAAATATAATCACATCTTTTCTGGGTCACTGGCAATCTGTAAAGCCAATTTGGTATGAATTCACCCAATAGTTTTGCTGTGACAGACATTTGAAATTTCACCCATTATAAGTAAAAGGAGGGGAGGGAGGGGTAAAAATTCATTTAAAAAAATTAACTTTGACCTACTGTTCACAAAATGTACTGAGGTCTATTTTGGGTCACTGGCAATCTATAAACTAAATTTGGTGTGAAATTAACAAACAAACAAACCAAACTATAACCAGATATACTGTATGATATCTATATGTTGAAATATAAAAGTAGAATAAAATGTGCAAATGTAACAGTGTAAACAGTGGAATGAGTTTAGCTGATGAATGTATAGGGGACTGATGATGGGATGAACGTATTAACAGGCTGTTGTTTTTGTGCCTTATGTTTTACAATTGTTATGTAGATATACACATCATGCAGCTTGGAGAAATGAGACGGCACTGCAGGTATTTGCATAAATCTTATTTAATTGATTTGTCTATTAGTTAACTTCACATTGTCCTTGACTGGTCTGCCTTCAGCTCTTTGGCGTCATCTGGTGACGCGATCTACAAGGTCATGTCTAGTGACGGTAAATGCATGTACGACAACATCACATGCAATCCTCAGGTTAGCCCCAGAGCATTCTTTACTTAATCAATCCTATTTACTGAATGAACTTTGTGCCATCGATTTTTTTTTTTTGTTTGTTTTCTAACTGTCATCAGTTCTGCTGCTCTACGTTCTGTGAAATATTGCTCTATCACACTTCATTGTAATCAATCAAAGTAACTGTATAAGCGTCTCTTTACTGTGGTAACTGGCAGCAGGGTGTGTGACAAGTGTTAAAATCAATGTGCTGTGATGTAAATAGTGTGAGTATTATTAAGCAAGATTGCCTGACATTTATAAAACGCTGACAGATGCCATACATAGTTTTTGTAAGATAAAAAGCTGTTTATGTGCTGCATAGTTCGGCTGCCTTTTTCAAAGCACTACAATAGGGATTTATTCATAAATGTGCAAAACAGGAAAACAAATAAACTAAAATAACACTGATATTTTTATTTAAGTCGTTAAACTTGTTAGAGGTGCCTGGCTTTGCCCAAGTTCTCCGTGGCTGTAGTTTCTGTCTGGAATCAGGTTTTTCCTATTTTTCTGGAAAGTTTCAAACTAAGACAAAACCTGTGTAGAGCAGTGCAGGTAAAGTTCGCAGCGGTGTGAACTGGTCTGTCTCAGTCTGCTTCACACCGGCTGATGTCATCTCCAAATCAGCTGTGGCAGGTTATGGAAGGCAGTGTTACATAGTGTGTGAACCATGACCTGCAGGGTCTTATCAGCTGTTCCCCTGGTAAAATACTGTCTCCATGGTTGGTGTTTTTTCTGCTTATTGGAGGTGACACAAAGTCTTCTTAACAACAGAACTGCTCTAAGAATAAATGTCAGACCCTCTCGAGCTTCTTGTTTTGATGTTTTAGCCATTTCACCAATACCAGAAATACAACTGCTGTAAATAACTGACATTCATACTTTAAGATGCAACAAGTCACATCTAGATACCACAGTCTGGGATTACTTTGATGAGAAGAACAAGAACTTTTTACCTTTTTCAAAAACAAATGGCTTAAGTCAGTGTGTTTCAACCTTTGGGTTCGTGACCCCACTTGGGAGTTTCCTGGAATTCAAATGGGGTCGCCTGAAATTTCTAGTAATTGATAAAAAAAAAAAAAAAAAAAAAAAATAATAAGAAAAATATATTTTATGATTCACTATGTATTTCATTATAATTAAAACACCGCACACTTTTGCTAATAAAGCTGAAGTTCAAATAAAATGCAGGATATCTCATATGTCTATCAACATATGAGGGAATATGCTCATTGACCTGATCATGTGACCGTGTGCATTACCAGAAGAAAACCAGACCAAACAGAGAATGGACAGATGTTTTTGTCCACCTGCTCCCGCTAAGACATCTGTCTGGAGTCGCCAGAAATTTGTGATGTTAAAATGGAGTCACAAGTTTAAAAAAAAAAAGTTGGGAACCACTGGCTTAAGGTGCTACACCTAAACTGTATGATTATGAATGCTATATAAATGTTTCTACTGCCAGCCGTGCTTCCATCTTCACCTTCATCATTGTCTTTTTTCAGAATTTCTCTCAGACCAACGTTACCAAAGTGTGCCCAGGCTCTAAGTGCATGTTTGCCTTCTATGGTGGAGAGAGTGTGTACCACAACTATGTCCTAGTCCTTCAGTTCTGCAACCTGTTTGTGTTTCTATGGCTGGTCAATTTCACCATCGCGCTGGGGCAGTGCACCCTGGCGGGGGCCTTCGCATCCTACTACTGGGCCCTGAGGAAGCCGGATGACATCCCTAACTGCCCCCTATACTCCTCCTTTAGCAGAGCCATACGGTAGGTAGCTGTGCAGAGGACAGTGATGCTGCAACAGTCAAGTGTGTGTGTGTGTGTGTGTGTGTGTGTTGTACAATAACAACAGTGTTATTTTCTCTTGGGAGCCTGATTTCAAACCAAAATAGACTGAATTTGATGCTTACAGGTTGCAGATTAATCCCTTTTGCCTCTTAATTGGAACATGTTTTGACTGTTTCTGAAAATTGACATTTACATTTAAATCATTGATCTTAAATTAATTAATGTTTTTCAGGTATCACACAGGTTCAATCGCCTTCGGTTCTCTGGTCCTCGCTATAGTGCAGATGGTGCGAATTACATTGGAGTACCTGGATCGCAAACTGAGAGGTACACATTTTTTTTAACAATATCTTTATTGAACTTTGGTGTACATATTAAACATTACGTATTAATTTGTAAAATGTTGTTTTGAAATAAAATACATACTGTATACCCCGACTCACTCAGAACACTATTTCATTTTCTTACTTTCAGTGTAAAATGTACAAGTAAATGTTACCCAGGATAAATACAAGTATGGATATTCAAATACAAACGTGTATGGTACTATATTTTTTTTATATTTTATTATACATTGCAGGAGAAAATAAAACAAAACATAACTTTGACAATCCCTAAAACATGTTTGGTGATGTATTTCGGATATAAGAAAGAATGATAGATATTTGTTTAAAATACTATTAGCAGCAGGTAAAAAGGCCATTACCCAAAAATGGTGCAAATTAGAACCACCTACAACTAACGACTCGTTACAAAATGTAAATGGAATACTTTAGATGGAGATTCTGACCCACAGACTGAGGACCCAAGAAGAGCAGTGTCATGATAAATGGAAGAATTGGACCATTTTCAATTCACTGTCATATTACTAAAACCAATTGTTAATCACAAAGGGTTTTTTTTTTATAGTCATTGTGTCCCAAATGTCCCTTATGTTTCATATTTTGTACGGAAATTAAACAATAAAAATAAAGTAAAAATAAATAAATAAATAAAAAAAAATAACTTTGGAATGTCGTTCTCATTTAAACATTACAGAGCAAAACTGATAATACCAGAATACCATACACTGGTGCTTACAGTATTATGTCCTACATTTCCTGTAAGACTTGTCCAATATCTGTTTATCAATAAACTGTATAAACAGTTTCCAGATACCTTCACATACTTTAAAAAAAAAAAAGGGTTATTTTATCCAGAACTATATGTTGTCATTACTTAAGTTCATCAGATTTTATTTTTTAGCACCAAATCATAACAAAAGTTATCTCATGACACTTTACATATAGAACCGGTTGAAACCAGACTCTCCAGTTCCATAATATTAAACCAATTGCTTCTTGTAGGTGGATGTGACTTTTTCCAACATAGAACTATCCTTCCTTTGGTCTGTAATGTTGCAAAATCTATGAATTTGCATTGTTGAGGTTTGGAAAGGTACATTTTAACTCTTTCAGATACTAATGTGACCCCTCCCACACAATCATAATGGTTGATCATTATATTTTCCAGGTTCTCAAAATAAACTCAGTCGATTCCTGCTTTCCTGCCTCAAATGCTGTTTCTGGTGCCTGGAACATTTCATCAAGTTTGTAAATAGAAATGCGTACATAATGGTGAGTTATGGAACATCTGCTGTTAACTGTTAATTGGCCTGATGTGTAGCTCACTGCTTCATTATCCTCTAAGTAAGCATTTTCTATTTTTTTTTTTTTTTTTTTTTTTTTTTACTGGCATATATCAATATATGGGAAGAACTTCTGCTCCTCTGCCAAGGATGCGTTCTTCCTCTTAATGAGGAACGTCCTTCGGTAAGTCCTTCCATATAGGCCTGCACTGAATAATTTCTTCCGGCAGCGTACTTAAAGTAGCTGCTGTAGAGTAAAATGTTCAGATATCCATTTAAATTAGCTATCATGTCAGGCTAAGATTTTGTTCAAAACTCCATAAGCAGGTTAATAAATTATTCAGTTTCAGTGTTGAAAGTGCCATCATGTATTTTATAGCATGTGCACTTTGGCAGATCTCTCAGGGGTCTGTCGATCAGTGCATGGCAGTGTCTTTTCTCTTTTTCGCTGGTGACTGTTTCTCTTCTACGCTGTTTTTCTGCCTGTGTTAGCGTGGCTGTCCTGGATAAGGTGACAGATTTTCTGCTGTTCTTGGGAAAACTGCTTATTTCAGGAAGTGTTGGTGAGTCTCGTGTCACCCGCACTGTATGAAGTTCCATTAAACAGAGACTCAGAAAGAACCTGTTAGAGATGCACAATGAGATGTGTTCCAGAAATATTCCACAGAATGAATAGACATGACATACATTATACATTTGCAATTTAGTGCATCATAGCACGTGTTGAAATTTACAGCTTTGCATTTTCTCAGATTTGACGTTCTCAAGCTCAGAACAATTGTCACAATTCTTTTCCTGTTGGTTTTAAAAGGCTCATATTTAGCTAAACCCACTCTTATTTTAGTCATAAAAGTTCCTAAAAATTGTGAAATGCAAAAAAGGTCCCAGAACGGGTTCTTCCATGACACTCAGTGTTAATGTAGGAATTATAAATGCCATTACAGGAGTGAAGACTTTGCTTTTATTTAGTTAAATTGTGTTTTGTTTTGTTTTTTCAGGTGTTCTTGCATTTTTCTTCTTCACTCACAAAATACCACTCATTCAAGAGGAGGTGCCGTCCCTCAATTACTACTGGATACCTCTTGTGGTAAGGAATGAAAGTGGAACAGCAGTAATACAGGCTGAGTTTAATTGACTTGATTGTGTGTTATTCTGTGAGTTAGATAATACCTTAAAGAGCTCCTTCCACTAAAAACCACTTTGAGTATCTCTTTTTACAATGTGGTGGGTCACAACAAGCAGTATATG
>JAPSES010000258.1:20466354-20479416 GCA_029822895.1 Maxillicosta whitleyi
AAGTGATCCAGAATCCAGGATTTCTTCCGGATCACCCCCAAAAGTTAATCATTTCTTCCTTGTGCCATTGACAACAACTCCTGAAAATTTCATCAAAATCTGTTCATAACTTTTTGAGTTATGTTGCACACAGTCAGACAGACAGACAGACAAACAAACGCAGGCAAAAACATAACCTCCTTAGCGATGGTAATAAATAGGACAATATAACGGCTACACAAACACAAAATGATGAAAATGTTGAAATGTAAACAATAATTGCTCTCGTAGACTATGTTTCCACCTCTGATGAAGACACTCAAAATAATGATGTCATCAGTGATGTCATCATCCAGATTATTAAAGGGGTGATCAACAGTGATAGGGTGAACAGCAGTTTCAAGGACACGTGTTGAATGTTGAATATTATTTAAAAACCCTTGTTTTATCAGAAAACTTGAGTATAATGGAAACTATTTAAGCTTTTTTATTTTATTATTATTTAAGCACATAATAATCTCACTAACGTTAGAAGGACAGTGTGAGGCACATGTACAAATCAGAAAATTTTATATAAGATAGTCAAATCACATATGAGGAGGTTTAGAATTGGACTGATATATGTGTAAGTGTTTTCCCGTTCTTAATAAACCCCAGAATGTCGTTGTGTTTCAGTGTGTTGATGGTGACAGTTGGATTCTGCTGGAGGACACCAAAGGCACCGTGTACTGATACGGACCCAAAGAAGTTTTAAAATCACTTGTATGTCTGGGATTTTTACATCATTGTTTTTTTTAGACACAACACTCAAAGGAATAAAAGATCAGTGATATCCCCCCGAGACCCAGCAGAATAAAAGTTCAAGCTTTTTTACATTAAATTATTGTCTTGGTTGGAAATGACACGATACAACAGTTTTTTCAGATACACTTTTTTATTTTTATTTTTAATCAAAAAAAAAAAAATCTTTGCAGTGTACAGCATTTTTTTTAGTAAGGTTGTGAAAGTCTTGCTGGTTCTCAGGAGGATATTGTGGTTTTTAATTCACTTGTAGTTACCGCCTTTCGCCACATGATGGCGCCAGATGATTTTGGTACAAACATGTATTGTGCCGATAGTTTTGGACCTCAAATTGTCTCACATTGAGGCACGTATTTGCCACTTCTTTGTCCACAGTTTTCACATTTGACTGCTAATACATAATATCAGAGCAGCTCAAAGTCCTTCAGTCAGAAGTGCTTCTCCGTCCCACTCCCACACTCACTGTTTTAATTGCATCTTGTGGCTGGTGGAGTCAATTAAAGCTCTCTGGAGAAGTTTCTGGAGGGTTTAGTCAGCAACCTGTGATTTTATGGGCTGTAAAGTAACGCCCTTCAGTTTAGTAATAAAAAGTTGCAGCTTTGTTTTCATCAGACAACGACCAAAAAAACCCACAAAACCTCTACCTATACAGTACACACTGTACACACATGCTTTATTTATGACTGATTTTAAAGGTCACAGTGAGTAAAGTGTTGTTTTCAGCTCTAGAAGTGTACAAACTGGCAGAATGACTGAAAAAAATCACATATAAGACTGATTTAGAATAAAAACCTAAGAACATTCTTTTATTGTTTTACTTCATGCCAGTGTTTCTTAATCATATTGATTTTAATGACAGTTTTATTAGTAACAGTATTGCACTGGCTGCTTCATACATATCATGAAACAGAACAAAAACTGTGAAGCTGTGGTTTTTATATGAGTGTGTCACCAGCAGACGTGTAAACATGTCTGTCTATAAATTCTACTGAAGTGCAGCTACATATGTTAGATCTTGGAGACATAAACAAACATACTGTTAGCATAGCATAACTGCCCTAGTCATACTCAAATACACAAAAGTATACGGACATATTGAATTCAGGGGTTTGTTTTCTAACAGGGCTCTGGAAATATTGATGTTTTTATCTCAAAAATCAGCTGAAGCCATGATGCGTCCCACTATTTTTGTCCATGTGGTTTATAAATATCAATATTTTCTTACATTTTAATGGGAGATTTTTCTTCTTAAGTGTGTGTGATGTGAAGAAACTAGATTGTAGGTTATGGTAGAAAATTATTATTTACAGTCAGGGTGTGAATTTGGAAGCAAAAATAACAAATTAAACCAAACTAACCAATACAATGATATTTATCACAACATGAAGCTGGATTATGACATTACTGTTTTAGAGAAGAAAACCCCTGGATTCAGAGTGTCCAAATACTTTTGTCCATTTGTGTGTTTTTTTTTTTTTGTTTTTTTTTTTTGTGTTTATTATGCTATGAGGCTGCTGCATTTGGGGAAGGAGTGGCAGCACCGTAGACCTCAGTGTTGTCAGTTTGCCACCCAGTTGGCGTCGGGGCTGATCTTTTCTCACCCGTGAACGTACGCGATGCTCACCTCCAGCTCTTTGACATTCAACTCCTATTTGTCAGAGCAGAAAGCCCCGCCCCCATCGTGGTTCTGAGTGACAGCGCAGCCAGAGTTACACACCTCCTGCCCCCATTTGAGCTGAACACGCTGGAACACGTACAACGCAACCATTCAATAACAGCAAAACAACGCGTGTATGTGAAGAACGGGGGTGCATGCAGCACCCGGTGTGGTACAGAACATGTAGAATGGAGTCGTTTCTGTTTTTCAATATTCACCGAAGGGGCTGTTGTACTCCCAGATGCTCAGGTTTATCTTCATTCCCATGAGATGATCCGATAAGTGGAGTAACAACAGTGTTTTTATGTGGCCTCCCCCTCCCTCTCATGTCTGGGAATTAGATTCTTTTGGTCAACCACAGTCAACAAGTAGACACAAGTAAAGCTTCTCTGTTGTT
Organism: Maxillicosta whitleyi; assembly: GCA_029822895.1. Classification (NCBI taxonomy): domain Eukaryota; kingdom Metazoa; phylum Chordata; class Actinopteri; order Perciformes; family Neosebastidae; genus Maxillicosta; species Maxillicosta whitleyi. The sequence continues at coordinate 20,469,189 of JAPSES010000258.1, forward strand.
ACTGTGTGTGCTTTGGTTTTCTTACCACAACCTTTTAAAAGTCACGCTCTGAAGATGCAATGAGACTCCAAACACCTCAGAGGTTTTATGTGCCATACGCCATATGTTTATTTATTCTGTAAATTCACATGTATTGTAACTGAATGTTTTTTTATGTGTGTATTATTCAAGTTCGAGTATTATTTGTTACTTCTTTTAACAATAAAATATATTTTTTACTCTAAATCCATGTTCCTATTGTCTTAAATATGCATTTTGATGTTATCTAAACACCATCCTCTGTCACCGGATCTGAAAATACCATTCCATTCACTCCAGAAGTTGTGAAATTAGACATTTATTTTCCAAACAGACTTCACGTACAATAAATAAATTAAATTGCAATATGCAAACACTGTTTTACAAATGATTTCAAGTTCATCTTCATCATCATCATCATGGGTTGAAGTTTTGGGTCTCGCAGCTTTTCACGTATAAAGTAGCGCCGTCAAATAGTGTCACAGACTACACAAACAGATAGAACTCTAGAATGTCATATGTCACAATCCTATGAGGTACATCGACTGGAACCGATCCATTTGCACATTATACAGTACAGAAAGACTGCAAATAGTCATTCAACATTGTGCTGTAACAGTGAGAAAAAAAAACGGGTTTTAAAAATACTGGCAGAGCAAGAAAAGAAAAGGGTCAAATGGTTCACGGAGAATGAAATTATATTCACTATGGAGATCTGATTACTGGGGGTGTTAATGTCGGACTGAGGCCACTGTATGTGTGTGTGTGTGTGTGTTCAGGCGTGCGACACAGGCAGGGAGGTCATGGCGTGGGCCGGCAGCATCGGTTGAAACATGGACGGAGGGGAGTGGACTGTGGACACAAAGAGAACCGGTGTCACTGCAGTCGATCATACTCGAACCACGTTACTTTACATAAATACACTGACGACTTTATTCATGAAATGAAATAACATTCACACTTTAAAACAATGTCAACACCAGAACCAGCAACAGGTTAAATACTTTTTTTTTTTTTTTTTTTTAAGGTTAAATACTGAAGGATCACCACGGATTTAGACTTTATTTACTAGTATTATTACTATTTATGTCATTCTGTCACTTTAACATATGTGTTTTCTATTTTTTTTCCCGCTCTTTTTCTTTATTCTTCTGTTGTATTTGATGTTTATTGTCATGTGTGTTACAATATTCTCCAATTATTCATGAAAATGTGCTGAAATTCTAGTGTTAAAGTGTATATTTCAATTCCCCCCCAACTTGGTGATCAATACAGTTTATCTTATATTATGTTAAAAAGGTAAAATTGATAGATACATATATTCAAATGAATATAAACATTCATACCTTGAAGATTTCACCCAGGGGTAAAATTAACCCCCATGTTTGTGTGTGTAGGTTCTCCTTTGGTTCTTCTAGGTCCAACTGGACTAGATTTGCTGTTTTAAAAATGTTTCATCTCATCCAAGTGCATGGAATAAATAATAAATACAAATAAATACAGCTTTATAAGTTCACTTTTCTCCACCGGCAACTAGAACTAAAGAAGTATTTTAGATGAGATATGAAACATTTTCAAATAAGTAATTAATTCAGTTGAACCTATAAGATCCACTAATAACAACCCTTATATTCATTAGTTTTGATTTGTTAATGTATGACGTGAAAACTGGCGTCCACAGTCACCGCTGAAAATGCAGCTGATTCTTTTAGTTTGGAACCTTGGTTTGTTTTGTTATGTACAAAGATGATGCAGATCTGGGTCTCATGAGTCACTACATACCACTGGAGTTACCATTGGCCACCAGCTGTTAATTCAACATGGACCATGAGTGACAGAAAATCCAGATTTTAGTTTCTCTAACAGCTTCTCTGCTTTATATCATGATGATTATGATGCAGAGCTGTTTATTTGGCTATTTTTCAACAATCCCCATGTTGTATTGTATCATATTGTATCAACAGTTCCCTTCATGTGAGATGTCTATTACAATATTCTCCAATTATTCATGAAAATGTGCTGAAATTCTAGTGTTAAAGTGTATGTGTGTGTGGATAACTGCTGAACAGACTCCTGGTGTGACCTGGAATACAATGATAAAGTTCACTTTAGTTTTACTACACGTACAGTATTCAGGTGCACGGGGGCTCATGTACAACAGAGCATTAGGGCCGTTCATGAAGGAGATGTTTTTTATATGACAAGATTAAAGTCAACATGTCGATATTAAATTCAATATTCTGAGAAAAAAGTTGAAATTTGAGGTCGACTTTAATCTTTATGGGACATCAACTTTATTCTCCACATTTCCAAGTTTAATGTCGACATGTCGAGTTTAAAGTCGACCCATCAAGATTAAAGTCAACAACCAATTTCAACTTTACTCTCGGAATTTTGAGTTTAAAGTCGACATGTTGACTTTAATCTCGTCATATCAAAAAATATCTTCTCCTTCATGAACGACCCTAATGCTCCGTCGTACTCATGAATATAGAAACCACCGGCTGTTCTAGTGTTGAAAACAGAAAAACAGAAGATAAATTTGCTGTCATTTCCAAAAATCTAATTGAAAACATGAAAGTTGCCTTCGCTTCTTTTGTTTTAGTTGAAGTATTAGTTAAAGATCACTAAGGATCACAGCTCAATATGCAGTAGAAAATAAAGAAAGAACGTCTTTTCATTTCAATACAATAAAATTAAAGCTGGGCTGAGCGTTGAAGTCCACCACCTCTAACCAGTGAAGTCCTTCAACATAAGCCTATGTTACTGATCCATATGAATCCATAGAAGCTGGTGCTCACTGTCTATAAAGGAGTGCAGTGCAGACAGCATGGACCCCTCGGGGCCTCCGTAGGCCGTGTACTGCAGCTCCTCGGGGGTGGGGGTGGGCTGGGACAGGCGGCTCGGCTGCAGCGAGGTCATGGGGGCGTTGGAGGTGTGGTTGGGGCTCACATGCTTTTTATGGCGTGCTCTGCAGTTCTGGAACCAGACCTGAAGTCAACAGAACATTTGGATTTCATCATTAACCCATGAAGACCCAGCACTACTTCTGTGGAAGCTCTTTAACCTTTCTTAAGTGATTGATCGCCATTTATTGTAATATTATCTTCTTTATTTATTATTTAATTATTTACACAGTGAAAATCAGGTATTTTCCTTCATCCAATTCACTGATCATGTAGATGTTCATTAAAGCTCAGATTAAAGTTGAGGGTTATTATATGGAAAACAAAGAAAACTCAAGAAAAACATTTTCTTTTTTTTTTCTTTTTTTTTTTTTTTTAGCAAAAATCTATCATTAACTGAATATAAACTAAATGTGTCCATCCACTGTTATGCGTTTTACTGGTGAATCAGTGTTGTAGAAGATGACAGTGTTTCCATGGTAACTATAAAGCCTCTGAATGTCCATATGGGTCATATCTGATGACCATGAACAAATAACAAACTGTATTTTACACCAATTATTTACATGTATTTGTAGGTTTAGTGTTTCTGAAGTTATTAAACATTTCACATCAGTAGATGGTTTTGTTCGATGTGGATGTTTGGGTTTATGGGTTCATAATAAGGACAAGAAACATCCACTTGTCACAAATGAGATGAGTGTATGGAGTGTGTGTCCATGTTACACTTTCTTCTTCATCACTTCACTTTAGAATCTGGTTATTTTTGAGAAACTTGAATTTGCATCACCAGAGAATATTGAAGCACATGTATAATAAGTCAATGTATTATGACAGGTTTATCAGGTAAATCTGACAGTATCACAGTCATTAATATAACCCTGTTCTTGAAATGCAGGAACGTGTTTTTCTTAGTTTATTAGAGAAAAAAATGTACAAATGGGCCACATTCAGACCAGTTTCACCTCATGTGGGCCAAACCATTAAAGTAATAATATAATAGTCTATAAATAATAACAACTAAACCTGAAAAAAATGATTTTTTTTTTTAAAGAAAAACAAATTAAATTTTCACAATATTGTGCCTTAACTAACCATTTATGCATGTATATTACAGATTGGATCTTATTATTTTACACTAAAACAAAGAGGAAAATTATTATAGACATTATTTATAGACATAATGTAATATTATTTTCATCACATCAAACCAAAAACAAAACGTGGAGATTGGTCAAATATTATTTTACTTGAGATCACATTGGTCTGTATGTGGAACCTGAAGTAAAATGAGTTTGACACCATTGACTATAAATATCTTCAATGTAATTTATGCACTTTGCTGAACATTTGGAGAGCTGGTTTTGGCCCCCGGGGCCACATGTTTGACACCCCCACCTTAGTTTGACAGTCACTTAGTTCTAGATGTACACATATCCACATTAACCCTCATTCTGTCTGGGTGTTTAACCATATAAACCATCAAAATATGAACTTATTTCTTCCCAATATATTAATAGATATATTATTAGTCACCTGGAAAAAGATGCTTATATCGTTATACTCAATTTCGGAGTTGTGTATGTACGTGTCACCAGAGCACATGAGGAAATCTACCTGTGTGTGTGTGTGTGTGTGTGTGTGTGTGTGTGTGTGTGTGTGTGTGTGTGTGTGTGTGTGTGTGTGTGTGTGTTGTCCTTAAAAATGCACTTACATTAAAACAGACAGACTCATAAAACAGCTCCACTTATTAAAACTGCATCAATAAACTGTTTATAATGTACTGATAGAATGAAGTGTGACCTCATTCAGAAGGATTAACCCATAAAGACCCAGGGATACTTTGGTGGTGGCTCCCACATATATATATATTTTTTTCTATTTTTAACCGTTCTCACCTTTTTATTCTAATTTTATGCTCTATATTTTGCATTTTAAAGTTGAAATCGGATATTTTTCTAGATTTTTTTTCACTGGTCGTGTAGATATCCATAAAAACTCAGATTAAAATGAGGATTATTATGTCGAAAACACATATAATGGAGGAAAATATGACTTTTCAGGAAAATCTATCATTATCTGAACATAAACTGAGTGTCTCCATCCACTGTCATTGATCCAACTCCATGGGTTTTAATGGTGAATCAACGTTGTAGAAGATGACAGTGTTTCCATGGTAACTACAGAGCCTCTGAACATCCAAATGGCTCATATCTGATGATCATGAAAAGATGATAAAATGTGTTTTACACCAATTATTTACACGCATTGATAGGATTAATGGATGAACAGGTGTTAAGCCGTTTATAGTATCAGTTGATTTCAGTCACTGGTGGATGTTTGGGTGTTTATGGGTTAATATTAATATTCAGTCATAAATGTCAGTGACAGTACAGTTTGGACCTTCGCTCTGACCTGGATGACTCGTCGGCTGAGGCCCGTCTGCTCCGCCAGCTTCTGCAGTGTCTGGGCGTCTGGGTTGTTGTCCTGGGCAAACTGGGCCTGCATCACCTGAACACACACACACACACACACACACACACACAGGTAAAAGGAAATTATTTCAACATCTGTACATGTGAGATCATTCACCTGCAGATGTTGAAGATGAATGAAACTAGTGCTCTGACAGGACGTGTTAATGCAGGGTCATATTCAAGAAATGAAAAAAAAAAAAAAAAAAACAGCACAATGGAGGCGTCTGAGAAAATACTGGTGGGATTAAAAGAACAGCTTTACATTAAAACTGTATAATAATTATATTAATACAGTATAAGGCCTCGGTTCTTTCCTTTCCAGGTAAAATATGTACGCTATATTTCCTTTATACGTTTTACTCACCAGCATTATCATCTGAATCCGCTTAAGGCTGTTCCCAAATTTTAGAACCACTTTAAATCAGATCAGTTTCTAAGGCCAAAAATGAGAGAATGTGTTGCTGTCATTTTTCCAACAGAAGCCTGATTTTTAAAACTGAGACATGGGTGACTTTGTAAGTCTCACAATTTATGGAAAAAAAAACAAAAAAAACGCATCTACATTTTTATCTTGTATAAATAAATAAATATCATATATAAATATTGATTGAGTTTACATACATTATAACTGTAGTAAATATCATTAGGAGTTCTAAAATTTAACATTTTTGGTCCATCCCGTTATGAATGTTCTATTAAAATGTACCTTAAAAAAAAAGATAGAAAAACAAAGTTTACAAATGTGTTGAGTGGAGGGTAAATCTTCTGTTACTTTGCAGCTGAATTCTCCCTCAAAAAACATTTATGTCAGTTCCTGAAAAGGATCTTAATGGAATGGTCGTGTTTGTTTGTTGTTGTTGTTGTTTTTTTTTTGTTTTTTTTTCTAACATCAGGAACAAAGACCCTGATTAAAAAAGAACACTTAAAAGGTTTTTCATTATTTCATTGCTTTTTTACATGTTTAATTCTAATTCTTTATTTGTATAAATATTAATATAAATACCAAATGTATTATTTTTCTCTTCATATTTTTATTTTTTCACTCATTTGGGTTTTTTTTCTTCCTGTCTTTTTTTTTATCCTCACTTGCTTATTGTGTTTTTGCTGCTTTTAACTGAAATTTCCCCATGGTAGGATAAAGAGAATCTTATCTTATCTTATCTTATCTTATCTTTCTTGTGAATGTCTAATGATAGAACTGACAACATAAAATTTAAAGCATACATTAATAAAATATATTAAATACAAAATACTCTGTTTAATGTCTATTATCTCTGTTTAAAGGATAAACAAGCCATTTGCTATAAAATGGGGTTCATTGTAGAAGCACATATATAAGTAAATCACCAAAACCAACATATTCATCCAATGTTTAATAATATCTTATAATAAAAAATAAAAAAAAAAGAGTTTAACATTGTTGAGTGTGTTGGAAAAACTAAAAACCAGAAGCTCATAGAGGATCGTGCATAGACAGGAGGAGTTTGTTTGTGTGTAAAGGAGCTGGAGGTTCACCTGCAGCTGGTCGGCTGTGAAGCTTGTCCGTGCTCTTTTGGAGGGTTTCGGCTGGTTGATCTCCTGCTCAGTCGGCACAGCCCCCTCCATGTTAACACTATTCCCTAAACACAGAACAAAAACACCCCTCAGTTTCATTATATGTACATGATACAATGACAATAAAGAGATTCTGACTAAAAAACTGCAAAAAACAAAAAGAAAATGAAATCTGTAAATGCCAATTATTGTCTATGTATTCAGTTATATATGTTATGTGATGCTGCGTTATGTTATATATGCTCTTTATTTAAAAAGGTCCACCATAAAGGACATTTCGTGAATAAGTAAATAAATAAATAATGTGTTGCATTAACTGTTTCCAATCACAAAAACAGTAAATAAAATACAATAAAAACAGCTAAACTTTTACTTACTGTGTCAGGAGGATATGATATTATAATATGAACAACTCTTTTCCAAAATGCTATAAAAGCCATTTAATTGCAAGTTTTTATTTCATTTTTTACAATCTGATTTTAAGATAGCATCAGGAAAATTGGAACTAGGTTAATGTTATCTGCTATTTCCATAACAATTTTAAACATTATAACATAGATTTCAGTGATATTGATAGAGAAAGACAATAAAGACACTTAATTTTTGAAAATGGATATATAGCATTTTGGAAAAGAGCTCTTCATATATTTTCATTATTGTTAATAGAACCTGGGCTCAGTCTCACCTTTCTCCACAGCTCGCTTCAGGTTGTCCAACATGCAGTCGTAGTGGACTCGACAGAGAACCTTCTCCTCCACCAGTGCAAACTCCTCGCCCGTCGATAGCTGCCTCTTGCATGAGAAGCAGGCGAAGCAGGCCAGGTGGTACACGTTGCCCTTGGCCCGGCGGACCCAGTCTGTGGAGTGGATGTTGCGACCACAACATGCACACCATGTCCCGTATCTTCTGCAGATCCAGACCATGGACAGTGGGTTACACTGAACTCAGAACATAGTGTTAGAAAAAAAGGAACTGGAGCTGAACTACAACAGTGGGACTAATTCTAATCCATTTTTGTTACACAATTATTATCATTTTTTTTAATTTATCATTTTTATTGAAAAAGGCAATACATAAACATCCATATCAATATTTATAATGTGCAAAAAAAATTAAAGAAGCAGAGAATTTTTATTTTTACATATAAATATATTCTGCATCTTTTTTTTCTTCAACAAGAGGTTTTTTTTTTTTTACTTTATCAAAAATCTGAGTGTGAATTATGACAAACACATTATTATTACAGATTTAATAGTTATTTTTAATCACTTGTGCAAGTGCATAATAGCTCTACTCTAGTTTTTATGTTTACTTCAGTGTTGCTGAAATCATCACTGTTTCCAAGATGCAACATGAGCAGAAATGCTGATCAAACACATATGAACTGCCAATCAATCAATTAATCAATCACATTTTATTTATATCGCACTAAATTATAATAGAAGCTATTTCATGAGACTTCACATTTAAGCCACACTCAGCTAAAGTCCATCAGATTTAATAAATTAATTAAAAGGTGAATTTCCTAAAACGAAAGACGCACGAGCCCTAAACGAAGAGCATAATTTTGCTCATATTAAAATATTTTTTTTAAATAATAAAATATACAGAATATATTACAGTGCATTTGAATTGTTACTTTGTGCCTAAAATGTTTGCCGTTACACAAATGAAAACATTTTCACCATTAATTGAGGCACAAAAATCCACAAATTGCTGCGTAAAAATACACCTGAATATAGAAATAAAAACAAAACGACCTGAAAGAGGAAACCTATATTTATCCTGAAATTATTATAGTGGTGGTTGTCATTATTATCATCTAAGTATTTGTCTGAATTCCTTTCAGTTTGTCGTTTCGGTAGCTGTAATGTTGGAAGGATCAGTAATGACACAAATCGATGCACGTACCTGAAGTAATCCAGTTTACAGAAAACCTCTTTTTCTTTGATGTAACAGCTGGTGTGGCTGCCAAGTGAAGTCTGGCACACGCTGCAGGAGAGACAGCGCACATGCCAGCACAGGTCGTTAACCTAAAGCCAAGATATAATAAATTAACTTACGTGTCACATGTAACTTTGGGCCCACATGTGAAGAAACCCAAGACGTTAGGCAGCGTATGTATGGAATAAAACAAGGGGGAAAAAAATATGCTTTTTTTTTTTTACCTTCAACAAATATTTATCCACTATTTCTTCACTGCAGCTCGCGCACACGGTTCTTCCTAACAGAGGTGCAGATGCCATCGCCTGCAAAGACGACGCGTCCTCATCCAAAACTTCCACCGGTGCGCCCTGAGGGATCCAAACATGAGGTTAGAAAATAAGGCACAGGAACGGGTCCAACACATACCTACAGTTTATTTTTTAAAATGTTTGGCCTGTTCACAAGACGTGGATCACACGAGAAAAGAGAAAATTTGACTTAAATATGACGGAATTAATTCGGACTATTTTTTCCCCCTCGCAAATATATTTTACGCACAACACTGCTGCGACGAAATAAAGAGTTTTGTCCCATTTTACCTGAACACCCCATGAATGAGAGCTAGATTATGTATGTTTCTTAATTATTTTCTACAAGCAAAAACACGTGAAGCCGCCAGTAAAATGCACAAACCATTTTTTTTTTTTTTTTTTTTTAACAATGATAATAATAATAAATTACGAAGATTTTTTTTTCGGAAATATTTTTGTCTTCCCTTAATACAACACAGTACCGCATAAAACAAACAAAAAAAAAGTTCATAAAAGTGGCGCCCGCAATAAATTATAAACCAAAAATGTGCGGCCTATGGTTAATTCTCCACCTGCTTTTATGAAAAAAAAAAAAAAACTCCACTTTGTGTCCAATAACAGAATGAGCCTACCATGATGTCCCTCCTGTCCTCAATGCATTTGCCTAGCAGCTCTCCGTCTCCTTTGCAATCTTCACACATGTCGAGAGGCTACGGCGGCCGGGGAGAGGATGCCGGAGTGTCAGACGGACGCAGCTGCCTTAAATGCCCCCTGCTCCTTCCCATAAATATCATGCCTTTCACTTTTCACCATGACAACGCCGGCGATTACCGAAATGACATTTAAAAGAGAAGTATAGTCATTACTTACAAAAACAGACAACACTTGAGCTAATAGTTATCCTATGTGCATTATGTTCTTGAGACCTGTGATTCAGCAACCGCCGCGAGCCGCCCGCGCGCGCGTGCTTAAACCCCAACACGCCAATTTCACGTGTCAATCAAAAAAGCAGCGCGAGGTCTCGGGTGGGGGGGTG
>JAPSES010000258.1:20503733-20521947 GCA_029822895.1 Maxillicosta whitleyi
CAGCAACTTGTTTTGTAGCAGTATTCAGATACTAAATGTAGTCCCCCCCTTTTTGAATTAACGAGTGGTCATTTTGCTCTGTTGGTGGGTCGAATGATGCGCCCAACAACGAGCTTTATGGGCTTCTGGGAAAATGATGCTGAGGTCAGCATGTCCTGAGTCAGACCTGTGCTCTCCCCCCTTTAGCCACCCTCCTTCAGTGGTGAAGATTAAAAAGGACCTGCTGTGTTTTCTGCAGAACGTTGGATACACAGATTTTTTTTTCGTACTCCAAATGGTTTTATGACAGTGAATCTCAATATTAAAGTAGTTACATATGCATGACATGGCTGTTTTACTAATTGGTATTTTTGAGATAATGGTGTGTTCATGTGCTCCATTTGAGATGGCAATCAAAGACGACATCAAAAAGATTCTCATGTAGTTCAAAGAAAGTGAGAACTGCTCATCAGTGTGGCTTTTGCTGTCATGGTGCGTCTCAGACCTTTACCTCAAAAGGCTCGTAAGATGAGCGCTGTGTTGCTACGGTAAATTAGAATAACAGTTTTGGCTGATTGAGCACTGTCACAAAAATACACTCACCAGTACAGTGCCATGCTTGTAGGATGGTTCATGATGCATCAGGCAGGAAGAGGTTAAAATGGAGACGTTGGTCCTGCTCTTGGCAGATAGGGTTGTCAGGGTAACAGGCCTCCTGATCTGGCAGGTGACCTGGGATCCAGTGGAGAGGCTACAGTGTGGCTTTGCCTTTTTGTATTTTATTATTATTATATTATTAATGTTCATACAGAAAGAAGTTTTGCATTTGTTAAAATACTGTCTTAATTCACCTACTTTCTGTTGTTTTGTTGTTTATATCAATATCTTCTGTTTCCTTGGTCCCTTAAAACAAGAATTGACTTTAGTGTGTGTGTGTGTGTGTGTGTGTGTGTGTGTGTATGTGTGTGTGTGTGTGTGTGTGTATATATATATATATATATATATATATGTGTGTGTGTGTATGTATGTTTATTTTATTTTGTCATTGTAAAACAGATGAACCTCCACACTGGTTTCAACAGAATAAACCATACTAAACTGGGTGTTAACTTGCACCGTTTATGACCATTTTGATAACGTGGAAAGCGTTAAGCAAATGAGGAAACAGTGAAACATCAGTGCACCGCTGTGGTGTGGGGCTTTGAGAGGTTCGATGTGGTTGACTTTCCCCATCATTTCGTGGTTGCCCTTCGCTCTGATGGTTCTCCTTGTGTTCTTTTGTGGTCGGGGTCAGGAAAATGTGTGTGTGTTTGTGTGTGTGTGTGGACAGTTCTAGTCCTTGGACCCTAGTCTTTGTCTAGGTGTGGGGGAGGTGAGAGCTGCTCTGTTAGCCGGCAGTGCTCGTAAAAACCCTTGCGTATTCACGCTGGGTCTGACGAACGCTCCCCAAGGGGCCCCGGTCGCCATGGCGTCTGTGGCTGATTGATGGCTGTCATGGAGCTGAAGGGCAGATTGGAAAAAGGAAAGGGGAGTGGCACTGTGGCATATGCCCAGCATCTACCGCGAAGGACGAGCTGAGGGAATAAAAGAAGGAGGGGGAGGAGGAGGAGGAGGGGGGGGGGTGTTGAGAAGTAGAGGGAGAGCATCCAGTCAGAGATCCAGAGAGGGTTTTATGATGTTGATTGATGGTTAAACATTTACAAGCTAAACATAGGGACCAGTTTTCTTTGAGCATTGGTTGCAGTGGAAGAAGTGAGGATGTTAAGAGCAGGCGAGGTCAGGATGGTGGCTGGGTGGTCTGTGTTTCAGCCCAACCCCCCTTTTATTTCTTCTTCATCCACTTAGGGTTTTTTTTTTCTTGTTTCCGTTTGTCTCTTGCTCAGTGTTTGTCTCTTCTTTGCTTTTTCGCTGTTACCTCAGCCAACCTTTTCAGCTATCTTCACCCTCCACACTCTGTCCTTCTCCTCCCACCCCCCATCTTTTCCACCCTCTCCTTTTTGTTTTTTTAAAAGGGAGTGAGAGCACATCTGCCGCCACTCTGGCCTTTTGTAAACCCCGTCAGTAATTCAAAGATTCAAGGGAAATTTACTTGGCTGGGATTGCTTCTATCCCCTTAAATGTACCAACACTCATACACGCTGAATCATGGTGTATGAAAGCTGGTGGGGGGAGTTTGTCTGTTTTAAAGGAGGCCCCATGGGAAGTGTAAGGAAGTCCCCAGACAAGAAGCTCATAGCCTGGGGCAGGACTGAGACATCTGCCCCTTTCCTGTACCAGAGTAAGTGGACAGACGTGGCTTGCTGCAGTTGAGAGCAGCAGTAGGCTGTTTGGAACAGTCCAGCAAGTACAGCTGTGGGCTTTAGCGAGACAAGATAAAGATCTTGCATAACATGCCTGTGAACCCGCCATGCACGCTGTTCCTTGAGCTGGTTTGCGAGTTCTACAAGGCTGGCTAGGTAGAGTGTTGACAGTGTTTTATTATTCGGTGGTCACCACTTTAACTTTGTTTACTTCATTATCTCAGCGCAGACCTGTTTCCAACCTGGGTTAGGGTAGAGCAGCAAAAAAAAAAAGAAAAACGTTGCTGCTGGTTCACTGAGGAGTCCAGACAGTGTGTTTGTATAAGCATATACTTTTTCATATGAGAGTGCGGCAATAAACCCTAGAAGCTTTATCTCCGCTGAGATCATGATAAACAAAGTCACATCTGTGTACAATTAAACAAGGAAAGTCTTCTTAGCTTAAAACCCAACTCTGTTTCAGAAAAGGAAAAACAAAAATGCTTCAAGGTAGAGGAATTCTGTCCAGGGTGTAATGCATGTATGTGAGGCCATTACATATATTATGCATTTCATCTGAATGATACTAGAGAGGGGAGAATGTGATGATCCACTAGATTTGATTAACTCCATCATTAAGTCTAAAAGTACAGCTTGTTGTTGAGGCCCGGGGGAAGTCGGCACATAGGTCTGTAATAACAGTTAATGTTTACAAAGTAAGAAAGCACACATTTTATATGAAATGTGATTGTCTGTTTCATGTACTGTGTAAAAGTGACGCCTGGTCGCTGCATGTGTTCATCTGATGCACACACTTTTGTGGTCAACATGGAGATCTTCTGCAGGAAGGATACAGCAGGCTAGATAATGATAACCAGTGACAAAATACATTTTCTTGTTCTTTGTCCAAATTAATAAAGATATTTTTCTGGGTCTCATCCACATGTAGCCTAAATGTGGCTTTTAGGTCATTAAAAATGGGGATTAAAAAATGAAAAAACGGCTTCAACTGCGTGCAAATATGCATCTGTTGGTTTATTTTAGGGGCTGCTTTTAAGGGTAGTTCTTGTGTAATGCTCTGCAAATATTATTTAATTAAATTTAATACTGCATCCAACCATTGCCATGAAAATTGTGAGTAATATGCTTGCATGTATTACAGGCATCTGATTATTTCAACGTTTCACTGTGGGCTCTTGGTTACTGGCTTACCCTTTGTTGCAGATATTAAAAGAACAGTATGGAGAAACTTAAATGTGATTACAGCAATGCCTACGAGGATGCTGTTGTGCCTAGATATTGCAGTGCTAGTCACATGATCTCTGGTGTGAATATTCCCACGTGTCAGGCACAGATAAGAAAACTAATGAATAAATGCATGTACAGATTGACTATGTTATGGAAAAGCATAATTGATGAACTGGTGAATCCTGCAACACACTTATCCCTTTCACTGTGTGCATGTGCGACACTCACATATTTAATTCAGAATGCATTATTTTTTTTGTCTAGAAAGTGTCATACTATTATCGCACAGTCGCAATTCTTTAATTAACAGTATTCTTTATTAAACAGAACGAAACCTGTAGTTTTTCCAAGTAAATAACCCACACCGTTTGTGGTTACAGTATATTTAATGCCAAAACAACAAATACAAAATGTCACTGAAGACATTTTATTGATGCATTGAGCTTAAACAAGAAAAAAAAGGATGCAAATGTCAAATTACTATCCGTTTGATAATTAATAGTCAACACTGTAACATCAGTATAAAGTGGTAATAACCTGGTGCTGTAAAATATGTAGGTGAGAGAAAATGAAAACACAACTGACCTACTTAAAGAATAAAACAATACTTACTTGCATACGTATATAGTTCACAGCAGTGTATTATTTCAGTGCTGATATAGTGTGTCTTAGTCTTACTCTCCTCATTACACCATCAAGTGTGCATGCATTTAGTCCGTGCTCCTGCTTTGCACATTCTGAGAACAGTATCCTTGTCTGCTTTACAGGATTGTATAGTTTAGAAAAATGATGTTTTCAAATCTTACACATTTACAAAAGAAGAATATTGAAAGATTTTGGTAGTTATAGCTGTGTGTGTGTGTGTGTGTGTATGTGTGTGTGTGTGTGTGACCATGTTGGAAGTCTGTATAAAGGTAATTCAGAAATGTGTTTTAAGAACACCATACATGATTGAAAATGGTTACTGCAAATGTGTGTTATGGATTTTTTTTCGGGGTTGGGGGGGGCAGTACAGAGATGATGACTTGACGGCATCCTGAACCCATACACAGCATGATTTTTAGCAAAAATTGCATTGAATTATGACTTGAACTATTGACAGAAACAGTAGTGTCATGATTCTAGTTGATAAATAGTGTGTATTATTAATCACTGGTACAAATAAAGTGACTAAATATAGAAAAGTCTGTATCTAGAGGCTTCATTTGCACTTGGCTTCAGCTTGGTCCTAGTTATGGTTACGAATGTGGGATTGGATTGTAGCTGTTTTAGAGAGGGGCTTATAAAGGGTCAGTTGTCGTGTTTGATGGATGTGCAGAAGGAAGTGAGGTAGCTCACTAACTTCTTGGTTCTTTCCATCATTGGTTCCAGAGTTGATACATTTGTCTTTACACTGAGACGAATGAGCTTGATTCTGGAGTCCGTCAGTGTCCTGTGGCTGTGCCGTATATTCTGGTGACCCAAAAATGGCAAGTCCAGTAAATGTCCTAGCGAACAGACTGCACTGTTTGTTTTTAGTATTTCATGAAAAGTATTTAGATTTTTATGCGGTCAAATATTGCTTGTACATTGTGTGAGTTGTTCATTTTTGAGGGACTGAACCTTTCCTGTGACTGGTTGCTTTTTAAGTCACCTTACGATACTTTACTTAGTTTAGTCAGAGATCTTGAAACTTAATTTTCTAAATTGAATTTACTGGCACATTTATGGAACTCTTTATTAATGCTTTAAATAGATTTTAATAGTGCAGTATGTAACATTTGAAGGGTTGTTGGTGGACATTATAGACTCGTATTCTATGCTAACAGTAGCCAGTTTTGCATTGAGATGCAGTTAATGTGACTCATGTCCTCTGCATAGAAATAATTCAACGTTGTGATGTTGGATGCCGGAAAGGTTCTCAGTTTTTAAGGAACATTATGAACTGTTCACACATTGGGGGAAAAAAGATCTAGATATTTTATTATTTTTTTGTTTAATTCTGTTTCTGCTTATTCAGTGTAGTGATTTACCATTCTATGACATCACCTACTAAAGATCCAAGATTTATTTATTTTTTTATAAACATTCTGTCTCTGTGCTTATGTCCCGTTGGTGGTGGGGCCTGATGAGATGTGACTTCTCCCTCCGGCCTCACTTCTCTCCCTGCTGAGGTATTTCACAGTGGCCCTGCAGTGGCAGCCGGAGCAGATATAATTAGGGAAGGTGCAGTCGATACCAATGGGTTGGCTATTGACCAGTGATGTCTTTAGGGCTGTGGACAGAAACAAGGAGCGTTTGCGTGTGTCAGATACTAGTGTATCCTATTGGTGGTTAATTATTGGCAGTTTAAATACGTCTTTAGTATACCTACACATTAACAAATGAGACCAGATGAACTACTGCTGCTCTGTAGCTTTGTTTGGAAGCCAAACCCCACAAGTCTGAAGACATTAGCTCCTCTCAGATCGCTCCAGCTACAGGGAAGAAAAACTCTGTCAATTAAGAGCGTGTGACCGAAGCAAATGGCACATTAGTGAATTAGGGCTGCGGTTTGAGCAGGAAATCAGCCCAGCGAGCCCCTGCTGTGTAGCAGCACTTTGGAGCCACTGACTGAGTGAATCCCACTGATGTTTATCTGATCTACTGGATCTTGGATCAGCAGAGCTTTGAACCTTTCACAGGGACCCCTTTATTGCCCTTTTCCTATTCACATAGAGCATGATGTAAATATGTCAGATGACTGTTCTTGTTTTCATTTGAGAAACATCAGTGTCAGTTATGCCATCAAAAGTCTCAATGTTTAACTCAAATCTTTAGTATAATGGCAAGTCATGCAAAAGTCACAAGTAAAATGTGAATATGTTAAGTCTTAATTCTCACAAACATCTGATCTAAATTCTTTTTGTTAGTGTGAGTCAAACTCTTCTCTTCTGAGAAGTCCACATTCCTAATGTTACAAATCTACCTTTGCACCAAACTACATATATGGTACTAAACTTTACCCACAGTGCATGAATAAGAAAAACGGGGTCTAAAATTATTACATTTACGTTTCTGGTGCTTGTAAACACCCTGATATAAGGTGAACTACTACGTGTAACTAATGTCAATGTATTTGTCAAAAAATTATTCTTTCTCTACTCGGGTAAAATTGTGCAACCTGTCTAATTATAGGTTTGCCTAAATGTAGAAGTTCTGTGCGGAGATTGCAGTTTTGGTAATGTTTTATTCTCATATTGCACCTCATGAATGTTAACACCTGTGTTTTATCTCTCCTGTTTTCTCAGAGTGCAGCAGCAGCTCCTAGTCCTGTAATGGGAGGGATGCCCCCTGGTGAGGGGATGCCAGGAGGACCCATGCCA
Organism: Maxillicosta whitleyi; assembly: GCA_029822895.1. Classification (NCBI taxonomy): domain Eukaryota; kingdom Metazoa; phylum Chordata; class Actinopteri; order Perciformes; family Neosebastidae; genus Maxillicosta; species Maxillicosta whitleyi. The sequence goes on from JAPSES010000258.1 coordinate 20,510,584, forward strand.
CCTGGCTTTTTCCAGGTCAGTTTGCCACCACAGAAATCTGACCCAGTTCAAGCTTCAGTATTTTCTCCTGGTATCTCATTTATTAGAATTGTAAACCACGTTTCTGTGGCTGTACAAACTGATTAACAAACTGATGAGTGTCATAGCTGCTGTGCTGTTCAATTCTGTATATTGTTGAGCTGGAGGTGTCCACTTTGGTGGTTGTGCTGCTTCTCTCTTGTGTTTTGTTCAGCTGTGCTCAGTGAGTTTGTAGTAAACATCATAGACGTCCTGTCTGCCTGGTCTCCTCCAGTGCTGTAAACAGGCAGGCGTGGCCTGGCCATTTTCCCTAATGGAGAAATCGAAAGGTGCAGCACCTACTGTAAATCAATATGTCATGAGGATAAACACTTGGCAGACTGCTGTATGGAACTGCCTCCAATAGGTGACAAATTTAAGTGGGGCTCTGCCTCTTCTAGATCCAACAATTCACACTAATTCCACCAGCTCATTATATGGTACAAACCACAAAGCTGTGACTGATTAGATGATCATATTAATACCAGGAAAGACATTTTGGTAGTGATCTGAGCGCACACACTTTCCATACCAGAATCTATTGGAGGAGGCCCAATTAGACCCCCTCTCTGTCAGATCAGCAACATTAGCGACACAGTGCCGGTGTTTAGTGTTGTTATAAAGCTAATTGCATAGAGCTTAATTGATGCTGTTAATTCAGGGAAAATTAGCACTGATAACATGCTGCATGTAGCAGGCTTCTTAATGTCTTGACTGACAGGCAAAAGAGCACACATCCTCTCCATCTCCCGGCCTCTTTTCTCTCATTCAAAGCCAAGTCATTTGCTTGCTCTTCTCTGCTCAGTCTCTTACTGTGTTTGGTACATGAAAAATAGCATCTTAATTTTGTACATTTTTTGCGCCACACTTTGGTTCTTGCACTCCGACTGTCCTCTGCCTTGCAGTAACCCTGCTTCTCTCTCTGCCCTCTTTTGTCAACATATGTTTCTTGCTCCCTCCCTCTGTGCCCTCCCTCTATGTCTCAACCTCCCCTCTCTCCCTCTTCAATCTTTTTCCTTGCATCTTCATTTTTATAATGCCGCAGGGTCCTCCTGGTCCCCAGGGCTCTCCTCACCCTCAGCCTCCTCCCCCTAACAGTATGATGGGACCTCACAGTCAGGTAACGCTCCCTCCATCTATCTCTCTCTTTTTCTCTGTGTTGCTGTCTGCAGTCATTTGGGAACGTGAGTTCTCAGTGCTGATGCTTCATGCTTTGGCATACGTCTCAGCTCAGCGCTTGTTGCTGCTTCCAGTATTCACACAAACATCCAAATAAAGACTATCCTTAAATATCTGACTTACATTTTGCATCGATAGACATTTAAACTAATGAGGCCACTGTGTTTCTGCCGTAGTCCTTCATGTCGCCTCGTTTTGCTGGAGGTCCAAGAGGCCCACCCATTAGGATTGGCAACCAGGTAGAGTTTACAAAGCTAAGTTAAATACATCCCACACATTTTAACTGAAGTCAATGTGTGCCAAAGTATTTGTTTTATCCCTTGTAGCCACCAGGTGGAGGACCTGGTCCTCATCCCATGCTGCCCAATATGGACCCCACACGACCACAAGGTGGGAATCTGCAATAAATAACAAAACCTGCATGAGAAACAAATGTTTCCTCTTTTTCTAAACTGACTTTTATCTTCTCAGGCCATCCCAACTTGGGGCCAATGCAGCGGATGAGTGGTCCCCGAGGTATGGGGCCCATGGGACCTGGCCCCCAGGTTTGTTACTCTATGTATACTCTTTTTTTTTTTTTTTTTTTTAATTACTTGTCTATATATATTTTTTAGGGGACATATTTTAAGGTTTTAGCTCTGTTCCTAAAACCCATGCCAATGACAGCCATAGCATATGGTATGTTTTTTAGATTGTCCGCTCTCATTCATGCAGCATGATTATACACCTGGACTGTGAGGGGGAAAATCCTCTAATTCCCATTTGAAACATCAAATAAAAAACTGGGATTCAACCAAAGCTGATCTGTGTTATTTGACATAATGTTCTGTAAAAACATTTGCATCTTTGTGGCCATTATTCAACACCATAATTCAGGTGGAAATAGATGAGGATGGGTCTGTACTTCATATTTCATATTGTTCAGACAATGACTCAATTCTTGAGTGACTACCTACAAATTATGAACGTTGTATAAAGGAATCACCTGAAATGTTATTTTAATTGGTGTAACCACTTGAAAGTAAAAATGCTTTTGATACTTTTGAATAAGATGTTAACCTCTACATGGGGGGTGGATCATCTCATACAGTGTCCACTATATTGCACTGGTGTCTTTCTACAGTAGTCTCACATTTTTGAAGACCATGGGATGTTGGTTGGCATCAGTCTGCAACATTATCACTAGATGCCACTAAATCCTACTCATGGGCCCATAAAAGATGAGTTTCACTCTTTGCTGTCTTTTCAGAACTTTGGTGGTGGGATGAGGCCTCCACATAACACCATGGGTCCTGGTATGCCAGGAGTGAACATGTGAGGCACTTTTCTGTCCCCATTTCCATACATTTAGCTCACTGAAATACAAGTGCAATATGTTAAGAATTCTCTTGGCCTTACAATGCAGGGGCCCAGGGACTGGTCGGCCATGGCCCAATCCCAACAATGCCAACTCTGTAAGTACTGATACACACACTGTCACACACACTCACACTCGGGTCTGTGAAATGCTGGTTCAGATTGCACCCAGATCTCCTCTCAAAGTTGTGGAGGTTTAATGTGCTCCCAGGTCCTAGCCTGAGATGTAATTGTAGTATTATGTGTCATGGTTTCCACAGACGGCTGTAATGGTGTTAGGATGATCAAATGATGAATGATGACATTTTGAGGTATAGAAAGGGTTTATATTCCCATTTCTGCCCAGTAATGTTTGTGTTTCTGCCTGCAGATGCCTTACTCATCACCTTCTCCTGGCGCATACGGGGTGAGAACACGTCCTGACAGCTAAATTTAGTCACTCCATATGAATTTTAGTGCAGGAAGAACACCTTTACCACTTGTAATAAGCCTTTTTTTTTTTTAATTTTGTGCTCTTTTAAAGGGGGCATCTGGAGGAGGCGGGCCTCCAGGCACTCCCATTATGCCCAGCCCTGCAGGTTAGCACCTTTTTGTTCTAAGCTGTTTATCATCATCAGACTTTTCATATGTTGCTTTAATTTAATGTACAACTGGCTCTTTTGCAGACTCAAACAACTCTGGTGACAATTTGTACACCATGATCAACACTGGACCTGGCAACCGAAATAATGTATGTGCCACTTCATTATTTACCTTCCAGATACATGGTGGTTTCTTTGCTTTTGTCTGGTTTTTGGTGTTTTATCTGCCTGTTCTGCTGCGTCTTGGCCAGGGCGTCATTGTTAATGAGAACTGGTTCTCAATTGACCTGCCTAGTAAAATGAAATGCCTGACACTGAAGATGATTTTAATTTCAGTGTCTTATGGTGTACAGAAATTTGACAAAAAACAAAGCCCTACAGTCCCCTTCTACTGTCCACATAACATTTTCTGAGGCTCTTATAGGATGTATATTTGTCCAGCTGTTCATGCTGTGATGAAACTTATTTGCATTCATATGAAAGACACTCACTTAGAAGCAGCTCATTTTGCTGTTGTTATGTGGAGATATGGGAAGGGAGTCCATGCTCTTCTGTTTCTCCTCCAGTTCCCTATGGGCCCCGGCTCTGACGGACCCCTGGGAGCCATGGCTGGGATGGAACCACATCACATAAACGGGTCACTAGGTAACACTGCTCCGTTACACGCACACAACACAAATGTGTTAGCTGTATTTTTGGACATTTGAGTATTTTAGTCGCACAGTGTTTCATGTAAGAATGTCAAATTTTTACACAATGTATACAGTCATGGAAAAAATTATTAGACCATCAGAAGTCATCAGAAACAATGGTTGTGTAATCTAGTACTAACTCCTGTGTGTGTCATGTGACTAAAACATAGAGAAAAGAAAACATGCAATGCCTAAAAATACTGTTTTTGTCAGTACAATGACATAGATATTGATGTAAGAACTAAAGGGATTTTAGTTATTATCAAGAAAACATGTTAAATGGATAGATATCAGCTCTGAAATGAAACTATTATGAGCTATTTTTACTGTAATCATCATATTTGTCCAACAAATGTACCTTCAGTTGTACCAGGCATTAAAATGAACAAAAAACTGAAGAAAAGAAGGGTGGTCTAATTTTTTTTCTATGACTATATTTAAAAAAAAATAATAATAAAAATGACTCGTCAAGCAATAATTAAAGGTTTATTTTTGCTTGTGTTTTTATTTTTAGGCTCTGGTGATATGGATGGAATGAACAAGGTGAATATACCTTAACTGCATCTATATCTAAATGTACACAAATGTAATGCATGCAAAAATGAAATAAAAAACTTTGTTCTTTCTTGTTTTCCAGAATTCCCCAAACAATTTAAGTGGCATTAGCAATCCTCCTGGGACCCCAAGGGATGATGGGGAGCTTAGTGGAAACTTCCTCCACTCCTTTCAGAGCGAGAACGTAAGTCTGCTTTTTAGTTTCTCTGCTCGACTCTACTCACTTTTGTTGGTTTTCCATCAGTCAGGTGTTGTGTTTAGTACCCAATACTTAATTTTAGTATCACCCATCAAGGAAAAAGTCATATGAAAACACTGCAGAATGGTTGGTTAGAGACAGTTGTCAGTGTCACTGTATCACTAGTGTGCGATCACACCGAATGAATAACTTTTGGGTCCTTGTACCTTTTTAAGCCTTTCCTAAAATAAAGTGAGTCTCCTAGTGGTTACAAACAGACCCAAAGAATCATGAACAGCATTCTCTTAGTATCCCAAGTTGTTTATTTTGCCTAATCTTGCTGTGACTTTAAAACTAAATATTATTTATAAAGTTCCAACTGCCTTCTTAAAAGTTAACAGTTAGTTGGACGAGTTGTCCTGGATACACTCGACTGTTATGTCACAGTTAATGCAAACTTCATCATGCAGCTTTTAGTGGCAAAATATTAAGCTACATGATGAAGTTTGCATTAACTGTGACATAATTACAATTTGAACAGAGATCTGTGGTTCTCATTTACACTCCACAGATTATAGACGATTCTGAAAGGTGATTTGTTTTTCAATTGAAACTTGAAATGATATGATAAATGTATCAACTTTTGCACATTTAGACACTGAATCCACAATACACCATCCACATGCTGGACCTTTAAGAACTGTAGCTTTTTGCGGCCCTGCTTTCATAGGCAGATTATTGGATTAATTGTGCAGCTCCACAAACAATACAGTATAATCACATTATATGAAGTGTTTCAGCTGATGTTTAAGCACTCCAGTACGTAGTTCTATGAAAAATTCATCCAATGCAGCAAAAATCAAACCAGTATCCTGGTGTATTGGGCTGCACTTTCCTGGAGTAGTGTTGAACTGGGGTTATGTGGTGGAAAACATCAGTGCAGAACTTTGATGAATCCAGGGGCAGAGCGAGGTTGACCTTGCAGTCGCAGCATCTTTAGAATCACTGACTGTAGTGACCCTGTGATTGTGAGAAAAAAAAGGTGTTTGTGTGTCTGTTAACCATGTCCCCTCTGCCTCCTCAGTACTCTCCAACCATGACGATGAGTGTGTGACCCCCCCCCCACCCCCACCCAAACCAACATTATTTGCCATCATTCCGAGGATCTGAACTCACAACAGGACACGGCCAAACACATCAGCATCAAATCAGGGACAGACGGGCGCCATTTTTGGTTCCACACTCATGCCAGAATGCTGATCCGGGAGGGGGAAAACCAAAATGGCTGGCAACTACTGCTTGTTGCTCAAAATGAAGGACAATTTTTTTCTCCATTAACCACATCCCCAAAAGTGTGACAAAACCAGCTACTGAAACGCATACATGACACGTTTTCTGTTGGCAGGGCCCCGCCCACTCCCTGCCCAGCCAACCTCCTCAGTCCCAGAGCGAAGAGAGAGAAAAAAAAAAAGGTTGAAGTTTACCTCTTGTACTTTTTAATTATTGCTTTGTGGTGCAAGATGTGCAGGAAATGTCTCCGCTTTTTGTCACTTAAAACACTGGAGAGTGTGCATATGCATTGTGAGCTTGGAAAGTCTTTGTCTTGTCATTTTACTTCTCACCATGACAAAAGTCAGTTGACATAGGACTCAGAATTTGCCTTTTACTGTGCGGCCACCTTTATGAATAATGTATTCTTCCTAACGCCCACCCTGCTATTTAAAGAGGTTTTTAAGGGGGAGGGGGGGGGGGGAGATGTGAAAGAATACTGCTTTTATTGTGACAACCTTCCGCAGTATGTAAGTGCTCAGATGGTTCTTACACCGTCTAATTGATCCCGTTTTTGATCAATTCCAGTCTCTTTATTGTTGACGGCAACACTGCGCGCTCCACTGTTTCATATCAACAGCTGGAGCGCGGTTGCGTTCCGTCAAGGGAAACCAGACTTCGGCGTTAAGAAGCGAGTGCATGAATGCTGAGAATCTGTGTACAACATACTACCTAGTGCTGCTCTTTTCTGTGTGGACACCTGCTTTAAGATGTGGTGTAATATCTCTTTACCTGCCTGTGCTTAACACTCTGTGCTCTTCATTGTCGTAGACTTCTGTGTTCTTTCCAGTCTGGTCGGTTTCTGTTCAAACGGCTATGAATGAGCTGCCCGTTTTTAATCCCTCATGCCTATTGGTTGTTCACTTTTTCCCTCCTGCATCATCGGACATCCCCTTGGCGCTGCCCCCTTCTTGCCCACCCACACATTTTTTTATATTTTGATACAATCTTTGACTACGTATATTGCCCCAGTTATTCAGAGTTAGTCAAAGCTTTCTAAACTGATTCTAGTAGGCATCATTATAAACTTAGCAGCAGTCTTGTAAATGTGATGAGAATTTCTGTTTCATTTTTTTTTTCTCTCCTGTGAACATTACGCATTATACACATCTATGTTGCCTTTATTTGCTGATATTTTTTTATTTCAAATTGAGGAAAGATTGCTTGTTAATATAATTTTACAATAACTTAACTAACTGCGTGGTGTCTTTTTTTTTTGTTTTTTGGATGTCTGCATTCTCGGAATTTCGAGTTTATTGTCGACATGTCAAGTTTAAAGTCGACATCCGATTTCAACTTTATTCTGGGAATTTCCAGTTTAATGTCGGCATATTGACTTTAATCTCGTCATATCAAAAAATATCTTCATGAATGGCCCTAATGCTCCGTCGTAGAGTAATGACACTTGAATGCAACTGAGAATTTGCTACAGCAGCTGTGGACATGACAGGTAACATTAAACCAACGGAAAACATACACAGCGTTAACATTCGATACGTGATATCAAAAACCTTCCATGATTTTCATGAAGCTTGGTGGAAGAAAAGGTCATGTGATGAGGATGAACCCCTTAAATCTCGGAGCAGATCCATCGAAAGGGGTCGAGGCTGGAATGGTTTTAAACATTCTTTAATATTTTAAATGTAAATTTAAAAAAATTATGACCCATGTTTTCCTCCTTTTTGCCAGCTGGCACCAGTGGTTCATTTAACTGACTGTTGCCATGGTAACAATGGTGTTAAGGGTCAGCCACACTAAGAACTATAATAATGTTGTGTCCACGCTGCTGGTGCTCCAGCTCTGTCTGAACCACAAAATGAATAATAATCACCTGATGGAGTGTTCACTACGTAACAATGACTTCTAAATGTTTGTTGTATTTTATGTGCAAGCACTTATTCCTTAAACAAAAATGAAACAAAAAAGAAGCTAAACTCGTAGATTGAAGTTCAAACAAAATGTCCGTACATGTCTGTATTACACATATTATTCATAGTGAACAAAAGCTACAAGTGACATGCAACATACACATGATTTCTTCTAAATTCTGGTGTATTCTGATTGGCTGTTCAGCAAATCACTGTGGAACTGATATCAGCGGTTTGATTCTCTGGCATCGTCATCATTAGTTCTGTGGACTGTCCCCTGATTTAAAATGGTTTTGGTGTGATTTTTGTATTTTTTTTTTTTTTTTAAATATGGTTATTGGTTTTCATTTCTTTAATAATACAAATATATGATTTCCCCATCAAGGGATACAAAGGAATACAAAACACAAAAACAGGCTCAGTTACACAATAATCCTTAACAGAATCAGACATATTCACACAGTTACATACACTGTATTAGGTTCTCTCTTATTATCTTTCCAAAAATCCCTCTAACATAATGTCAGAGATACTGGGGTCTAGAAATCTCAATAATTATCCCAAACCTTAAAAAATTTATTTAATTTTGAATGTATGACACATGTCAGATATCACATATCACCTTATGCCAACCCTTTACAGTCGGTTCTTTATCACTGATCCATCGCAGCAGGATGATGTGACTGTTGTAATTTAAGTTACAGATGGATTTCAAATTTAACCTTTCAATATAGTATCTGGGTTTTTCTAAGTTTTCTTTATCTTTAATTCTTTACTGCAACATTTACCACCAGTCATTATAACCAATATAACAGACTGTGAATTACACCCACATCCTTTCAAACATCCATGTTCTTACTTTTCTCCCACATGTCAATGCACATTCACAGGATTTCTGTTTTCAGGGGTTTTTCAAGGTGGATATCAAATTTGTCCACATTAAGACCGTGTTTAGTGTTGCATTCATTATGGTTGTTCGGATAATTCCAGAAAAAATGTCCAACCCCACACACACACACACAAATTAAAATATCATAATCCACCAGACAGACATTGTGGTTGGTGAGATGGGAGTCAGAGTTCTGTAATGAAGTCATAATGTTGCCCACAAAATAAGATATGATATGACATTAATATTTAATAATTCCAAATTTATATAAATACCAGATTTCTTATTTTTGTCTCTATATGTAATTTATTTTACTTGTTTATAGTTTTTTGTGTGTGTGTCTTCACTTGCTTGTTGTATGCTTCTGTTGTTAACAGTAAAATTACCTTATGGTGGGAAGAATAAAGTCCTACCTTATTTAAAAGAGAAAAAAAAACCCATCACAATCAGGAACCAAATTTGATGTCTAACGGGGTGTTTAGGAAAATGTAAAAAAAAATATCCCTTTTCATGGATCTGTTTCAAAATGTAAAGGATTTGATTTAAAAAAAAAAAAAAAAAAGGACAAATCCAATATTTGATTTGTTTGTAGGTTTTATAATATTGTGGAAAAACGAGATGAATTTATCTCCTGATTTTACTTGGAGCAAAGAATAGCACCTGGTTCTAACAGGTACCGTATGAGGGGAAGCGCAGGTGTAGGTAGAACAGCTCCACAGCTATAGCACCTGACAAACATCACATTCCCATTTCCTGTTCCCCAATAACAGCTCACACGCTGGCCTCAGCAGATCTCCACTCACTCCCTCGTGCTCGCAGCAGAGCCACAGGATGCTGTGGTGATCAGATACAAAGACCAACAACAGGAACTCCCACACTGTGGAGGAGAATCTGTAACCGGAGAAATGCTCTACAGTCGAACAGAACCTGCTCAGATGTCTGAGTACAGGACGACAAGAGTGTTTCAGAAGTGTACACCAGACACATTTACCCTGTGGGGCTTTAATTACGCCTATTTCTTTAAAGACAACATGTCACTCCTTATCAGCAGAAAATACACCCAAAACAACTGTGGTTTCCGATTCATTCTATGGTGTGTTTTACCCAAGAATGATGCAAAAATCACATTTTAAGGCTGATATCGTTAACATTTCTTTCACAGGTTGGATCTTTATCACCATTTTCACCACAGACACATTACCCAGAATGTTTTTTTTCCATAATAAAACTGAAAAAAAAAAAAAAAACAATAACACTGAAATAAAAATAAACAAATTTGTAGACATCATGGTTTTCCTTAGGAATGTGGAGCGCTTAGCTGCTGCAATGACTCTTTATTGTTGTTATGTAACTAAAAACATGCATTTTATTTCATAAATTCGAATCTGTAGTATGATAATCTTAGGAAACGACTCATTAGTTTAATAGTTTTTTTTTCTGAAAATGAAACTGATAATTAGATAATGAAAAAAGGTAGTATTTAGGTTTAACACATTAATTAACTCAAGTGCATCCATATTCATGATGAGGTTGTGGAAATTACATCAGCCTTTCAAACATCATGGAAAAGTATTGAAATGGGGTCTTTAAAATGTATGTGAAGCTGTAAAATATCCCAGTTTTCCAGACATGGATTAAACATGGTATGAGTCGAAAAGAAAAAATGTAGTGAGGTTTTAAGTCCTGGAAACTGGTTGGTGAATCTGTTATCGGAACTGACCTTTCAACAGTTTCACTACAGGGTTTATAAGGACAAAAGCACCTCCTCTATAATGTTATATAAAATGTATTCAGATCATTAGGGCTTTCATCAACGTAAAGACTATCAGAACCATTAATAATATCAATACAAAGAAACACACGTGTTCCTTCACTGAATGTTGTGTTGTATATGATTCCATATTATACTATAACCATACTCCAATTGGATTTAACATAAGATTTGAGATTTTAACTCTTTAGAATTCATAATCCTTCTATCACACCTACATTCCCCCCTCTGTTAAAGGGATTTTTCACACCTTCAATAATGTCACTGTGGAGATGGTGTGACTCATGACTCATCCAGCACTCGTCCACCTAGCTGAGTGGGCAGCAGCATGATTTTTCCCTTATTTATTTATATATTTATTTATTTATTTTTACTACTTACACCACACCACCTCAGCCAAGTCTTCTGTGGCAAGTGAGTCTTGGGTAGATTTGTTAAAAAAAAAAAAAAAAAAAAAAAAAAAACTTCTTTTGATTTATTGAATTCCCACTGAAAAATTGTCTCTTTTTGCATTCTCCTGAATACATTTAACATTATTAGAATATTTAGCTTGAGATGCTCTCTCCTTTTTGATTTGTAATCCTTAAATATAAAAGTGATGCAGTAGTTTAACATCTTTATGCCACTGCAACAAATTTATGTTCACTCTGAAATGACATGAATGATGTTTGTCTCTAAATGACATGGGGAAAAATATAATGAAAGCCTCATTTTGTGGTATTTTAAGCTTATCTGAAGGAAATACTAAGACTGTACGTTCCTTCCAGAGAGCTGCGTTCCTTCAATAAACTAGAAAAGCATTCAGAGCGCAAACCTCCACCAAGCAGCACAGTTTATTAGATTCTTGACACTGTAAACAAACCCACAGAAATGTGAATTACATGCTGCTAACAAAGAAATGAACAAATC
>JAPSES010000258.1:20522670-20535710 GCA_029822895.1 Maxillicosta whitleyi
GTCTGTCACTAACATTGACCCTTTGTCTACTGCCAAGCACTGTTTTAATACCTTTGTATTTCAGACCCAGGTCAAAATAAAAATTAATAATCTTCTCTTACTCTATTGTCGTATCTGTTTTGTTTCTGTTCTGAACATGGATGACCCGGAAGAACATTACTCTTAATGTATACAGTTGTGCGAGATCCCCCCCGCCCCAAACTAGTAGTGAGTGGATTGATATTAAGTATACTATCGATACCACATTGGTATCAGTATTTCATCAATACTTGTGCTATGGAATCGATACTCAAGTTTCAGTTTCTCTCCTCTACGTTCAGTTACATATAGCCTACTGTTGGTTTACACCACATGGTACCGACTCAACTCGGCTTTTTTGCGTTTCCATTACAAAAAAGGACCTGGAATCTGATTGGTCAGACAGTTTTCCCTGTGACCCGCTGTTTTACAAAAATCAGATGCAGAAGTAGACAGCAAATAGTGACACATTAATGCACACGATGACAGAACAAAACTACACCATGGACGGTCACGTAGATTCAGTCTTTGGTGGTTTAAGTAAAAATTCTGAAAACATTCAGCAACTCTCTGAGCAGACGACATGGAAATAACGCGCCACATCGGAGTCGAGCCAAGTCGAGCTGGTTCCAACATAGTGGATACACACAGTGGTGTAGTGGGGATTTGAAGTGGGTGTACGTGATTTGTGACGTCATGGATGTGAAACCCCCCCCCATATACTCAACTTGCTGAAATACACACAGGTGTCATATTCTATAGACTGTTTGTTTATTAAAAACAACTGACTTTCAGTACAAACATAAAGCCGCCGGCCCAGTAAAAATATAGCTGTAATATTTGATGGGGTTTTTTTTACTCAAAAATGATGCGGAATTATGCTACTAATATTAACACCATTCATAATCACATACAGAACATCAATCATAGGCTACAACACATGCGAGCAGATGGCGTTTTGTGTGAACTGAATATTCAGATCTCAATCTCTCAGAACTCAAACATTGGCTTTAGTATCAAATCACCAGTTGAACTAACGTTACATTTAATGTTTTACTAAAATCCAAAATTATGGTTTGTCATATTGTGTTTGTAAGGCTGTTCAAACTCACAGACCAATGTTATTAAGCATAACTCGCATTAGGACGTCAATGATCAACAAACATTTCAATAACCTGCAGACAGCGCTGCCTCAAAAGAAAAAAACAAAACAAAACAAACAAAAAAAAAACACCAGTAATTACCAGTAGTAACTTACATTAGGGTGGGATTGTGTTTGTTTGTATGTGCGTCCCCTCAGTACTGCGACAATGGACATATCTCACAAGCCTTTGCAGGTTGTTTTCACCGTTGCCAATAGCTCCGGCTTGACATTTAAGTTGTAGGATATTTTATATTTGTTATTTTTTTGTATCTCATGTCGGGAGAAGTGGGTGGATGGCGTACCCCATGTACCACGCCCACTACACCCCTGAATACACAGGAATACAGAGTAGAGTCAAGTCGAGTAGAGTCGGTGCCACGTAGTGGAAATGGGGCATTAGTCTGTCCGCTCACTTCACTCCTCCCTCTCGGTCACTTCGCTCCTCCCTTTTGGTCACTTCGCTCCTCCCTTTTGGTCACTTTGCTCCTCCCTTTTGGTCACTTCGCTCCTCCCTCTTGCTCACTTCGCTCCTCTCCTCCGCCTGCTGCACTACCTGCTTTTGATCTTGTTAAATTCATATAGTTATATTTTTGACTTTGCTATATTTATTTTACTGTACTTTTTTTATTATCTTGCTATAAGGCCTATTTGTATTTTTATACGTTTGCTTTCATTATATTTTCTATATTCAAAATTTTGTTTTGTTTTGTGTTAATAGCTTAACTCAAACTGAACGAAACCCTTGAGTGGAAAAGTAATTGTTTAATTAAAATTTAATTTAAAAAAATTCTGGGTTCTGTAATATTTTTGTGAGATAGTAAATAAAAAGTATTTTAATCTGTCTATCATCTTTGTCCTGTTTTTTTTTTTTTTTTTTTTTTTTTACTGTGGTCGTTATTGAAAGTAATTACGAGAAAAATCACAAAATGACTTAAACATGAAAAGTAAAAGGTTCATGTTGCATAAGCTACACTTAATGATAAGACATTGTTGTTCATGAACAAGTAAATGAGCTGCTTTTGTAAATGAAAAGTATCAGTATCAGTAATACTGGCCTTGTAATTACTAGGTATCGAATCAATACCACATTTTGCAGCATCGTCCACCACTACTGTAAAAAAAAAAAAAAAAAAGTGATGCCAGTGCCTCTGGGGTCCACTTGAGGGCCCTCCTCTTCCGGCCGCTGTCATAAGCCCCGCCCACTCCGCCAATGAAATGAGCGGCCATTGGTCCGTTTATAGTTTCACTTGCTAATGCTGTTCCTGATTAGTTTGTTATGGTTAGCAGATTAAACCAAATTATGCTTGGAGGACCTGGCGGTTTAAGTGCACTTTGTCTTCATACCATAAAAAGAACGTAAGTGCATTCTCTTACTCCTCTCCTCAAAAATAACCTGTCTAAGTGTCAAATGTTACCTTTGTTTGCTTTAGCTTTTTTTTGGGTGTCATTCTAATTGTGCAGTTTATGCACCCAGTGATGGGCTGCTACAGCTGTAAATCGCTCATGTGTAATTTTACTGGAAAATACCAATAAAGTGACACTTAGATATCATACAGTTCATCACATATAGCAGGAGTACCCAAATCCAGGTGTCCCTCATGTTTAAGTTCCCTCCACAGCTGCTCCAATTAACGATCAGATCATCAGCTCTGCACCAGTCTGATAATGATGTAATGGCTTCCAGGTGTGATGGAAGAGGAAAATATCTAAAACATGCAGGATACCGGCCCTGGAGGACCGGATTTTGACGTTACCTGACATAATAGGTTCACTGTAGTTCCATATGGCTGTGGTGGAAAAAAAGGAGCCAATTTGTTTTTGCCTGAAGTAAAAATACACCACTATTAAAATGTATGTATTCATAACCTTATGCAAAAACAGAGTAGCATCACAGTAAAATGTGTGAAAAAAAAAAAAAAAAAGTATATATATCAGGTTAATCACAGAGTTGTTGTGTATTCAAATAATCATGATTAAATATCATTCATTTTTAATTTGATCTATATTAATTGCATTTCATTTTGCATGAGCATTTAACGTGTTTATTTAACACCTTCAACAGTTTCAACAAAACAACTTGAAACATGTTCCGTCTTGGTTTTGTTGTATTCAGGACCAACATACTGTTTACATCTTCCATCTTTATGGGCTGGTTCTGCCTGTCACTACCAGATCAACTGTGTGTGATGGTAACTCTACTTTGAACAAATGACTCCCCCAAATGCTTTGCCAGATTAATTGCGTTAAAATTTTTAATCAGATTAATCATGCTGATGATAAATCCACATTAATGCGTTATATACTATAAGGTCATTGTATGTATAGCATCGCTATCCTCTGGAACCCTCTGAGAATATTTCTAAAAAGTCAACTTTTTATCAATAAAACTTTCTTTCTATTATTGTAGTGCATTTTTCAGCTGCTCCAAGAGTTTTTGCTCTAGAAGGATATGTTTTATGACAGTTTATGACAAATATTGAAAATCAGTACACTCAGAAATGTGCATTTTTCAGGAAATAAAGGAGATTAAAATGTATGATCTGAAAGGGGACCGAAACTGTATGAAATAAAAATGCAGGCATAAAGAATAAGTATCTAAAATGTATACAGTACTTCAAGAAAAATAGTTCAAACGTTCCACCAGTACCAGTTTGTCCCTTTCACGTATCAACAATAACTGTCACAACACAAAACATTCTATTCTTCTGGTTGAAGACCATGTGCAAATGTATTTTGGACTATTGCCAGAGGTTTTATCTTGGACTCTTCCTTTCCCACAGTGCAGTAGTAAATGAACACGATACCAGTAAGTAGTGGATCTCAGCTGATCTCACTTCACCCAGTTTTGATCAAATCACAATGTACTTTTGTAGAAAACCAAATGTGTGTTTTTCAAGTTAGTCATGCACATGTACAGTTTCATTGTGATATTTTTCTGACCGGCTGCAGGTTGGTTTTACTGATGTGACAGGCATTGTAAAGCTGAATGAATTATACTGTGCTGAAGCATGATAGGCTAGTAGATGACGATGACGACCAAGAATCAGATAAATATGGTGTTTCATTATCCATTTGAAGGTATCAATGGGGAAGAGGACAGCAGAGTTCTATTGATAAGATAAGCATGTGGCTTCAGGAAAGAACAGAAAAGGTTCATCTTGACAATAGAAGGAGGTCTTAGTGATCTCAGGTTTCGTTCACCGGTAACAATATATTTTAATTGCAATGGCTGATCATGAGGCTGTACTCGGAAAAACACTGAGACTGAATCCAAGACTCACACCACATGCTTTGGGAAGGAGTCAGACTAACCTGAAATGGGTGTTGAGTCTTTTTTACAATTGCAGTAACTTGAGCCCTCTGGCATTTTTCTCAAGCGGACTGAATGAGTTGGGGTATCACAATGACCGCTCTGTATGATGAGATTACACATGTGACCTTTGAACAAAAATGTGTATCCGTTTAGACACAAATAGTCAAAATTGAGACTAAAAAACCCCAAAATCACATGAAAGCCCAAGATTTCAGGATTGGAATTATATTCTAGGACTCATTGAATTCAACATGTGAGGGTCTCAAATTTCCAACAGCGCCCAAAAGCAGCATCAGATCCAGTTACGAGCGTCATATCCCGTCCGTATCCGCCTCCCTCTTTTTTTTTTTTTTTTTTATAACAGCTGAGACCTTAGATTGTGTCCACAGAAAAAACAGCCCTCTCCCTCAGCAGTATACAGATGTGTAATGGCTGTTCATAAACCTGCACTTCCATCTGACGCCACTAGATGGAGCTGCAGAATAGTGTCTTTTCTCAACAGGACGAACAATTTCAGATGGGATTTAGAATATGGAAGAAGTTGAAGGGATTACTCTTTATAATGAAGTATACTTTGTAAAAAAAAAACAAAAAACAAAACTTTCCCCTCAAGTCAACAGCGATTTGTTATTTTAAATTAAGCTATTTTATCATGGCAGTGTGATCTTAGGAATAGTATAGAGTGCTTTAAAATAATTTAATAACAATATCAAGCACTGAGAAAAATATATTCAACCCACTAAATTAACCTATAAAACTGTAATCTTAATTTAGGTTCTTTATGTGCCTATTAACATGCCTTTTTTTTTTTAATATAAATTCTGTCTACCCTTAACTTTGTGTGCCATAAACAGGACGCACCTAATCCTTATAACACCTGCACTCACCATGTTCTTGAATGCACACGCACTTATTGTAAAAACATGTGTTAGATGAATTATTTGCATATTCACGGTCTTTCCCTAAACAGACGACGCATCTTTAACCCATAAAGACCCAGAGCTACTTTTGTGGCAGTTCCAAAATATTTCTTTTCACTGTATTTAACTTGTCTTAAGTGATTTACCACCATTTATTAGAATATTATCCTCTGTAGGCTATTTTGCATTTTTTTTCTTTCAGTAAATATCAAGTATTTTCCTATGTTTAATTCACTGATAGATTAAAGCTCAGAGGATTGAGTGAAGAAAAAGTGACTTTTTCAGCAAAATACATCATTAACTGAACATGAACCCTGTGTGTCCATCCACTGTCATTGATCCAACTCCACGGGTTTTACTGATGAATCAGTGCCATAGAAGATGAAGGCGTTTCCATGGTAACAGAGCCCCTGAATGTCCAAATGTGTCACATCTGGTGTCTATGAAAAGGTGACAAACTGTATTTTACACCAGTTATTTTCATGGATTTGTGGAATGTGAGGACCAGGACTTATTATTAAACAGTTTTGGTTTTTAGTTTGGGTCTTTGTGTTTTATGGGGGAATGGAACACTGATGTGTTCTAACTTGTCACATTGTTGTGATCTTTATCTCTACAAGTTCCAGCACGAACTGAACTTTTTATTTTTAAACTTAGATGTTTGTGACATTTGTACATGATGTTACATTGTGTGGATTGCACCATATAGATCTGAAACTCCACATCCATCCACATTTTTTTTGTTGTTTTTTTTTTTTTTTTTTAGAATTACAACACACACATCTGGATAGAGATAGAGTAGTAGTAGTATATATCCTCCCACTGGAACATGGACGCCGTCGTCATTGGTGCTTCTGAATCCTGCAGGGCAGCGGAACTATTGGTGCCGAGAGAGAGAGAGAGAGAGAGAGAGAGAGAGAGAGAGAGAGAGGGAGGGAGGGAGACACATGGGATGCTGATGACGGATCTTGAGAGAGGATGCTGTCGACCATGCGTACAGATGCCTTCAGTTTGATAAACATGCTGATGTGCGCAGTTTTTCTCCTGCTAAAAGGCTAATTGGAAAAAGTGGGTGTTACTAAAGGTGTAACAGTTTTTTCCCCCCCAATGTGTTTTTTTTTTCCCTGTTAAAATGAATCCATGTTTGTACAATTCTGCGCACGGACTGTAAGGGGCGAAATAAACCCCATTTACTCTGCGTTTATTCATTGTTCTTTCCACATGTGCAGGTAATGTGAGCGGCGGTCACACACTGCATGGGAAAGCCGCGGCATTAATGCAGGACTCCTCAGCGCTGTTCGGGATGGTCAGCCACTGTCAGACCCCAGCCTTCGCAGACTTTAGCGGCTTGGCGCTGTCCGTGTACGGCAGCAAGGCGGACCTGTGTGCGCGGAGAGCCGGCAGCGGCGGGTTCGGGACTCAGTTTTGCCGGAACCCCCATGACACCGCGACTCACATGAACTGCGCCAGCCCGAAGCGACTCAGCGCGTCCGAGGAAAAAGCGCACCAGGCAGCCAAAACCCCCCGCTCCTGCTTTTCTCTGTCACCGCTGCAAGGTAAGGCCAAGTTGAGTCTGCATAAGATTCACACATACTTTGTTTTGTTTTTTTAGGTTACATAGTGAATTTACTGATTTAGCTGTTAAAAAGGAACATAAATGCAGTAGCTGTACAATAAGTAATGATGACTGTACCCCAAATCAACTTCAGTCAAACTGTGCCAGTGCTTCCAGTCTGACCAGTTAGAAGTTTAGAGGTTGTTTGAGATGATAAAAGACATCATCTTAAATACTGCTGTTTTCATATGGCTCCCGAAGAGCATCCTTTTGATTTTCTGCTGAGAGCCTTGTTTGCAGTTGAGGATGGGGGTCTGGTAATTAAACCCAGATCTCACTTGGATCCCTAGCCAATTCATAAATAACACCAGAGTCAAAGCCTGTGCAGCACACCAGGCAGGCCGTGTGAAGTGATGTACAGTATGAGGAAAAGCTGCCAAGCAAGTGTGCACTTCCTATAGATGTTAACAAGCCGTGGCAGAGTTAAGGTCATGGTAGAGATTATTGTGATTCTTGGCTCATTTAGATTAAATGCAAGGCAGTTAAACTTAATTAACCATTCAAAACAATTATTAATATTGTGTTTTGAGATTTCTTCTTCATTTATGATAAAAAAAATATATGCTTTGTATTTATGCCTGAATCCTTGTGCTGTAAATAAAAAATAAAATGTTGACATGGGCTCATCAGCGAAAGCGAAAACTTTAAAACAACAATTACATAGATGAAATAGGCACAGATAGCAACCAGAATGGAAACTGGGCTTTGGGTCTCTGTGGCAGACTGCTCCATCCTGTTTAGGCAGAGTGTTGTTGTGAGAGGGCGGAGGTAATTACAGCCCCATCCTAAATTATGATTAGACGGAACAGACTTTTATATTAGCAATCATCCTTGCAGCAAGAAGAGGATCAACGGATTTGATTATTGTTTCTTCTTGCTAAACACAAACCATATGTCTTCTGAAAGTGTCTCAGCATTTATGAGTTCTCTTGGAGCACAGTTGTGCCCTCAGCCCTCCATCTCCAGCATCCTGAAGCAGAATGAATCGTCTCATTGTCTTCACAATGCTTTTGAACTGACTTCCCGTAAATTGTGGCGACGCAAGATGTGTTATGTATTTGTATGTAGTGCATATTAACATTGGAGCAGACACTTGCATATCTGTTTTTTTTTTTTTTTTTTTTGCTTGGGTCCAACGAGGCATATTAGGGATATTTTAATTATTTCAATATCTTGTGGTTTATGATTTAAAATAGTTGTAGAACCTCTTTCGGGGAGCAGAACTGCATGTGTAGAGGCATGATTTAAAATGTGTCTTTGTACAAATACTCCATAAACTATGCATCAAAGATTTGACAGTTATACACTTTACATTATGTTGATGGAAAGAAAAAAATATCATACAATTTAACTTGTTCTTCTAGTGTTGCGGTTTTACTGTGTGTATGTTCTGTTATTCCAAACATTGTTGGGTCATTTTTTAGTGAGCGTGGACTATGAAAATGATCTCAGTTCTCATCAGTCTTTTGTTTCTGCTTGATTTCAGGCTGAATGTATTACATACTCCCCTTTGGGGACAGAGCTGGATTTTACACTGCATTCTCTACCATTACTTTAGATTCATACTGAAAGGAATCTCTGAAAAAACACCGACTGTAATATCAATCCTGATGGAAGTGAACCCGTAGAGGAAGAACATACCTCAGAAGTGAGATTTCTGCCCTTTGACATTAACAGTGGGATTGCAACATCTAAAAGATTACACACTGATGTGATTGATAAAATATAATGCACTACTGATTCATGTAATCCTCAGATTTAGGGGTATTTCGTAGGGGTACCAGTCGTGTTCTTCCTGTGCTGTGCGACGTTTGCCTTCAGTGCGGTTTTGACAGTTTTCTTATTTAAAAATCTGCATTTGGGGGATGTATGTTAATGTTAAATAATGTTGAAACGACGCCTTTGATATAATATAATATAATTTGTACGTCCAGTTTTTCTACACGCATAAATAATTACAGTTAGCCTTGGTGCCACCATTCAACACCCGTTCCAGTGCATATTATAAATGTTTTTTAAGAAAGTGGCAAATGTTCCTGATATTTTTCTTTGCAAATTGAATTCAGCACATATCCCAGTGACTCGTGTCACACCTGGTGCTTAGTTTGGAAAGTTTGTGTATAGCAACGGCCTACGTGAGTGAACCAGCAGCTTATCATCTTTATACTGAGAGCCTGTGCTGTAAGTATTAGTGCCCACCAGCAAAGAAAATATTTAGCTTGCAAAGAAAAACACTTGACCCCTCTTGTAAAAGAATATCAGGTTTGAATGAAGTGTGTACTCTAGCATCATTTGATACCTTACTAAAGTTTCTCCTGGCTGGGACGATGCTGTCGACTCTATGAGCTTATTTGAGGAAAATGTTTGAGTAAAAGCAGTGTGTTTGGATCCCACACTCCGTCTCTTAGATAAATGCAGCGGTTTGTGTGTTGATTCAGCCTGTAAAGTGATGAGTAATGGATTTGATCATTGTCAGTACATTTCTGTGGCTGTTTTGTGTCATTCCGTGCCAACGTACACACACATCATCGTGACATGTTTTCTTTAAGTCATAGTACTTATACATACATGCAGCCTACACACCTGTATGCTAGCACAACAGTTCTCCGGCCTGGGCTGCTAATACATATCGACACCATGCCACATGCAGTACACATACACTAAAATGCACACTTTCAAACCCACACACATGTATGTACACACATGCATTTTTGTGGCAAAGTGGCATTGGCACTGATGTTGAATTCCCTCAAACTGACTTAATTTCCTGTGTTTTCCCCAGCAGCATTTGTAGACGTCAGACTGCGGGGCGATAATCTGACTGTTATGAGAAACAACCGGCCATTACGACTGTGCTTTGAGCCTCTGCTGTGTCAAGGGCTTAATGACAGCCTCCCAGTGGCTCGTGAACCGTTTTGGTTGTGTGCACTCAGAGAAACACATTCAATGCTTTTGCTAAAGTGAAGTTACTGTGCTCAAACTGGGGTGTTTATTTCTTTCATGATTCCTCGGAGAACAAAGAGCAGACAGTTTAGATTCTGTGGGTCAGACTGTGGACCAGCTGGTACAAATAGATGACATAGTTTAATTAATTTCTGTTGTATTACAAAAAAAAAAAAAAAGCTAATCGTTTAGCCTCATAGCATAATTGCCTAAGTTATATTTTTGTTGTGGGTAGCTTTACTAACACTGCTGATTCATTTTGCTTCATTGGCTACAACCTGAAAAAAACATGACATAGGCAGTTATAGTTCGAGACTAATGTAATGTAAATCCTTATTGTTTCATTAGATCAATGAGATTCATCACTGTCATCAAAATATAACTATGCGCATTAATTAGTATGCATTTAATTAGTCATATCTTCCTCTCCCACCTTTGGGAAGCTGGTTTCAAGGGGTTTTGCATTTACTATAAATCCCCAAAATACTGACTTATAATTAGAGCTGGGTATCATGGCCAATTTCCTTAATCAAATTGATTTTGATTAATAAGGTTCTGAATCAAATAATCAAGATTTGATTTGATTCGATTCGATCTCATATCGATTCAATTCATTATTAATTGATTGAAGCTGACACCAAAATACAATTTTGAGCTGTAACCTGATTATTTGTCTACCACAGCCATGCAGCACATCAATACTGGTATAAATATTAACATTAAAAAGGAAATAGATATGACATTTCAGCAGTAAATAAATTAATCCGTTCTTAAATTATGAACGTTAACAGAAACATTACCATGTTTCTACAGTGGCTCAGAACAGACTTCATCATCTTTATTCTGATTTATGGCTGTTGGCTTTTAGCGTTAAGGCACATTTACTATCACCCTGGGGCACCGCTACCAATTTTGGCCCCCCTGAAACATAAACATGTTGGCCCCTTGGTACAAGAAACTTACTGGATGGAAGGGGGTGGGGGTTAGCCATATGCAATCGACGTTTTAGTATTCCTATAAATCCACAATTGTGGTCCTGCAAAATTGTGGTCTGAAAAATCGATCTCATCCACTATTAATCAACTACACAAAATTACAATGAAATCGATTTAAATCAAATCTATTTTTTCCCCAGCCCTACTCATAATTGCTTTAATGCCAGTTTTAATATGTTGTATTTAATGAAAATGTTTATCCTGTGGAACAAGAAGTGTGACAGCAGTTTCTATAAATGAAAGAATTAGACCAAATTAGAAAGTTATGTGGAGAATATACATAATATACACTTAATACATATTGATCATGAGGTTATACAGTACAAATAGTTAGTGTGAAGTTTAAATCAGAGGATCTGTTCTGAACAGTTAATCAGCACTTTCTATGATGTAAAAAAAAAAAAAATCCTGATTCTTTGAGTATTTACTATTGTATTAATACTTTTACCAAGGTGTTGTCTGGTTTGGATTCATTAAAACTCAAGGCCAATTGGAGTCCTTCTCGGAAATGAATGAGATATGTCTTATTCCAAGCTTATATGAATCCCTGCCACCTCTCAGAAGACAGAAGACGTCAATATGAGCAACAGAATCTGTCTTTACTCATTGCACGTAAAGTTTTGCACAGTAATCGGGGATCTCACTCTCAGTCATGTGCCAAAACGTTAAAGCAGCAGGGTTAGGTTGGAGCAGCTGTTCGTCCCAGATGTTGTGAAAGACCAAATTCTGTCACTACCACTAAAAAGGATTTGACCTTTTGTTGAACTTTCGGATGGCTTAGTTTAACTACTGAGGTTTTTGGGATTTTTTTTTGCACTAAGTTATATTTTAGAGGAATGTGTCAACAGGAAGTCACTGAACAGCAAGTTCTGCTCTGCTTTTATGCCTTTAAATCATGTGTAACTACACCTGGAGGCATGCTTATGTATATCAAATGAGCGCATGGATAGTAATATTGTATTTACAAGTTTTCCCAATAGTCATTACATTCCAATGAGCCAAATGGAGAACCTTAGCCCACATCTTTGCTGTGAGCTCAGCAGTGAGTTATGGGTAAACGTACGGGTGCTGCCTGGGAAGGGTGTCGGGCAGGGCGTAATGTTTGCAGCATGTTCCATTGATTCATAAAGCCGAGGCCCGGTGATGATTCTGCAGCGGCATTCCCGTAAAAACGTCTGTCTGGCTGAGACGCCGAGGAGGGAATGCTGGGTAATGGAATGAGCGCGCTTCCTGAGTCACAGCCACTAGAGAGGGAGAGTTAGAGAGCACCTCTGGTCTGGCATCTGGCTGGCTGAATCACCTCAATCAAACTTGGCTGGTGTTCACATGACGTGGGTGGAAACAGCAGATAAGTCGTAGAGGAAGAGATGAGCGTTGCATCAACTCGACTGGGGTTGGACTCGAAAGTGAGAGAAAAAGATTTATGGGAGGTTATGGCTGTTTCTGCTGATGTCCTTTTGAAGTTGGGAAATGAGTCCATGAAGCTTTTTCCACTGAATTAACTCAGGTTTGTGAACTGGTTCTTTTTGGGATTTTCGATCCTTTCTAGTAGATCATGTCATCTTTCTACCATTTTTAAAACACTCTCATTAAGGACACATATTAACTGAAGGCAGTACACAATGGATGGATGATCTTACAGTAACATTTCACTTAAAGGGTACCTGTACTGGTCATACTTATGACATTAATTGTACTTTGTGTATCACTTATAAGTAATAGAGGTGTGAATTCAGTGAAAAAAATTGCCATAAATGCGCCACACTGGATCTTTTTATTACATGAATTATGGGCAGGGCATAACTTAAAGTGACACATAAGGTAACAAATTCTAAATGAAACCTGTCTGGGTAAAGTGCTTATAAACCACAGCCATGGGGCTCTATTTTACACCTAGAGTTCGTCACTAACGGTTACACATCATCCTTTGCCCTCCAACCCCTCAAAATTACAATGTTTACATTCTCCGGACGGACCACTTTTTTCCACCTGAGCGCACTGCGCGTGACCAAGAAACTTCGGAAAACACAGGTCACATGACTTCGGACCGGCCACAACAACAGTGGATCATCCATCATGGTGGATTATTCTC
>JAPSES010000258.1:20535810-20551383 GCA_029822895.1 Maxillicosta whitleyi
GCACAGTCAGTACCAGACTATTAAGAGACCCAGACGCACAGTACCAGGTCTCCACCGCACACGGCCGTGGCCAGAACCAGGACTATAAGGGACCCAGACATGAGATCTTCCTTCCTTTTGAGATAATAAGTCAGAATTGTGAGATACTATCTCGCAATTCATAAAAAAAAACCTTCTATTTAAAGTGGTGGAAACGGGCTTCCATAAGTACGAGAGTGGTGTTCCTGGAAAAAAATGAAAACAAATGCTAGTTCTGAATAAATAAGTAGTAGCAGCCCGCTGTATTTTATTCTCTCTTTTTTTAAAATTATTATTATGAAATTGTAGTAGACATGCATGCCCCCCCGCCCCCATAGTGGTGCGAACTTTCTGATAATGTTAACTCCCAGTACATGGGAAAAGTATAAAGCCAACTAGATGCAGACTGTTTCATGCACTTGTTCAAACACATTTTGCTCATATTCAACAGCAACACTCATTACAAAGAACAAACCACTTTATTACAAATTGCATTAGCATTAAAAAAAAAAAAAAAACACGGTATGCAGCAATCTCCAGAACCACATTCTTCATTGTTTATCATGGAAACCGTTGCTATGCGCCCAGCGGCAAGCTGACTGCTGGCTGTTCATTCGTGAACTCAAATGTATCACTAAGGGCTCTAAATTGTAAACTAAAGACCTGGCATGTGTCAACGCTGTCAACGCAAGTGGCGCTGCTCTGCACAGATTAAAATGTGAGTTCTGCTACTGAACACATCTGCTGATTCACGTCGCGAACGACCGAGATTCAGCAACCGACCTGCTGCCAGCGAGCAGAGACTGCTGATTCGCGAACGACCGAGAACGAGAGGCAGCGCAAACTAGTTCTAGTCGTTCACTTCGAAGACTCGTTCAAAAAGAACGGTTCGTTCGTGAACGACACACCACTAATACATTTTATAAAATAACTGATGGAGGAATTTAGTTTATCTTAATCTTCACCTTGGAGCCAAATGGTCTATTTTTTTTTTTTTTTAGCATAAAACCAAACATAGATAAAAGATTGGACAAATATTCCTGCAGTTAATGTGCATTTGTAGATCTTTCCTGCATTTTGGACCGAAATACTTTACTGGATTATACTCGCCGGACCACATTTGTCCAGATCCATAGATGATCTGATGATCAGCTTCAAAAGAAAGAAATGCCAAATATCTAATATTTTGTTTTCTGGAAAACAACCTTTTGTGTGTGTGGTGTTGTTACACTTCAGAATGGTTTATATACTCAGAAAGATGAGTTTGTTAGCTTTCCTTTGATACAATGGATGTACATTAATGAAGGAGCAGTGTATATGAGCATTACTAAAAAGAATATCTTCAGGTATGGGATGTAAGGCTAGTACGAGGTTCAAAACTGTGGAACATGTAGTTACAAAATTTCTGTCATTTAACTAAATCACACCCAACTTAAAGTGTGATGGATGGTTTTTCCCATTTGTTTGTAGTTCAGGTAAATGCCTGGATTTAAATCTGATTACATATTATTTAGTAGTTATGCTCCACATTTTGATGCCTTGTAAATAAAGAGACACTGTTAAGGTGAGATAGTTATTTTTTTTTATTGAAAAGTTAAAGTGACGCATAAGGTAGTAAATTCATAATGAACCCTGTCTCGGCAAAGTGTTTATAAACCACAGCTGTGGGGCTCTATTTTCCACCTAGAGTTCGTTACTAATGGTTGCACATCACCCTTCACCCTCCAATCCCTCAAAATTGCAATGTTTACATTGTCCAACCGACCGTTTTTTTTTTTTTTCCACCTGAGCGCATTGTGCGTGACTGAGAAACTTCAGAAAACACAGGTCATGTGACTTCAAACCGGCCAAGACAACAGCCGATCATCCATCATGGTGGATTATTCTCCTGATTATATTGCCTTTCTTTCTGTGCTATAGATATCACAAAGGAATCACTGAAAACTACTGACAGCCTCAGAAAAGTCCATGGAACTGGAGCTCTGCACGCTCACGTGTTCCGCCATCTTGGAAAACTAGGTCAATGAATACTCGGCAATTTCCGTGAGGTGCTCAATCAAAACAAACGCGGAAGCTCTGATCCGCAAATTTAGTGCACTGTCGTCACCAAAAGTTGGTTCAACTGTTGAAAATGATCAGATTGATAATAATCTTTCTATAGGAACTGATGAGAAGGCTTTTAAATTTATGACGTTTTGAATTTAGTACCCTATGTATCACTTTAAACAAGAAACACATTAAGTATTTGCATATAAATGAATGTTGTTGTTGCCTCAAACTCTCTATCTGTCTGCACTGTCATCAGTGTTTACTGCTTTGAATGCACAGATGTGATTGGCTGAGTGGTATCACATGGGATGGATCTACATACTTACAGCTGGTCTGTGTGTTTCCTCATCTACTCTACTCTAAACTGTGCCAGTTAAAATAGAAGCGCTCCACCACTGTAGGACCAGGTCTATATGGAACACCACGGAGACCATGGTCTGTCTGTTAGGACCATCGGACCAGTACCAATGTGGAGCCCTGAAGACCTTTAAACACATCTGGGTGCTTGTCTCGATGGTGCTTTACTAGGTTCATTTGAAATCTGAAATCTGTGGTGGCAGTGTTTACATAGTGGCTTATGCGTGTCAATAACCATGTCGTGGTCGTCTACCTGAAATATTTCCACACATGATCTTTGGTCCTTTATTGTCCATCAGACGAGGCGGAGCATTATCTGCCGTTGCCATGTTGCCATTCTTTCATGAGTTGCTGTACATGTTGCATCTGTACTGTCAGCACATACTGCTTCTATCAATTCCAGAAGAGTAGTAGCCTACCAATGGTATCACTTCTTAAAAAACACGAGTGTCGACAATTCTTTTTTCATCATTGTATCAAATGGTATTGTAAGTATCAGTTCTCATGATATCCCTAGCTCCTGTAGACTTATGTTGAAGTTTTTTTTTATTTGGGTATTTTTACCTTTATTGGAGATGGTGTGGTGAACTAAGGCAGTGGTTCCCAAGTCTGGTCCTCGAGTACCCCTATCCTGCATGTTTTAGGTTTTTCCCTCTTCCATCGCACCTGAAAACCATTGCATCATCATCAGGCTTCTGCAGAGCTGATGATGAACTGATCATTAATTGAACCAGGTGTGATAGAAGAGGGAAATACCTAAAACATGCAGGATAGGGGTACTCGAGGACCGGACTTCGGAACCACTGAACTAAGAGATGATATGCAGTGGAGGACTTGGTCCAGGAAACTACTTCAGGGCTTGGGAAATGTGGGATGCACTATATTCTCCCAGGTCAACCACTTTTGGAGTCCCATTCTGTTGAACCTTTCACTAACATAGAAAATCAAAAAAAATTTCCACAGGGTATATGTTCTCATTTGATTTAAACAGATGCTTGCTGTCATTCTTCTCTACATTACTGACCCGCTACTTGAAGGCATGGATGCCTGTCTTAGGCTGTGATTGACAGCTTATTCACCTGTTGGGCTGGGCTTCCAAAGCTTTCATTTATTGATTGATTTTTTTTTTTTTTTCTCAGTGACAGCTCATTTGTGGTTAGGACTAGACTTTACCAAGACCAAAGGTTTTGTTCAGCCACCCTTTCATGGGGTATACCATATTAATATGTAGGTACATTAGCGTTAGCATTCCTGTGGCAAGTTTCACTCGTCAACCCTCATGCAAAACTGTATAACAGCTCCAACATTTGTCCAAATATGGTCTTATCTGGCTCAACAAGCGGAGATGATGATAAAATGCAAACCACAGGCTTGAAAACAGAAGTCCAAAACCTAATTGGTGACATCACACTCACTACATCTCCTTCTTTTATACCATCTGTGGTCCAGATACTCTTTTTGGCCACTGTTTTCTGTAAAGTCTGTAAGGTTTTTTTTGTAGTTTGACATTCAGTTTCCTCTTTCTTGTATTACTTTCTAGCTTTTCCTGAAACTGAGATGACAAAATCACCAGCAAATACTGGGATTTATCAGCAGACTACTGCACATCCCCTTTTAATCTAATGTTTCTCAACATTCATCCTCTCTTTCCAGTTTGTAGACTATGACACGCCCACTGATGTTGTCACAGTTTAGACTTTAGGTCAAAGGAAAACCTAATGCTTTTTTTGTTCCAGATGGGAACTAACTTTACCAATCCAACCCATGAACCAAGTTATTTGCTCTGACCTGCTCAAAATTGGGAGCGTGGTCCAGAACAGCACCCATTCCATGATGCTGGAAAAGAACTATGGACGAACAAACAGGCGAACACAGTCAAACCTTTGGATTTTAGCACTCAGGCCTCTCTGATGTCCTTTTTCACTTTTACAGTCAGTGTCATTCAGGTCAAATGGTTTCATTCTTGTGTGACCAGTGTGGTATGACTATGGCATGTCTCTGTAACCAAAGGCATTCTGACTTTCAAGAGCTGTGTCTTCAGCCAATACATTCAAAGAGTCAAACAGCAAAAATATGATCTGGTTTGAGTAAGTGTCGAAATATCTCTGGAATACCAGAGCAAATGTGCTCTAAGCCCCAGGATAATCAAGAAAAAGCTTTAGAGTTGGCTCTGATAAGTCATCATAAAAATGTATTTTTAGCCAAACCTTAACTTGAGAAGTTCTCCAAAAGGTTCACACACTACGTTTATGCTGATGAAGGGATTAAGTTGCCAGCTCATCTGATTGTTTTACCATTACCTATTTCTAGCCAATGATAAAGAGACTCGTACTTCTTTTATGCAGCAGCTGACCACATGTCTATAGTGTCTGTGTTACTCATGCATTTTTAGACGGCAGCGACTCCTCTTGCAGACCTTTCTGTGTATGACTTAGCACATGGGTGGGTTTTTGATTTACATCTCGGCTGTGCCACTTGCTGTTCTTGGCCCAACACTGCTGTGTTTCATCAAAGAAAAATCTGCTCCACTCTGACTGTGGCATTTAAAACGGCCGTCCGCCGCTGAGCTGCCTCTGCCAGAGCAGGGCTGAAAGTTGATTGGGCCGAACACAGCTGTCAGCTGGAGAGAGTGAGATAGAGATGGTAGGATGGACATGAGGCCAGTAGGATCAGGGCTTTAATGACCTCCCCCAATAAACAGCAAAAGCACTCGCCGGGTCAGTGCAAGAGGGTTTGAGTCAGTTTTGATGTAGCTCCTGGCCCATCTTTTTCACCAGTGAGTGTGCTGCTGTTTCAGCCAAGCTGTGACCAAGAACTGAGTAACTTCACCAGCATTTAATATTTGCTAAATGTGCAAAAAAAAAAAAAACATCAACTTTGTCAACAGGTCAGCATTTAATATAACAATAGTTTCTGAATGGTCTGACTCAGATTATATTGTGTCTTATAGTCTTTTTCCAAAGTTGGTCATGCTGGAGATTAATCATTCAGCCAATCAAACATTGGCTACAACTGAGTGATCGAAAACAAATGGGCAAACATGATGCGAGCCGAGCTTGTTTTAATGCCTTCATTAGAGCAGAGGAGAAGGCAGCCAAAAAGCCTGAGTTTTATCCTCTCTCTTGTTCTCTCCATCTCTGCCAGGAAGCTGCCATGGGGCAGTGCCCAGTCAGCTCCCAGCATGATTGGCTGGCGTCACCCCAGAGGACTATGAAAGACATTATAAAGTCTAATAGTGCAGTTTATATATTTTATTAGTGCTCGTTAATAGAAGCCTAGCGCTCTGGAAGAATTACTTATTCTCTAGTCATGTGCAATCCAATCCAGCCCCTGCACTATATTAACTCTCTCACTAATAAGTGCATGAAGGCAAATGAAAAGCAAAGAAAAGTGCTGTTTAGAAAAGCTCTTTTCTCTCATTTGTGAATGACGTGGGTCATAATCAGTCACAAACATTTAGCAATACTATTCTGTCCTCTGAAGATTTGGAATCAGATATGCACATTATACTGGCAGATAGAGATCTGTACACATTATTGTCCAAGACAGAAAGCCAGGTTTCATCACACTAGTATCTATTGAATTAGTCCTCTAAGGATACGTTTTAATGTGACAGAAAGCAAAATTCGAGTGATTACGTATTGTTTTTTTTTTTTTATTGCTTGAAGTCAAACTCTCTAAGGGTAACTCATTGCTGAGTGACATCATCCTAGTTGTCCTGTACTCACTTAGCACAGGTGGACACAAATGTTTCTTTTTAGTCCATTTGAATCAAATTCGAACAGAAAAGGGCTTTATGATGGGAGGAAGTGAAGGATTTTGGAGAGGTGAGCCTGGTCCCATGTTCAGGTTAATGTTGGAAGTTAAAGTTGCAGAGAGCTGGGAGGTTTGCCAGGCTGACTCTGGATGTTAATAAAGGTTGGAGGCTCTGTGCCAGCACTGTGATCTGTAGTGCTTAGGGTTATTTTTACAGACTTTTTACAGACAATTATATTTGAAAGGGAACCCTGTTTTCAGAGGACTCAGAGCAAGGAGATGGTGTATATGATAAGAAGATGCAATTTCCCATGATGTGATGCTGTTCGGAGTTTTTTTCATTGTGTGGGAATATCTTCTTTATGAGAACTGCCCGTGTAGAACTAAAACAACAAACAAGAAAGTAACATTTTAGAGTCGCATGATTTCACTTGAAGATATCATTGTGTAAGTTTAGACACTACAACTACTTTGCATTCAATGATAAAAGTAAGTTTCTTTCGGCATTTCCTGCCGCAGTGAATGACATTCATTCATGCATATTGATTTGGCACAGGTTTTTACGTCGGATACCCGTCCTGACACAACCCTGTGTATTTATTCAGGCTTCGGACCAGCACAATGAGACACTGCCCCCTTGTGGCTACAGATATAGGGATGCATAGCGTAAAGGGCCTACCTGGGTCTCGAACTGGCAATCTTCCGCACTAAAACCAATGGTGTAAACCACTAAGCTACTCAGTCGCTACTTTGCATTCAATGATAATTTGAGTTAAGGGGTTCAATAATTATGATTCTATTGCTCTTATAACTTTATGTGAAGTTTGTGTTGGAGTCTGTTTGAGGAGGTAATTATTACCATTAATATTATAATGATTGCCTCCGTTGCCTACATCCATGAAAACAGACTGATTTTTGTGTAGAGGACTGTCGAAATCCCTGGTACCTCAGTGCCTATTGTTTACTCCTTTATAACAACTACATATCCCTTCTCTTTTTCTCAGTCTTTGTACTAGGGGTGGGTATCGCCAACAACCTCACAATATGATACATATCCCGATACAGGGGTCACGATACAGTACATATCGCGATATATGTGCATTCCAGTACATGGTATTCAACGCAATATGCATTCCAATATTTTTGGCCTTTTTTTTTTTTATTTATTTATTTTTTTTTACAGTTTTTACTCTTTTAACATTTTACAGTAAACAGACACATGTATACCCAAATGTTATTTTTTTTTATTTTGCTGTAGGACAACTATTCCACTGTAGTTCATGTAAAACACTGCATTAAGAACTTGGCTGTAGTGCACAAATAAAGATGGCTTTAATAAACTTAAAACATGCAAAGTCAGATGCCGTTTCAGAAACTTGATAAACTAATTATTTGTTGTATGTGAAATATCGATACTGACGCCTCCGTATCGATACATGTATCGTGAAGGGGCCCACAACGATATATCCCTGTATCGATATTTTGAACACACCCCTACTTTATACCCTGGTGGCCTCAAGAAGATATGATGGCCACAAAAAATGGTGTTCTTAATTAGGGCTAGTGTTCCAGCGTTTATTACCTTTTTTTGTTGTGTTGCTGTGTTTTTTGTGCTTTTTAGTGAAAAACAATAAAACAAAAAACTTAGTAGGACAATGGTAATCCATCTGTATTTATACCAGGAATTCCATCTGAGACTTTTGTCCAAATGATTTCTTGGACACGATTCTTTTAAAATTTCAGTGCACAGAATGATGGCTGAATTTCAGTTTTTGGATTTTTTTCCTCATTTTTTTTGGACAAATTTTAGAACATTTTAACTTCTCAGACACTATTTGCAAGATTCTTTTCAAATGTTCAATGTTCATGTTCTTTCCATGGGCCTTTCTCCCAATTTTTGCGATTGTTTTTGGGGTTTTTTGGCAAGTTTTTTTTTTAAAGTTAAGACTCAGAATGAATCCCTGGGTAGGCAGCGGTATCAGTGAGCAGTGACTGGGCGGCAGTATTAGGAAGCTCCACTTACTTTTTCACTTCTTACACGTTTTGTACTGCTTTGTCAAGCAGTACAGTGTGTTGAACTGAGACCTTAACTGCCTTAACGGTATTACTATTGCGTGCAGTGTAGATCATCACTTCCACTGATCCAATCGGCACCAACATACATGTTTTAATGTGGTAAAAAGCTGTGCATTTTACTGAGGCTAGTGGGTTACTTTATTAACTGTTGAAAAATCTGTGAAATGTGTGGCGTAACATCACAAACCCCATTTTTCCACACTGTGATGATAATTTTAGATGTCTTTTTAATGCTTTGTAAGTAGAAATATTAAAAATAGATTCTAATAGTTCTAAACAGCGCAGACAAAGTTGCTCCTTCCAGGGTACTTGTTTTGTGGTAGAGAGGGACTGTTTGTTATTCTCCGTTACTTTGTTTGGACTAAGTTTGTTATTGAACTACAATCCCAGATGGAGGTTGAGTGACTTCAGGGTTCTTTGACGCTTGAGCATTTTCTGAACTCTTCCAGCCATTGCCTAAGTGTTGTTCTTCTCGTGTCGGTCACATGTCAGATCTTTGTTTAATCATTTCGTTTAATGGTCTTTGACAGACTGGTTGCCAAACAGGGAGTTGAAGAAATCTAAGCTGACTTTGGCTCATAGTTGCTGTACAGATGTCGCTACCTACCAAAGATGTCAACTTGATTTCACCCTCTGGAATCGAAAACCGCATGTCCTGTCCAAAAGTTTCCACTAGAAACAGTGAATACATCTGTTATCTTTTGGTTCCTGATATATTCTCCTAGTTTATATTCACTACATGGAGTTATGCCTCAAAGAACCCCGTGGAGCTTGCTCTCTTTTCACAGTGAGTTCCTGTTATCCTAAATGGGGAAATAATTTTGTTGTAAGCAGTTTTGTTGTGGACAGTCTTCTCTGATCCTGATTTAATGCTGCTGAGATCAAATATAGGACCCGTTCATTTGAACTGGGCTGCACATTAAGTGTGTTAAATGGATCCATATTACTTTGCGTAACAGCCTCAGTATGCACTCTTCATTAGCATGCTTAACATTCCCCTAAAGACCCAAGGCGGCTTCTATAATACACTGTTAAACACAAACATGATATTGGACACTTAGGATCCCTTATGTGGCTCGTTATTGGCAGTCTTAGCAGTGAGTGGATTTGGCCAGTGTGTGAGTGTGTGTGTGTGTGTGTGTGAGTGTGTGTGTGTGTGTGTGCTTAAATTTGGGTCACTGTGGGGAACTAAACGCATAAGTTCGTGAACTCATGAAAACTTTAAAAACTTCTCCATTCAGCTAATTAGAGTGGAGATTCAAAAGGAAACTCTAACAATGAGGTTAATAGATTTCAGTGCAGAATGTTGTTGTTTTTTCTGGTTTTAGGGAGACATTGGTTGCGACATTCTCAAACTATTTGTTGTGAGGTACCAACAGGGGACTCACAACTTTGTTGAGTCACTGATTTCTTTTTTTAAGGACTTTATAAACCACAGTCATTTTTTTTGGGTTAGTTTTCAATGTTTTGGATAGTAGAGGGCATTGGTATACACTATCTACATTTATTTTACTTTTCCATGCACCTTGACTTTGCACAGCTTGGCTCATGAATGCATTTTCACTGTCAGTTTATTACTACCTTAATGTGTCATAGTGACAAAATATAAACTATTGTGACATCTTAAGCATATCTGCAGCTACAAGTGACACAGCTTTGGTAGAGGATGGCAATTTGAAATGTAATATTAAAGAAAACTAGTAATTTTTCAGATGATAATTTACACTTCACATCTGCTTTCTATTTATCAAAATAGAACTTAAATGAAAATTTTTGAGATTTTTGTAGATTTCTTGCTACCTTAGCTTGGTGTCCCACATCTTCACATTTTGACAAATGCGTATTAAACATTTGCCACATTTAGTACTTTAATTGGTTTGTCTTGTTTGGAACCTCAGCGATTGCAATATAGTGTTGGTGGTCCCTGCAGTCAGATGGTGGAAAACTGATTCTGTCAGTGGACACACAATATTAATTACTTAATACTTGTAATATTCATCTTTGTCTATTATGTTGTAAACCATCTGTTCATAATTACATATGTTTGTTGTAGATGTGTAATCTTTCTATTTATTACATGAAACTGAAAGGTTTTCCTGAGAAAGCAGCCTGTTGGAATTTCCACACACACACACACACACACACACACACACACACACACACACACACACACACACACACACATATATATATATATATATATATATGCTGTTATCAATAAGTTGGTGGCGATGGGAGGGTCACTTTAAAAAAAATGGAAATGGGGGGTGGGTTTGCTGTAATCAGAATTTGAGTGTCCTATCTGTTTGGGCATTTACAGCCTTTTCCCCAGCTCAGTGTTCAGCCTTTACAACAAAGCCAAACCCTATAAAGAGGAGCTTTACTCACCTTAAAACTGATATGCTGAGAGTCTTGGATCCACACAGACAAGACACATGGGTTCACACGGCTTCAGTAACCAATAAACCTTCCCCTAGCAGGAAATGTCTCTTATATATCACCAGCAGTTTTTGACAAGAATATTTAGGATGAGTACCTGGCGTTTTCCCCAGTATGTCCTCACTGGAGCTGAGTCACAAGTTTAGAAGATAGATGGAGAGAATGAAAAGAGAAAAGGAGTGCAGGATTTCTGTCTTCTCTGCTGTCTGTTTATCTAACTTTTGCCCTTAAAAAGTCAGCTCGCAGCACATTGGCTAATTCCGATAAAAAGCCTAATCAGGCACTTTGAGCTCGTATCTGTAGTGATCTAATAGGCATGTGTTTCTGAAAGTTGAAATGAATTAAGCAGAATCAGAGCCGTGACAGCCAGGTGCTGAGCACTTGGCCCAGCACACTGGAGCCTCAGCCAATTGGAAAATGCTTTTCAGAATTTATCTGCACCCTTCTCCCCTGACAAATTATTTTATTGTTCCCACACAGTTGGTTTTCATTTAGCCTTTTGGCTAATGATAGGCTGAGAGCATGTGGACTATTGTTATCCCTTTACTCAGTATTGAGTAAAGGCATCGGATGAAAGTGTTTACATCTGACTCTACAAACTGAGCTAAAATTGTCTTAAGAATAATACAAATGTAGACAAATGACACACAGGGTTCAGAACTACAGGGAGAAGATAAAATGAGGTTGGATCAGGCCATTAATTTACAACCACAATCCATGATTAGAGTTTTATTTAGATTTGAAATGTGCCGTAAGGTGCAGATACATCACAATTAAAATGCAATATTACATGAAAGATGTTAATATTACCATTATATATCATTATTTTTGTAATAGATTAATGATTTATACTTCACTTTATTGCATAATCAAGATACAGTGTTACCCTTTAAATATACAGGCTGTAATTCTCTGTTACAGTTAAATTTCTCCCTTAATTTCATAGTAAACTAAGAATGTTTTTACTCTTCTCTCCAACATTGTATTTTTCTAGATGACTTTAGGAAAGCATAAATACAGGACACTACATGGTCTGACATCTACAGATAATAACAGCTGAACATACTCAACTCAATTTCATCAACTAAATCATGCTACACACATTTTTACAGTTTAAAGTTAAATGAACCAACATGTTTTATATCGACAACAGTCATTATAAAAGTAATGAAGTGCACTTAGGAGGTCAATAGTATTAATGCTACAAACATGCCATGATTTAATGATCTCTGTATCTCTGACCCATGTTACTTCTGCCATGCAGGTTATGTCATCACTCCATTTGTCTGTCAATCCTGTGCTGGCTTTCATGAAATTTGGCAAAGGCTTAATGACGCTAAAGAGGAACTTCTTAAATTTTCTTCTAATTAAAGGGAGAGATCCCTTCTGGTTGTAGCCTGGTGGTCTTCAAAGGGAGGCAGACAAGACACAGTGGCACTACACAAAGCTGTGGAATTGACCTCATCTTTGTAGAATATTTTGTAAAGAATTGGTCAAATTTGTAACTAGTGTTTATTATTGTACTATAACAGAGAAAGCCTCTGGTGAACGAATTCCTCCCCCTGGTGAATTATCTGTCTATTGCATGTATCAAATTAAATACATCAGGTCATTCAAGAAAAAAATATCACACTGATCATGTAGAGGCCTCCAAAACGCATGTATCAAATATGATACGTTTGGCAGTATAGGGTCAATAATTTTGTAGATTATAAAGAGTGCACTACTGGCCATATGGAAGACTGTGTTCCGGTCGTCTAGTGGGAGGAGTGTTGTAGTTTGGACACTGTTATTATTCATTGATGTAATGTTGCGATGGTGAGTTTCCTCAGGTCTTCTACAGATACTCTCAGTGACTTCATGACATGACCTCAGTGACTGTCTGTCAAAGTGGAAATGCAGCTTCCTGGACGTCCAACTCCTGTTCAATCTCCCTTCAGTGAACTCCAAACCCTGCTCCTAAACCTTTAATCACATTATTCCATGTGTCTCATGTACCTGGACTAGCAAAGATGCTGTGTGAGAGCTGCAGATGGGAGAGATAGGGTGAGACTCACATTGCGTCCGAGCTCTGCACTCTGCCTGACCTGAGCTCAGTACATCAGGACTTGGGCTGCTAATCTTTTACAAATGCTGGGAGTCTCCATGACCAGGCCCTCGCTGAGATGGCTTAGTCAAAACAGCCCTGCTGCTCCTGAACACAGCCTCAGCCTCCAGCTTAATTCAGACGCTGATTAACTAACAAATACCTGCTGCTTGTTCCACAGCATTACACAGACCGGTGCGTTCTGCTGCGCTCCATGAAGTTTGACAGAGTGTTTGCTGTTTTGCAGAGGAGCACACAGGCCTACTGTGTTACAGGCTTTTCAGGATTTGTTGGTAAGATGATACAGAACACATTAAGTGTGCACATGAAGAGAAAATACGGCACCGTTTGAAGAGAGGTTTATTGTTCCATATTTCATTATGTCTTTCAAGGGAAGTGCTTTGTTTTTAAGCCTGGAAAAGTGCTGAATAAATAAAGATTTAGCAAAGATACTGTGCTTCATTGTGAAATCCAGTTGCATTTTAGTGGCAAACAAATACAATAAGGAGATTGCACAACAGATCAGCGTGTTTTCTCCTTGCTAACAAGTGTACCTTTCAGTCTGAATTAAATGTGCACTGAAAATAAATCAGCAAGTAACAATTCACACTGACAGCCATAATCCAGATGGCCAAGATTTTAAGAGTCTGGCTTCAATTGAATGATTTTGTGATAAAGATAATAGCTGGTTTTAATAGCTGGAGGTGCGTCATAACAGTGTCTCTTGGCAAATATCTCAACCATTGAAGCAAACTCTAATATAGATATTGAAATACGTATATTTTTGTGGTCAGTATAGGTAAATCACAGATGTTTTGGCCCATTTTACTGGTCCTCTGTTGTCCACTACCCTAAACCCTCACACCTCCCATTGTTCTGTTTGATTTTACTGCCTCATTTTCCTTTCAGTCTGATCACACCAGTACTAGTCTCTCACACTGCCAATTTTTTTTTTTTTTTTTACACGTTTGACACATTTTCAGGCTATTTTGGCGTTAAATGGACACCATAGAATTCAGGTGTCCTAAAATTTACTCTACAAGAAATGCACAAGTCCTGCCACAATCTGAATATATTCATGTTGAACATAAACCATCCCACTCGTGCAGGTCGTTACTGTACGTGATGAATAATTCAGGTTTATTTTTGAGTCGTTTTTATGCACATGTGGTGCTTTCATTGTCTTGGTGCTCATATCTGATTGCACAGAAATGGCATGGAGCACCGGTATCCAGCGTAAACTGCCAGTGTGTGTGTTTTTTCATTATTTATAAATGTTTGAGAATGATTTGATACGCTGGGAACAATAAATCTTCCACAATTTCTGCAATAACACAGTCATTATTGTTCTAAAGAATGCTGCTTCTTATTCCAACTTTAAAAAAGATTGGAAGTTCAGCAACAACTATAAAACTAAGTAGGATGAAATAAAAAATAAAGCATAGCCTGGATGTACCGAGGCCTGGAAAAGGTTGTAGTTAGAGAAATATTTAACATATAGCTCCAAAAACCGCAATTCAACAAAAGTCAACAGGACTTGTTAGCATGTCCTTGATAGCTTTAGCTGTAAATGTAAATGCACAGTTTACCACAGCGCCCACTTTTACAGGGCCAGACCTGTCATTTGACACGAAAATATGACCAATCTGGGCCACTGTAAAGATGCCAGTCGTCTACGAGCCTCAAGAGCTCTGAGCCATGAAGGAGTCCAGCGAGAGAGGCAAAGCATCAGTATATGTACACTGCAGCGTGCCAAAGTACACTCATTTAACAGCACAAAAAGCCTTGCACCGAGAACCCGCATGTTTATGTTAGGGATGATGTAAAATGGCCAGAATTCATATTTCACATCAAATTTTTCTTTTAAGATGGCTTCTCTCAATTTTAACGTGCAAGGAAACAAACATTTGCATTTCAAAGTTGTTCAAATAAAAATAAATGAAAAGCAAACCCTTTTATGGGTTTGGAGACTATATTGGAAAACAGGTCAAGGGCAAAATGAATATTTTTTATGGTTCGTCAAAGAGCTTCACAATGAATGCCAGGTTATGTGAAAGACTTGACACATGGTACAGACCAGAGCCCTTTGAGATGCACGTTTTATTCAGCTCTTACGCTCTGTGTCCAGGAGCAGCCAAACACACATTTCAGAGGCCAAGTGATCCAAATGAAGAATGATTTCTTTATTTCTGCCTGTTATCGTCTGATTAGGCTCCTTCCCACTACATTCACCCTTGTCCAAAGATCTATCAAGTTAACAACCTTGACTTTTCCTCTTATCACACTCATGTTGATGCTCCGTCAGTTTCCAGTCGTGTACTTTTGGCAGTTTCCTTCCTTCCTTCAGTCTTTCCCCTGTAACCTCAAGATGAGGTGTCTCAGGCAATATTTCCAGTTTGGTTTGGTATCATTTGTTTTTTTGAGTCTCAGTTGTGTTCTCACGTTACAAGGATGAAAATGTTTTTATGTTGTTTGTCTTTTGCACTATGGGTACGCATGCACATTTTTTCAGGCACTTTATTCTGTTGTTGCCTTGACCAGTGAATTTCTGTTATGGGATCAATACATTCTAATCTAATCTAATCTAATCTAATCTAATTTAATCAAATTTAATCTAATTTTATCCATTCTAATCTAATCTAATCTAATCCATTCTAATCAAATTTAATCTAATCTTATCCATTCTAATCTAATCTAATCTAATCTAATCCATTCTAATCAAATTTAATCTAATTTTATCCATTCTAATCTAATCTAATCTAATCCATTCTAATCAAATTTAATCTAATCTT
>JAPSES010000258.1:20551483-20578314 GCA_029822895.1 Maxillicosta whitleyi
TCTAATCTAATCTAATCTAATCCATTCTAATCAAATTTAATCTAATTTTATCCATTCTAATCTAATCTAATCTAATCTAATCCATTCTAATCAAATTTAATCTTATCCATTCTAATCTAATCTAATCTAATCTAATTTTATGCCTCATCCATACTAATGTGGATAGTTTGTAAAATGGATATTTTTCTCTACCTGTGCGCCTCTTGCACGTGAAAACATCACTTTCCGTCACAAAAAGTTTGATTTTAATAAATGCTAAAAACTTGATTTTTTGTATGTGTTCTTGTGGAAAGGTTGAAATACAACGGTGTCACATAATATTTTGCCCATATTTATTATTACTTTGTGTAATGAAGCTGCACCTGAAACATCAAATCTAGATGTATAGATTAGTGTATGATCAGATATCCAATAGAAATTCAAATCTACATCATGTAAAGAACACACTTCAACAACCCCCAACCAGCACTTTACATACTGTAACTCAACTTTATAAGTGAACTTGTTGCTGCTTCTCACCTTCAGGGCAGATTAAAGGCTCTGCTTCTGTTATGACCAGTGTAACCTACAGTGTTTTGTGGTTGCAAATCCAACAGCAATATTGTACAGAATTTAAAAAAAAAAGAAAAAAATGTTGGGAAAAAATATCTGTTTAGACAAATACCCCTGTTGGTGTGTGAAGGTAATTAATTTAATTACAGAAATCATTGACGTAATGGCTGGGTGATATGGGGGGGGGAAAATCCTATCACGGTAATTTTTTCATATCTGACAATATAAATCAAATCACGATTTTTGTCGAGTTTAAATTATCCCTTACTCACAAGTTGGATGTGGAGATATAAATATGATTTATTTTCTGTCAGAGGTTGAACATGACAGACGTGCTGAAGAATATTATACAGATGTTTCAGAAAAATAAAACAAATACGTATATAAACTAAACTAAAAGTCTGACCAGAACAAAACAGAACATCTTCGCCAAACAAAGCTGGGGGTATATACGTGGGGGTGCGTTCTGTAAGTGTCATAACTACCATAACTGACCCCCTCCCCCCCTCCTCCCAACTTGCTGTGGCTCAGTGTTACTTAATTATTATTGGCTGTTCTTATGTCTATCAAAACATGGATGAATTAATTCTAATATTTCCATCAAGGAAAAGTTATTTTGTGATAATTATATGTCATTATTGTTTTATTGCCCAGTTCTAATTGAAGTTAATTTGCATTTGTTTATAGTGATGATAATATCTTTATTGTGATGATGCTTTATTGTAATAATAACTATGAAATAATATATGGGCTTTATGGAATTGCAATCTGTACAGAGAATAAGGCAAAATTACACGAAAAAGCCAAAAAGAAATGTCACATTTTGTAAACGTTATAGCTCAACTCACTCGACATATTACGCAAGTCATACCAGTAAGATATTACTTTATTATTGACTGCGGCCATTCTGTACCATTCTTTGGATCTTTTTCTCTACACCGCAGAACAGGAAAAGGTTTAAGTGATTATGGATTGTTCTTATTTATTGCAGTCCTGTTCTGTAGAGTGTTGAGGCAGAGTGACAACGTCCAACATGTTAATAGTTTCACTGCTGAGACAAAGTCATGTCTCATGTCGGTCATAACCATCCACTGACTTACATGGTGAAGTGACGCAGCGAGAGCAGAAATCATAATAAAAGGAATCTTATTACAGCCATTAAATAACAGGAGGAAAAACACAGGAGGCCTTTAATGCTGGGACATCTAAAATGCTTACGCAGTGAGAATATATTTGCTCATAAAGCTCTTTGATGGTGGCCCTGTCCGTTCCAACACACAGGGCTGCTGTCTGTGTAAATAACTGCGTATTGACCTCCCACCGCACAAGATTGAATGTGTTTCCATAGGTGTCATTTGGTACCATTTTTGGGTTTTTACAGGCCCCACTGCACTTTAGTCGCTGTAACCACGTGGACTCAGGAGTCATGCCATCAGACCAACGGTGTGAGCTCTTCCTGAAGCTGTAGATTGGTCCACTATAAACTGTGACTCCCTCCTTCTCGTTCTTCTCACAACAGTATTGTGAAGCCCTGTTTGATGTGAAGTGATATATAATGTCTGCTGGACTGTCCATCTCGTGTTACCCAGTGTGTTCCTGTCTGTGTGTATGCTCTGTGTTTGTGAGTCAGTGTGTGTGTGGTTGTAACGGGGGTGGTCCTCTGAGCCCAAGCCTTTGGTGAATGAGGACTCCCCACACAATAAAAGAATGGTATTGCTGACTTCCTTAGGTATGTGTGGTTTGAAACTCAACACAGGTTTGCTCAGTGGAAAACCTGGGGCCCTCTCCTATTTATTCTGTATATTTATGAAAACCCCCAATACTGCGGTGCCTTGTGAGTCAATGCGGAGGTCCCACTCTGGCCCGACTTATGGTCATTTTTCATGTATGTTAATGCACTTTGGTGGCAGACATTAACTGCTGTACAACTGTTGTCGTATGAGCCGTTTCACATCGTTGGTTTCAGTCAGATTTATTTGTCATTGTGTACACATTGTGCATGTGTGCACATAACGCAATTTAGGCAGGTAGTTCTCAGCTAATGTGCACGTTAATTACAAGAAGTACAGTGGCAAAAACAATGAGTTTTCATGAGTAGTCAGAAAAACCCCCCCCACCGTAACCACCATAAAAAGGATGAATAATTAGGACTTGGTGATATGACCGCAGATACCAATGTTTAGATCAGTTGATGTCTAGAATAATCATGAGTATAAGATAATCAGATGGTTATTAGGGTTGGGTAAAAAAAAGCAAGCAATTTTATTGATTAGATCGATTTCGTAAAAATTTTATGCATTCGATGAATCGTGGATGAAACTGATTTTTGAAAGCAGGACCACGAGTACCTGACCCAGATAACTCTGATGTGGGAGCGTGGCCTGCTCCGTCTAATGAACCCCTGGGGAAGTCTT
Source organism: Maxillicosta whitleyi (assembly GCA_029822895.1). NCBI lineage: Eukaryota > Metazoa > Chordata > Actinopteri > Perciformes > Neosebastidae > Maxillicosta > Maxillicosta whitleyi. The sequence continues at coordinate 20,554,450 of JAPSES010000258.1, forward strand.
GGTCTCACTCGCAACGGTTCTGGTGCAGGAGGGACGTGGAGGAAGGGTGGGGAAAACCCCTCTTTGGGAGCCCCCCCGGTTGTAAACCCAAACCTCCAGTGTGGAGGTACTAGCCGCCCAGGGGTTGTCCAAGGCGAGTCATTGAAGCCAGTTGTTCTAGGAATATTAACTTGGATCCACTCAGTATACTGAGCAAACTGAGTATAGAGTTAAAGGCATAGTAAAGTGACCATGGTGGACTGCTACTGTTACCCCCACTGCCCTGACCAACAATCACAGAGCTCTAACTCAAAATTATACTTTGATATCACTAAATGAATCTCAATCAACCAATTAATATTGAATCAAATCGAATTGTGATTAATTGATTCAGAACCTTAAGAATCGAAATCGAATCAGTTATGAAAATTGGCCACAATACCCAGCTGTAATAGTTATCTGTAGTTTCAAACTATGTCACAGACAACTGCAGTTCTTCTTCTTCTTCTTCTTCTTCTTCTTCTTCAGACTAGTTCCCACACTGTCGTATTGCCTTCCTCAACTTATCTGTGACAGACACTTTTGCAGATGAGACTCTTTTTTTAACCTTGGTTATAGGCAACAATATACACTAACAATAGCATTAGTATTTAATCATCCAGTCTACAAATTACAAAAAAAAAAATTAAGTTGAATTAACACAAAAGTTCCATTTTACACCCTGTTCTGGACTCTTCACTGGCTGTAGGAAATATACTCCACAGCAGTGTAGATTTGGCTGCTCATAGGTGTTTTCAGACAGGTAACAGGGTTAAAAATGTGACTGACAGGTGTAATTACTAACTGCTGTCATTCACGCCAGACATGACTCTATTGCTCTACTCTGTAAACGGCTTCATTTTTCCAATGTCTTGATTTTGACATAAATGACAGAACTGTAGAATGTGTTTTTCTGGTGTTTACTCTCTTAATTTTATGTCCTGCAAATTTGATTATTTACAAGAATTTTGACAGGCCCAGATTATGAAGTATACATATGTAAATGTATATACAGCATTTGTACCTATACAGACTTTGCACACATAAATCAGTCTTATAAAAGCAAAGAGGACACAGGTGACCTGATTCTGACATGTTGAAGTATGAAGAGGAAAAGTCCTTTAACTTTAAATGATTTTGACAGACTCATTACAGTTTGAGAAACCTCATTTTAGCTCATTGTTTGAGTCTATGTTTGGTGTGAAATGGGTCTTAAATTGCCTTGGTAATGGTCTTAAAATAGTCTCCATTTTTCTTGCTGAAATGTGAAAAATCCTGTTAAGTATGTCACAACATGCAGGCTATGAAAACAAGCCCAGCATCTTACATTCCAACAACAGATAGTGATTGTATCACAGTCATTGTTGAATTTACTCTTTCTTGTGTCATGCGCCCTGTTGAGAGATAACATTTGTTTGGAGGTTATGCAAAAGGATTTAGTCCCTTATGTTTAGGCAGATCAGCTTACTTTACACACTGAAATGTGAGCATTAGAAACTGGTGACATGAAACGACGCCAATAATCAAATCAAAATAAAAGCTTCCCCACTCTGCTTCCGCTGTCAAAGCAAATTGTGGGTTTTTGAGAAGCTCATTTTTGTCAAAGAGCAGCATTTTGGGGTTGAGTTAACCCCTAATCATCCTGACTGGCTAATATTCATTGTGGACATTGTGGCGTTGAAACATTGGCTTCAACTTTAACCGGAAACTTCAAAAGCCAAGCAATTACTATGCATGCTTTGAACATATCCTTTTCACAGAGTAACATTCTTTTATTCTTCCTGCACTAAAACAACAAAAGTAACAAAGAAGTAGGAAGTGAAATTGGACTCCTCGCTTGGTTCCCAAAACATCTGGTTTGGCCCTGGTTTCAAACAACTATCATCCCCTCTGAGAATAACAGAAGGTTATGTGTACTGTGTGTAGGTAACAAAATAATCATTTTCAAATGTTGCTCTGTTCAAATGTGATCTAATTACTAACACTTAAACTCAGCCTCTCAGTTGGACCACCGAGCATCAAGGCAATTTTCCCCCAGACATTTTCCTAACTATCATTTATTTCTCCCCCACTGCTGCCTCTAACCATTAAAAATATACAGTAATTGCTGCAAATTGATCATTTGTTTTACAGAAGTCATATAAATCTCCACTGTTGTCAAATCATAATCGATGGCGGGAGGCGGTGCTGGGCGAGAAGAAGAGCGAGTATCTGTCAGACGGGGCCCAGTGCATCTGCTACATGGAGATACTCTCATGTTCTGTGGTTGAGTTTGGCCACTGTCATTTCCGAGGAATTTCCTGCCATCTGTGTTCAATCGAATTCTCTCACAGATTTGGGCTTGCTTGTAAATATTGGGTGCTGGCTGAGGAGGACTAAAGGAGTGCAGTGTACCGATAGCCTCACAGACTGAACTGTGAAAAGGCCACAGGCTAACGGAGCCGCTTCAACAGGAGGTACAGTCAGACAGCAGTGGATCAGACGCCTCCAGAGATCTGTGCATCCATGAGGTGACTCCTATAACATATGAGTAGACCTTTGTCCTGCATAATTTTTAAGTATATAAACTGATGGTTACACAGACAAAACAGCAGTGAGGTGGAGAATTTGAGGCGCTGAAGGAATGCATGTGAGCTTGTCTGTATTTCTTTATTCAAACAGGTTTTACCTTTAACGTTTACTCTGCAGTTACTTATCCAACAAATTAAAAGCCTCATTTTGCATTGGTTGTACCAGTGTCAACATGCAGTGAAACTTAGCAATGTGACAATATGAGAGAGAAGTAGATTGCAAGTAAACTGTATATATACATGTTCATTGTGTAAGGTTTAGGGGGACTTTGGAAGTTCTAAGTACACAAGTAGAATATGGTATTTATAATTATGTTGTCATGTTATGTAGTTATGTCCTTGTATGTTTTCATTAGTGTGTAGAAATGTAGAAAATGATGTGTACAAAATGAGCATCTCCTCACTTGTTTGAGGCTTAGACTTTAGTTTAAGGTTGATAAGATCAATTGTTCACGATTCACATGGATCACATTGGATTTGTTCTTATTTCTTCTACAGTGGGTGGCATCTATCGTAACAGGCGTCACTGTCCCCTAAACTGAAAGCCAAGAAAACAAATGAGACCAGTTCATTTTTGTGGCCAACATAGATGAGGGTGAAGTGGTATTTAGTTGGTTATCGTCTGCCACCTCACTGCAAAATGTCACTAAATATCCCTAAACCTTAAAACAGTACTAATACTGTCATTCAGTCAAGGTGATTTTCAAGTGGTTTTTAAAAGCTATATTTTACAGACAAGATAATGCATTACGTTAAATGATGAATATTCACACTTTGCCATTTCATCTTAATTAAATAGCTGTGACTAATACTTTAAAATTATCATTATGTATCAGTTAGTGTAATGATGCACTTGTTTGTACCACACTGTTTCAGTTCAGGGTGTTCAATACAACACAGAGGTGTACCCAAGGAATAACCTATGTGAAGAACGCAAACACTCACCAAGTTTCTACACAAACCAGTGGGCAGGGTTTAGCATATACATAAAAAAAAACAAAAAACAAACCCAAAACACTTTATTATGAGGCTGAGGTGCTGGGTAAACATGGCAACAGAGAACACAACAGAGGCACAGAGGCCATTCAACGTTCTAAGTGTGTTAAGTTTCACTTTCAGTTTTCAGAGTCCACCCCCCCAAACCCACCACTAGTCTCCTTCACCGTACCAAACCGAAGACCCCTCCACCGAAAACATACAGAACTGACATTTTTCTGTACCATTACACCCCTAGTATTCGTGAATATGATGCCATCGACAGAGTTTTAGCATCATTGGAAAAATTTTATATAATAACTACATAAGTCAGTCGACACAGCACATGACAGATCTAGTTATTTTTAGACCTTTTAATGTGGAAATGGCACTTATACATTGTTTATAAATATGCCATTTTCTTAGTTGTTGTGGAAATGAACATATAGTGCTGTTGTGAGTTAAGCTCATATGTTATTAGGTTATGGGATAAAATTCAGTATGACAATGAAGCCGTCATTACAGATGATTGTTTGACAGAAGGTATTTTTGTGACCCAGTTGTTCTTGACAAATGGAGTCGAAGCTGCTGTTTGACATCCAGATCTGATTTCAGTTCAGTTTCAGGGGATGTCTGCTGTGTTTTGATACGACACGAACAGCCAAACTGAGGCCTATTGTACAGAAAGAGAAAAAAAAACAAAACACGCTGATTCGCCGTGTTTATTTTTTACAGCACATTTATATACACTGGTTATTCTCATGAGTGAACGCACATATGTAAGGACACACAAGATTGTTTGTACTATGAAAAACACAGGCGCTCAAATTTACACATACACACATGTTCAGGAACCAAATCCTTTGAAAAAATACACTAATTTAACAAGTGTTTTGCAACACTTTACTTTCGGTTGTTGCAGGAAATTACTAGATTCTGTGGAAGTGAACCGGTCTCACGTTTAACACTTTCTCTGAGGGTGTGGTGCTTCCCAAAAAACTGTGGAGCGGCTACATCACTCTACCAGTATTTACTGCCGTCTCTCCAAACAGAGCAGCCTCTTGTCTGGCTTTGAAGCGCCTCCTGATCCCATGCCGAGGTCTGAGCGCCCCTGGCTTGGCTCGTTCACCTGCCCCATAAAGGTGTCTGTCCCAGATCCAGACAGACGTCAGCCCAGTGGATCATGTCTTGTCAACTTCGCCGGGCTGACGGAGGCTGTGTGCGCCGATCAGCCTTTACAATTATGTGGCTTTTTCGTGAAATTGTAGGATGTGGTTTGGCCGAGGAGCCCTTGTTAAGCTTTGTGATTGTCTGTGATTAATCCTGGCAGCGCACAGATTTGTGGCCGTGGTCTTGTTATGATAGTGATTGTCAGGATAGAGTTGTGGCTACTAGTGGCTTTATAGTGGTTTGTTGACTGTGCACATTTTTGTTTTATTAACAAATCTTATAAAATGGTTTGACTTGACGATAGAAGATATGCTTATTACTGCGATATTCAATCATTACTGAGGTTTTTTTTTTTACTGCCCTTTGTAAAGTTCACGCTGGAAACAATACAGTGTCTTCAGATACAATGAAGCCGTGTCCAAGGGTTTCTCATTTTTAATTTTATACTGCTCTCATTCTTTTATTTTGAGGGTAGTTGTAAAAATCCATGCATTTTCTGACCATCAGACAAAGACGTTCTTACACACAGTGGTTTATGAAGTGTGAAAGCTTTGAATTGACAGGCGTTGTATTAATGTGCAAACATTATACTTAATTCCTTTATAGCTACAAATTATAGACGCTTTATTTCTCTGGGGTGTATATAAGCCATAGACGTTTTTGTACAAGAAAGTGTTGAACAACGTGTTATATATGATTTAATGGAGCCTTTTTTTCTACTATATAAATGTTTTATAAATGGTATGTAGTAGGTTATTGATTACATTATAAACACTAAATCATTAATAAGCTGTTGTTTATAGTAAGCCAGTGTTTACATAAGTATATTTATTGTTCAGCCTCAGACTTAATCTGGCCTTGAGTTGTCTTTGTCTTCTTCATTAACAATGTTTTATTTACATATGACTATAATTAACCACTATGAACATATCTGAAGTACTCAAAAAGTTTAATTAAGTGTAACAAGATATAGAATCATAAAGCATTCTTAGGTTTTCTTTAAATCATTACCAAATAAGATAAATCTGTTTTATCCTTTTTTCTTATTATAAATGTTATGAATATAATAATCATTAATACTTGCATAACTGATGAAGGGATAAGATAAAATAAAATAAGCAAAGCACCTTACAAGAGCAGAGATCAAACACAATACATGGACAAAAATTACAATAGTAACTTCAGCCTCTAAATAGTGAACCTGAGTCGATGTATGAAACTATTATAATTTGTGTTTAAATGTTTACTAATTATAACCATTCATAAATCTTCAACTGGCTTGTCTTTTAAAGCTGTACCCACATTTGTTTTCATCTATTAAATATGCATTTATGTAAATGTGTTTGCTTTTATCATACCGATGAGGTTGCATTACAACTTAACCATGTTCAAAACTGCACTGAAGGGAATGTCATTGTATCAGTCAGTCCAACTTGCATGTAAACAAAGCTCGTAATAAGATTGTTAATGATTTTCTTGAAGTGAAATGTGTTGGCTGCATGTTGTGTATCAAATCCTCACAGTTGTGTTGTCACAAAGACGATGTGTGAGGCTGCACCAGTGACATGGTACTACCACCAGGTGGGGACATGCACAAGTGTAAAGTTTTAATTATGCTAATCAGGGAGGACAGTGGAGGAGATGATTGACCCTGAGGGTTGGTTTGGAGGTTGTAGGATGTGTTTATGATCGGCCACAGACGTTCTGTGGATCTTCCCCTGTTAGACTCAAGTGTGTACTCATTTCAGGATGAAAGGGATAGAGAGAGAGAGAGAGAGAGAGAGAGAGGGAAAGCACACATGGGACAGAGAGAGAGAGGGGTGTGTGGTCTAACATAGGCCACAGTTTCTCTCCTGTGTTTGGGTTTTGACTGATAGCACCTCATCTTCCAGCCTCGCGGTGAAGTGGTTGGTCTGTGGGGCTTATGCCTGGGCCTGGATCTGGATGTGACGGGATGGGGCAGGGGCAGGGTTGGGGATGGGAGGGTAGTTGGCTGCCAACTATTTGTTTGTGTTCATGACTGCGGTTAGTGGTGCTCCATTTGTAGAGCCTGGTATTATGAGGATGCCTGCTTCCCACAACATGTGCCCTTTTCTCTAACAAGCAGAGAGCTAATCACTTTCTGACCGCCACATTCATCAGTATGACTTAAGCGTATGAACCAGACAGACGCTTTCCACAAAGAGATTGTTTTCTAAGGCTGGACTGGCAGTTTTTCCCTGTCTTTTTTTTGTATTGACAGGATGTCTGCTATGGATAGACGACTAAAAACACCACATAACATCTGTAGGAACCAAATCTCTTATTTTAATTTGTATCTGTGTAATTTTTTATTTAATATACAATTAAATAACTGGGTTGGGTCTTAATTGTCTCGATCAGGATATGGCTCGCATAATGAGTAAATAATTGCCTCTGAATGAGAAAAGAACATGTATTTATTTTTTTAGTATTCCATTTCATTGTGAAAACTCACACTAAATATTGTTGATATATGACTGAAGTGTACTTGAAGTAACAGTCAACTTAAAGGCATATCTGTTTCCTTAACTACTATTAATCTGTGCTAGTATTTGCCTCCAACGAAACATATAATAATTATCTCTTGTCTAAAACCTAATAATCTAAATTTTAGGCCTTAAAATAACATGTGTTAATGTTTTGACAGCCCTTGTAAAATTGCATGATATTTGGTTTGTAACTCAGACTCTACATTTAATGTGTTAAAAAAGGCGTTAAAAAGATCTTTAATGGAACTTGTCGAAACCTGGAGAAAACATTTAAAGTTCTGATTCTTTTGGCAGTGAGTTAAGATGAATTTGTTCTGTGCAAAGTAACGCTGAGGCCCACAGCTCAAACCCCAGAAGGCCACATAAGTCCTTTTTCACTGTGAGCTTTATCCAACGTATTCCACTTTTCTGACAGATAATCTATTGTGTGACCATCCTGACCATGAGAAAAAGAAAGATACCTGGTTGAGAGCATGGAATCATCCAAAACTAATTGATTTTATCCTCATGAAAGTTCTCATGTCTGCTGGTACTAGTAATCCTGATACAAAAACACTGACATTTCTCTGCTCCTGCAGTAATTTAATAAAGCTTTTTTTTTTTTTTCTTTCCTTGCTGCGCACCTGCTTTAAGACGAGCTTTCTCTCTAGACATTGTTATTTTTCATTTACTTGTGCCCCCAGGTTTTTCAATCATACATCCATTACTAAGCAAACAAATAAGTTCCGGACCTATGCTGCAGACACAAATATAGACACGAGTTATGAGATTCAGAGAAGCCGGGAAAGGCTTTGGACCTTAATACACAACATCTGCACCAGACAAAATGCACAACCAGAGCATCCCTCTGCTGCTGTCACACACTTGTATCTACTGACCCATCTCATGTTATGCAGAGTAACGAGAAGGGGGGGTGGGGGGGACTACAGCAGGTGGGGGTGTGCGGGGACAGACAGGAATAAAATGATCATTATTAACTGTTTAAGTGCTGAGTGTTAAGATTTATGGAGCCAAAGTGAGGCCGGTTGAGGTGTCACGTTGGATTTCCAGAGGCATCTGTCTTGCGGTTTTGGCAGCTTGTTGTAACTTGGGTTCAGATGTTTGCGTCGCACTCCTGACATCTCGCTTCCCTCTGCAACCCCCACCACTACCACCGCCACCTTCTCCAAAGCTTGCTTTAAGTACAGTACACCTCTGATCGTTCCCCTTTCCTCTCCTTAAACCATCTATCCATCTGCACATCTGCTTTTCATTGAGGCCTGCATGTCTCTGAAGACTTGAACGCATTAAACGCTGGCACAAGCACAGTCTCACTCTGGCACTTAACACAACGCTTAGGTGACTTAAAAGAGAAAGGCGAGAATTATAGAAAATGAAGTGTCACAGAAATAAAAAATCGCCCCAGATTACCACCAATTACACTTAATAATGCTATCCAGACCATCTGCTGATCAGATGGAGGGCTGGTATTGTCTGTGCAGAAATAATGATACCACAGAGAGCAAGAAGGAGTGAGATTCATTGAGAGAGACAGAGACATAGACTTTCAACTATGTGATGATGTGGTTTGATCTTTTCTGTACTGTATAGACTGGAATGCTTTGTATGGTAATGCAGTCATAACTGCGTATCTTGGGATAATAGCCATGTTGTTTCAGAGGGGTTACGTTCTGCTAGATTGGAGACATGTGTCCGCTCGGCTTTATTAGTCATTTATTAGTCACTGAAGTCAGGGGAGCGTTTTTAGCCAAGGCACAACGCTGCTGAACTCGAACATGACTCTGATCATCAGCCCCTGAGGCAGCCTGAATAGGTGTACGATTACAGTGCACCCAAACTGGCCACGATCCCCAATGTGAAATTCATCCAGTATGTGAAGCGTGTTCGACAATCAATGTAATCACCGTCACAGTGACCGCAACCTTCCACTAAAGAGTCAGTCGTGCCCTAATTATCAGAATTATCGAGTCTGCGTTCATTCATTGTTTCTGTCTATTGTCTTATTTTTCAGCCTCCGTGGTCACAGTGGCCACATTAATCAGCAGGAAAAGGATTAGAAAGTGCTTTCCGCTCACGATCATGATGCATCTGAGTTTTTATGGATCTCTGCACCGCGTTCCCAAAGGATTTCAATGAGAAGAAAGTATGACAAATGGATGACATCAGAGCAGGCATATTGCAGGGTGATTGGAACCTCGTTTCCCTCCACAACCTCAGCCAAAAAAATAACCATACATGTCCCAAAACAACTTCTCAAATAACCACGTTTATCCCATTATAATTGCTGTCTTTTTTTGAGGCATTAGTTTTTGCATTCATGCGCAATAGAGCACACAAACTGACATACTGCCCCTTTAATCTCACTCTTATACGTCTGAGTGAGCTTCTTAATGTACCGTCGTCCTGTAGTGATGCTTACTGAAAGGAATGTGCTACTTTAATTATGCAGGAGAAGAGGCAGGATGAGCAATAGATACCATGTGATGACATTTACAGAAGGGAAGATGCCACTTTAGAGGTAACGGGGTATTACTAGACACCGTGTTATCGGCAGGGGCTGTTTGTTGCCTACAGTTTTTTTGGTGGTGTTGTTTGAGGAGGAGAGGGGGGGTTGGTCCAGAGGCGAATAACAATAGAGTCCTTATTTGAGTCTGTGGTTGGCAATGCTTACATCAGTGGCTGTTTGTGAGGATGAGCCAGCACATCTGTATATAGTCTGAACGGAACACAACACTTGCCCCTGGTACTTCTGGCACCGTCCCGCCTCTTGCTTTGTTTCCTTCTTTCTCGATCTTGCTCTCTTTGCCGCCGCATCCCTGATCTCATGCCCTTACAGCGTCCCTCGTAATTGGGCCTGAATGTTTGCAACTGTGTATATATGTCAGAGCAGCATCCCACCCTGCTTGTTCTGAGGCGTTTACCAGAATTGGACATAATACTGAATTTCCATAGATACTCTGCAGCGATTAACTCTAATCGTCTGCTGTCATTAGGTGTGAATGACTTTTTTTTTTTTTTTTTCAACGGCACGGATACAGGCAGGGAATTTGCATGAAGGCAACACAAGCAAACACAGATTAGAGTGAACCTGACATGGAAGCGGGTAATTCTGAACAGGAGGTAAACTCCAGCCAGCCCAGATAAAAGAAGGACAGCTTGTCCCAGGGTTGTTTGTATAAATGTTCCAAATAAAAAGAAAAAAAAAATCTGAATCACTGAATTTACTGAACAATCACTGGTTTGTGATATAAGTGATATGTTATTGTTAGGTTTTTTTTGTTTTTTTTTTTTGCATAACATAGCATGGAAAGTTTTCAAACTTAGAGCTAAAGGAATGTAAAGTATGATGAACTCACAGCTGCCTTGCTCAATAGACCACCCATAAACACTGGAAAAGAGGAGCAGAAGACGACTGGTCATCTAACACACACACACACACACACACACACACACACTGCCCTTCCATGTCACCGCTGCTGGATGTCTTACATTTCACCTCCACCCCCGATGCTCCTTCTGGCTTCCACCTCATGATCAAACTGAGCTCTAACACACAATGAAATGTTCAACGCTGAATTACCATGGCACATTCAATATAAACTGAATTTACTGTTGGGTCTCATCCAAGCCACCATATGTTTAGGAGGCTGTTTCCCCCAACCAGAGCATGACTGATTCTGTTAATGTAGCAAAGCTCTAAATCACCCGAGCGCTAACTTTCTGCAGCCGGGGGATCAAGACCTTTAACACTCATTTAACACTCTGACTTTAACGTCCTGGAGACACTCGGAAGGTGTTACTGATGGAGACGCTTTCACAACACGATGCATGATGCAACACTGTGACTCTTTATGCCCTTTCTAGAAGCACTACAACCTGTTTATATTGAAACAGAACCATGAATGTAGGGTTCAATGATGTTTATGTTGTTTCTAAACTGCAATAGAAACTGCAAGTTGTGTTTAAATCACATGTGAGTTTCAGATGCATGGGGGAGGCTTTTCTTACTACCCGTTTTACATGTTTAACTCCAAATAGCAGACAATTTCCAAAGATAATATCTGCAAAATCCTGCATAAAACTCATTTACTGCCATTGAACCAAACTGCTGGTTTGGATCATAAAGCGTTGTTTTAAACTCCTTCATTTGTTTCTTTGAATTTGTCAAAGTCTCTGTCTAATGTTAGCTTTCGTTTTGTTTCCGTTTCCTGTCTTGTGTTACAATTAGGCTGTTTGTTTTTTCAAATCGAGGAATGTTATAGTGTCCTTATCAGTACACACATGCACGTACACAACATGATTTGCTAAATCTGTTTCCATTCCTTCCAGCGTTACTCCAAGGGAGAAAAAAACATATTTGCAAATATTTTATTTTATTTTTTTGTCTCTTGTTTTTAATGAGTGATTGGAAAGCACAAATAGAAACAGCTGTATGGAAACACATGGGCTTGCATAGTTTTAGTGCAAACCAATAAATCCTATTTTCATCATCATCATAATATGAAAATGTGCAGTAAACACACTGCCTGACTCATGATCCTTACCCTAAACTGCAGATTTTGCTCATATCGTGCAGAGCTGATGTGTTTATAGGTCATGAGTTATGTTGTTGTAGGTCAAACTGATATTCCTTAAGTTAAGTTCATGCCTTGAAGTTGGCTGCTGTGAGAAGTTTATGGAGATGACCTGTTGTCTTAGGGGTAAAAAAATAATAAAAGGGGATGGTTCAGTGTAAATCACCATATGAACATTTTGAATACGAGTTAATACCAGCACACCACTCATCCATTACAGCAGGTATAGCGTTTTGCAAAGACATGACCAAACCTAAGTTGAACTCCTATTCATTGATTTCTGGCGGTTTGCATCCCAGTGAATATTTCCAAATAAAAATCTTTCTTGGAAACAATGGTTGCATTATTAGTTTGTTTTTAGTAGAACAGTTTGCAGGCAGGTAATCAGTGTTCTGGGATGGTCTCTGTCCTCTTTCTGCGTTTGTCTTATTTACATTGTGTTTTTTTTCCTGGCAAACAGCCATCCTGTGTTGTGAAACAGAGCACTACGATTTAAAAGAGCATTGTCTTGTGATTTGAGTAATATTTACCATGCTGCCTGGTACAATATGTGAGGGAAAGAAGAGTCCTGTACATCCAGCCCAGGCTTCATTGACTGAGCACCAGCACTGCCAGAACTTTACGACGGTGCTGTTTTCATTTTGGTTCTTTGTAATTTGCATGTGTGCATGCATGTGGACAGTTACGGACTAATGAAGACATCTCTGATGACGTTAGTCATCTTCATCCTGACTCATGTCACCTCAGGCCGTCCTGATTGAATTACTCTTGACTGGAGGCAGGGGAACACTTGGCTTCACACAAGTGGGTCTTGAAGCTTTCATACAGAAACACAGTTGTATACTAACAGGGAGGGGGGGGAGGGGACACACGCTCAGCCAAAAAACTCAAACAAGAACAAAACAAAAACAAAAAAAAGACAGAACAATCCAAATTTGATAAACAGTGATTTGTATTGGTTGAAAACAGACCGGTGCTGAAATGCATGTTGCCCTGTGTTAACGGCGCTGAGTGAAACCAGCGTTGTTCCTCTGGTCCCCTGGCGACTCGTTGCCTCTCCCCACTTCTCTCTGCCTCCTTGTGTTTCTGCCGTGACCCGCAACAAGACAACTGCGGACACATCAGCTGGAGGAGGGATATCTGAAAAGATGTTTCTTAAACTTTGAATAACTTGGCTCACAAAGTTCTCTTGTTTTCTCTTGTCTTTTGTTCCTTCTCATAACCTTTACCCATATCCAGAAACACTTCCTCTTTTTTTGCTTTCTGTGTTTATTCTCCCTCTCCATCTGTTATTCATGTTACAATTACTTTTTCTATTCTTTATTTCGTAGTCATTGTCTTCCTTTTTTTTTTTTTTTTACCTTGATTCTTTTAATTCTTCATATCCATCCATGTCCTTTTTCTGCATTCCCTTCTTTTCTAACTGTGTGTTTAGGTGACTTTATTAATAATAACCCATGGTGTGCGATAACATTGTCAATAACATCGTTAAAAGAAAATTGAATTTAAGAAATTGAGTTAAAGTTGGAACAGGGGACGTGTGTGGGGATATCATCTTACCCTTAGAAAATATTTCCTCATACGCAGAGGCCCCCATTTTGGTCATTTTCATCTCTCTCTTTCCTATTTTGATTATATTTTTGGTCACATTTATGCAGTCTCTACCACTGATCAAATGTTCATGTTTGAATGAGAAAAACAAATAAAAATCCTAAAAATATGCTTAGTTTTACAAGGCCAGCACCAGAGGCAGCTGAAAAAGAAATACTTATAATAAATATAAAGGTTGTGCTCCTTCAATAAGAACAGTCAGTGGCAGATGTTACGCAAACTCTGTTTCTGCATTTGTGAATAAAAACATTTGTGCTGCTCATTAATTACAAAAATAGTCCTCATACAACAAAAGGATGTTTGCAAATTTAAACACTTGTCAAAAATGGCTCCAAATGATAAGAGTGTCGAATATCCTCTGAATTCTTAATTGTTACAACTGGGTCACTTTTGCTAAGCGGCTCTCCTGGACACATTAATTTGAGCTGGTTTATTTTTCCAAAATGGACCCGTTGCCATTTGGAATACAAATCCTCAATTACCCTAGCAATAATATTTGGTAATAAATCTCTTGGTTTTTTTCTTGCTGTCACCAGTCGAACTTTTCCAAAGTGTTCTCCATATATCACTGTGTCCTGCTGTGGCAGCCAGCAATTATTCCTCAAGAGAATATTCATAATCTAATAGGATTTCAACATGTCACTGATGGCATGGCTCCCATTGTAAACAGATTATTCTTCCAGGGCTGTCCAGTCTGTTGAACCAGTTTATAATATTTCACAAATCCGTATTTTGGATTCATAATATATTGGGTTTTTTTTTTAGCATCGTCATCACAGTGTGGACATGTGCACGTTTCTGGACATGTAGCCTTAAAAAACTGTTGGCAATAAAACTGATGCTATTAAAGCAGAAACAGATACTTTTCACACAGTGAATTTGTCAAACATATTGTATTATTGTGTTTCCTTCCTAAAGCTTCAGATGAGTTGTCACAGCACTCACCTACCTGGTTTGGTGCATTGGAACCAGTTGCAAAGTTATAAAGAAAGGATCTTTGCATAAAGAAAGTTACATTTCAAATAGTTTATTATTATTTCTTACTTAATTTTTGGTCCAAGTTGCATATGCTCATTTCTTAATGCCACACTCTGATGTACAAGACCTGACTCAAATGTGTTAAGTTAGAAAGTTTGAAAATGTTGTTGACTGATTTAACAGTCAGTAAATAGAAATAAATAGTTATTAGAAATTATTGTCGCAGCGATATATTACTGAAAATTATTGCAATGTAAAATAGTCCTAATCTACGTATATCAAGGCTGGACTTCTTCATCTGTTCTTTGGTTTGTGAATAAGTTAATACAATGGTGTTTTTCTGACTTTTTTTCAGTTAACAGTGCCTACTGCTCAGACAAGGGCGCTGACGGTGCATTGGGCGACACTGACGGCATTTTAATGCGATGTGGGCAGAGCTTGTCGCTGCCAGTCGGGGGTCATTCAGGGGGGCTTTACCCCCAGAGCCTTCACTGTGACAGACCTTCGCCCAACCTCCTCCTGCAGGACAGCCCCCACCAGGACACTAGGTAAACTGTCACTTTCAGTGCTGTTTTATTATAATTTAGTTCCTGTTTCACTTTTAAGTTTTCAGTGGGGTATAGTGTTACAAACAGTGTGCAGGTGTAATGTGTTTTCCATTATCTCTTCTATTGTGAAACAGATGTACACATACAGTATGTAGCTGGAAAGCTTTACCCACTCTCATAAAACACACCAAAAGAGTCCAGAGGACAACATTTATGTTTCACTAATGTGATTCTTCTGTTGTGCAATCTCTGACTACTGTTGGTCGAGTCAGAAAGAATTTCCTGTCAAGTTTTTCTCCTTGTTTTTCCTCCTCCCCCTTATCCCTGTATCTTCAGTCATCCGACCGAAAGCGCTTCTGGACAGACATTCACTTCTCTCATATTATCTCTCAATATTTTCACTACAGCCAAACAGGAAATGGTGTTCTTGAATAGGAAAAAAAAAGGGGGAGGTCAAGTCTTTATTAACAATAACGATGACCAAGTCTACAATTCTAGCTAGTGTTAGCTCTGTTTTCCCCCAGTGTGTTTAGGGGAACGGACAAAGACGATTCCTTCATGAGACAGACTGGAGAAAAGAGAGCTCTTCTCACATCACTCAGGGGCTTTGGACAAAATCCATAATGAGCCAACTGACAGGAATGATTATGTAGGAGATCACAGCAACGCATGGAGAAATCTGACCTGGGTTCCCCATTCAGAAGGGCAAAGATTCCCACCATAATACACAGTATTGTAAATGGTGACCCCTTCACAGGCAGTAATTATGCCACCAAAACAGGTGACTCCCTATTTATCCCCAATGTTGGGTTGGGTTTAACCCCTTTGTGTCATCAAAGCCTGTCAGATGGACACACTAGCCAGTGGCCTCTCGGTCTCAGTTGCCTTCAGTCCCCCGCTTTCTATTCTTAGTCATAAATGCCCATTCATATCTTCTCGCTGCACCACTAGATCATATTTCATTTATTCATAAAAACAGTTTGAATCATCACATATCCTACAAGCACTTTTGGTTTGATGTTCTGAACACAGCCTGTGAACGTAAAGGCATTGATACAACAATACATTAAAGTTTGAGTAAATGTATAGTTTGCTGTAAATATTATTAGCAAAATGTAATATATTGAAACTAGCCAGTATGTGGTAAAAAAGGTCCATATCAATGTGTTGCTGTTATATTTGCTGTTTTATTTCTGCGGCTTTATAAGCTGTAGAGTAGTTAAAGCTACAATATTTGCATCATATTGTACAAGATCAGTACATTTGTTGCATCATGTTCCTATGAGAGGCACATATCTGTAAAGAGTAAGCTTTCATGAATAGGCCTGTTTTCATCACTGTATATTCCAACAAGTACTTGAAGGTTGTTAAAAAGTCTGTTTTATTTAAGAAGCAGAATATGAAAATCAACCCATAAAGGAGACACTTCATCCTTCGGGTCAGTTTCAGAAAATTAAGAGATGTGTGATTTTCACTGGACTGGAAGTGGTGAAAAAATAACAAGTGATCAAAGAGTTGTTAAATAAACGTGGTGTACTACGCCCATAAAGTTGCACATAATAGTAATACAATAATAAACATAAAATATAAGTACCTGAACTTTGTATTTAAGTAGAGTTCTTGAGAAGTACTTGTCTCCACCCCTGCCTTTGTCATGTTCATGTGGGAGACAAACTATTTTAGGTCAGTGGGACTCATTTAGAACAACATGACTTTTATGTAAACTGAGAGAAGGGACAAAGGGAGGGGGAATCAGGAGCCTGAACTCTGACAGTGCTACTGGTGGGAAGGATGTCCGAGCTTGTGTCTGTCAACAGCCACTGAGTTAATAGCGCTCATATTCCTGTCCCTGTTTTTTTTCCCCAGCAGGTCCTCCTCTGCCTTCCAGAGGCCTTTGCCGGGGGCCACACCCAGCCTGGGCTGCGGCAGCGCCAACGCCAACGGGGTCCACTCCTCCCTCCCATACCAAATCAAACAGGAGGGTTCGGCGGCCTACAAAATCTCCAGCGTGGGGATCGGGGTCCAGAACACGTCTCAGTCTGGATATCAGAACTCAAGAGAAGGCGTAGGTTTAGGGGTTCCCAGGGACAAGATGGTCGGAGCCCCCCAGGTTAGCAACAGTGGTAGCAGCATATGTACAGTAAGCGGCATCGGTAATCCTGTGTCAGCGGATGCAGCGCAGCCATTTAATAATGAAAATGGCTCCTCCCCGCTGGCTTTGTCCCCGTCGGGCTCCCGTCATTCAGCGCGGCTGCTCAGCACTAGCAGTCTGAAGAGACATTGCCTGTCCCTGGCCTCTCAGTCCAACCCCACCTCTGGCACCAGCAACGCTACTGTCACAGGGTCTCCGTCAGCCGCAGGTGCCACCTCACAGGAAATCAATATCACCGCCATCATCTGCTCCTCCTCCCAAATGTCGATGGTCACCTGCGTCAACGGGTTCAGGACCAACCTCTCGCCCAGCCACAACGGCAGCGCCGGCTTCTCCTCCTCCTCTTCCTCCTCCTCTTCTACATCCCCACCCTCTACCTCCTGCTCACAGGAAGCCCCCCATAAGCCCCCACCGCACAGAAGCCCCCAGCAGCTGCAGGAGAGCTGTCAGCTATCCTCACCTGCCACCTGCCTGCTGTCCCTTTCCTCCTCCTCATCCTCCTCGTCGGTGTCGTCGGTGGAGCCGGAGCAGAGCCAGGGGCTGTGTGACGAGCAGGGCTCCATGCAGCTGGGGCGTGGGGGGGCTGTTGGGGGAGGAGGAGGGGGAGGAGGAGGGGGTTCGGATGGTTTGGGACTGCTGATGAGTGGGGCCCTGATGTCTGGAACGCTACATTCGGGGCCTGAACCTGGGGCTCTTCTGGAAGGGGGCCAAAGACCTGGGGCTGCCCTAAAGCAGGAGCCCCTGGATGAGTTCTCACCCAGCGAAGATGAACTCTTTCAGCACCACTATCATCCTCACCATATGAGTGGTCGCAACGGGCACCTTCATCACCCCCACCACCCCCCTCGACCTGCCATGCCTCCGCCCTACCATCTACATCAGTATGTGGGGCCGAGCTCAGGGGGCCTGCTACACCACCAGAGCCAGCAGACTGCACCAGCCTCATCCCTGGGACTCAAACAGTCCTCTGGAGGTCCTCCTGGGTCCCACGCTGCCCCAGACCGCGAAGAGTTAGGCGCAGGATCGCTCTGCGAAAAGCAGGTGTGTCGCTGGATTGACTGCAGCGCTGCGTACGAGCAGCAGGAGGAGCTAGTGAGGCACATCGAGAAGGTTCACATTGATCAGAGGAAAGGTGAGGACTTCACCTGTTTCTGGGCCGGCTGCATTCGCCGCTACAAACCGTTTAACGCCCGCTACAAGCTGCTCATTCACATGAGGGTCCACTCTGGAGAGAAACCCAACAAGTGTATGGTAAGTCATCAAGAGCCGAAAAAAACTGTCCCATGACCTCACCACAAACACCAGTGGCCTGTCACCTCATTATCAGTTCACATCCCACACTTTTCCTCCATGATGATCTGCTCATACTTTAATTCTTTTGCACAGACGTTTTAAGGACTAGCTTTAAAAGATTCATTTTCTGATCAATTCAGTCTACATTTGAGTAAAGATTTTTTTAATTAGTAAAATCCCAACATCTTGATGTGTGTGTTTTCCCCTGGATGACTCAATTCTCAGTCCATTCTTTGTTTTGTTTTTTTGTTTCATCTTTCAGTTATGCCAAACTCAAACTGTGCAGTTTTTAACTCTGTACCAATGATCAAAATGCACAGAAAAAGATCATTATTATTAATATTTCTGTTATTTATAGGTCAACATTTTTTTTTAATAATACACCAAGTTAGAGGATGTCTTGTTCACTTTACATTATTATTTCTCTGATTGTTTTTTCAGATTTAAGCAAAAATGATGTTTCAATTGAATATATGCCAAACTGAATCAGTACTGAATTGAGTCAAATTGAATTGGGGACCATATGAATTGGGATCATATCAATTCAGGAAATCAGTGGGGATCCTGAGCTGCAGTCCATTTGTTCTCTCCTTAAAAATATAAACATTATTTATTGGTTTAATATGGGTCTGGTTTGGTGCATAATTACAAACATCTGTTTAGAAATAGTTTTTTTGTTTGAATTAAATATAAACACATTTCATCCAACAGTGCAGTCACTCAAGAGGATTTTCCCTCAATAAGATACACATCCATCATGTCCAAAAACAAGACTGGCCATGCATCACTGCTGATTACTTTTCAACAAAATCTTTTATTTTGTTTTGCTTGAGAAACCGTTATGATTGTAATTCATGTATTTTTAGTGGAACATGTAAAATAGCCTCTTTTTTTTTTTTTCTCCCACTGAAGATGTGAGCTGCTGTTCGCGTAGCGCAGCCTTGTCAGTATAAATAGATTTGTGGTTGTATTCTTTACAGGTAAAGGCTCCAATTCCACAAGTCAACACACTAATCAATGTCAAACTGTCACTCCCCCGCGTCCCTTAGCAAATGGAAAAAGCCCTCTAACCCTAAGAATGATTTAGTCCAAATACACAATTAGTCCACAATTTGTGTAGGGCGAAGCCATGTTTATTTTCACGAGCACTGTGTTTTTTGAGAAGGGATTCAGATCATGAAAAGCCAACACATATGGTTAACATAACCAAACAATGCCTACACTTGATCCTTTTAAATGGGAGCTTTAAATGTTTAGCTGTCCCACAAGTATTAAGTGAATTGGCTTCATATCCAAGCCAAACATGAGGAGAAATGTAGTAGTCTGGAGAAGGGAGCCGCAGAGGGATAGTCTGCAACATTTGCTAGTCTTGCTCAATTCACGGTCTCACCAAAAGCCCCTGTCAGAAGCGGTCTTCTTCAAGTGTAGGAACCCATCCAAATCCTAATTATTGAAACACTGAGTCTGCAATATTCCTGCAACACCTGTTTTATCTCAACTCTTGTTTTTTTTTTCTGAGAAACAGATCTTATACTTTTTATTTTTAATTTTATTTTTGTAAATAAAAAATTTTTTTAAAAAAAGATGCTGATAAAATTAGCCAAGATGAAGAACTTTTAATAGATATCAGAGGTTTATGCACTTTCCATGGCGGCTGATGAGACATTTGGGTTGTTTCTGATACTTGACTGAAACCAGAACGACACTCACTCCACTCGACTGCTCTACCTGCTTTACGTCACTTCAGGATATTAGTCTTTCTGCTTTCTTGGCTCAGCTTGAAGTAGAAATTTGGAAGTAATTTGCTGTGTAGTGCGTGCACCAACTGCTAATCCTGCTGTAGGAGTGTGTTGTGTTAAAGGCTTTCATTTGTCTTTATTCACTGTTGTTGTTGGTTGCAGTGTCACGTTAATGCTGCTCTGCCCTCTCACGAACACTAAAGTAATAATTATAATGATCGGTAGAAGAACACACTCCGGGGATGTTTTGTACGAGTGTGTCTCTGTGAAGGTGTGTGTGTGTGTGTGTGTGTGTGTGTGTGTGTGTGTGTTTGTTTGGAGATGTTTACCATATGTGAACACTAGAACAATTCAGCTCAGTGTGGATGAACTGCTGGACTCTGTCTGCGGACATGAGGTGCTGCGAAACTCTGCTACACACCCTAACCTCCTCATCACCCTGATTTCAGACACACACACACACACACACCAAAATGTGTCCACAGCCATGCACTAATGTGAAAATAGGAATATTGTTTCCAGTGACTCTCACAATAGGAAGTATTGATTCAGAGCACTGTACGTTGGGTTGTACCACTCCTGCTCTTCCGACAGAACATAAACAGAAAAGTGAAATGTTTTCAGGCTTGAATCAACACATCTAATCAGCAGGGATTTAATGTATGTTGATGTGGGAATTCAGAAGATAAACTTGGAGGGCCAGAGAAAATAAACACACTCTCTGTGTGTATTTCAAACTCTGTTTGTGTTTTTGAATAATCTATATGGTAAGTACTATGTGCTCACTTAAAACCTTGTATCTGTGTGTCCGAAGGCAGCGCCAGGTTTCACACTTTGATAACTTTTTGTCAGTCGGATTCAGGGTCAAATGTGTTGTCATTTAACTATCTAAGGAATAGATTAATTTGTAGTAATGACATTATGTCAATGGATGACTACAAGTTAGTAAATATGCATATTTTGTTAAACCACCCCGTAGAAAATAAGGTTATATTTTTTGCTTCAAACCTGTTTAGAGTGTGCAACAAGGCAATACATTTGTGCTCTTATGTGTGATTATTATTACCTTTTATTGTGAAAAAAAAAAAAAAAGATCATCTAAGAATGAGTATCGAAGCTGAGGTGTTGGTGTCAGTACTCGGGTCCATCCGAGGGTGAACATGATCATGTGTTATATCTGTTCAAACCAAGTCCTGTCTCTCTTTTTTTTTTTTTTTCATTCTGAGCTTCTGTACTTTTTGGCCACTTGCTCTGATGCCTCTTGTGTTTGTTGTGCTCATGCAATAGACAAAGGCATTCAAGAATTTGAGCAATTCGTATAGAGGAAACAGATGAGACATTCTGTTTTAGGCTCAAACACTGCAGCAAAAACCAGGGCTAATCCCTTTATTATCTTTCCAGAGGCAGATTCCAGCAGGCGCTCATGAAGCAGGGCTCTCCTCACGTCCAAACATAACACATCTCACTCCCCTCTCTCTCTCTGTACATATACACTCCATCTCTCTCTCTTCGTACAGCTGCACAGCATTTGCTTCATGCTGCTTCTTGGCAGGAAAAAGTCATTATCACAACACACTAGTCGTACTCCGACCCCTGCGTGGGCCTGTCACCGTCTGTACCTGGCTAATATTTTAAGAAATTCCACACTTAAGAAAAAAGTCAGTTCCTTCCACATGTGTACGTCTCAGTTTGAGACTCCTTAAAAGTTCTAGTTTTTATGAAGTACGTTCGGTTCTCTTTCCTCCTTCAATTAAAAGCGGCCGTGGGCTGTTGTGTAGGGCAGGCGAACGCTGAGGGACACGGGCGAAAAGGAAACAGCATAATCTCTCTGCAATATCCTGTTGTGTTTCATGCCTAATTCGCTTGTTGTTTTAGTTTATTACATTTTTTTCCTTGTGTCTGCATAAATATTAAAAATATATCCAGCGAGAGTAGCGCTGACATGGTCCCAGACTTTGATATTGTTCTGCTTTCTCAGAGGTCAGTCCAGTGGATTTGAAGTGTCTGAAGGCTGGACTGTGTGAGTGCTGAAGGTCAGAAGAGCTCTGTGTAAAAACCATGGAGGCTCTCTGTGTGGAAAGGTTTACATGGCGCAGTGACTTCAGGCAGCAGCAGGGCCCTGTGCACTTTATTTGGTTTGTTTATTTGGTTCTTTATAAAAAAAAAAAAAAAATGAGTTATTGTTGGTCAGATCCTGGAGAAAGCCCAAACCATAAAATAAAAATTTCAAAACAATAGTATGCTTTAAACATTATTATGTTGTGGAGGAAGGATGATTGGAGCAGCGGTTAAAGGCACGAAAAATACATTTTGTAATGCTACTTGAAAAATGTCATGGCAACAATTGATCAGAATAAAAGTAATTTTGGAAATTCTAACAAAACACTGTTTAGATGGAGAATATGCAGTAAAGGGTTATTTTAATGTGTTGGCTTTCTTAGAATATTTATTTTTGCATCTGGTTGTATTTTTTTTGTATTTATTTTATATATTAAGCCATGCTCGTTAAGTTTTATGTGAATAAATGAAGGTTAACTTCATTGTAATTTATATCATTAACTAAACTGAGGCTTACACTAAACAGGAAACATTTTTTTAACTATTAAATGTCATTTTTACATGATTTAATTTTCTTCGTATTGTTAAGGTGATGTAATTGTCAAATTGTTTACAAAAGAAAAAGGAACATTTCCACATAAAAAAAAGGTAGATTGACATATTTTTGTGTTTGTCATATGTTAGAGCCAAAGGCAAAGATGGAGAGTCTGCCGCCCATTTCACAATGATAAACACAGCCAGCATTAGCTGCTGCTGCTGCTGTCCAAACACATGTGCAGCAAACAGACAACACCAAAACACACACAGCCGCTGACACACTCAGTCAAACCACTTGTTGAAGGAAAGTTGGATGTTGAAGCCTGCTGGAAAAAAGTGTAGATCATGGAATTTCCTCTTTTTTCACCGGTGTGAAACCAGCAAACATATATATTTAGATTTACTAGACTGATTTTTGGAAGAGAGTGGCGAAATCCCTCAGCAGCAGACGTTGAGACACAGCGCACGGACCCAAGCCAAAATGGCATGTGTTTTCAGGAGTAAATGGAGTCTTTTGTGAGCAATCAGCTCAGACGCAGGAGATGAAACAGGGAGTGCCATTAGCTAATTAAAACTGAGGTTCTGCACATGACCCGACTTTTCCTCTGAATGCCGCCTGAAACTGGAGCTGTCTGGGCGCTGGGTGCGGGCGGCGAGTGACGTTGATATTAATGTGTTAGTACCCGTATGAGCCTCTGACACGCTGGCCTGTCTGGACCGTTTAGAGGCCACAACCAGAAGCCGGACCACTTGGATGCAAAACTACCTGTAGAAGATTTATGTTGATTAGATATCATGCACCTCATCACCCTTTGTGCTGTGGAACAGTGTACAGTGTCAGGAGCTCAGCCTTAGGACTAACAGTCACAACGGAACACAACGTTTCTCTACCAAACATTATGAGTTCAGTAACGGTTCTCCTGTAAAACATGGTCTCACTGCAGAAAGGCTTCTGTTTTAATGAGCAAGCAATGGATTTTTATTTATTATATATATGTATGTGTATATTAGGGCTGTCAAAAGATTAATTTTCAAATTTTTTAATCTCAGAAATGTCATAGTTAATTGCGATTAATCTTGATTTACTTTGCATGTGTAAAATTGATATTTTGCAGTAAGACCGTTGGAATCT